>JAFMSR010000004.1:41014400-41504400 GCA_022818135.1 Saxidomus purpurata | reverse complement strand
CTCATATCTCAGTAATCATCTATTTGATTCATTTGAAATGACAACAGGTATCAGACTTGATAATAAGAAATGACCATAGACTTATATGAATTTAGTTTTAACAATTTAAAGCTTTATGACAGAAATGTTTTAAAGTGTTTTGAATAGTCGAGTGTGCCGTCATCTGAAACTCTTGTTCATTTAATCATGTTGAAGAAACTTTTTCACAAAATACTACTTCTTATGTATACAATCAGTATAGATAATTGGTTGAAGAGTGAAAGGCCTCAACACTGCATCAAGTTACAGCATATTGTTTTTCTTCATTGTCATAAAAATTTACATACAATCTTTTCTTGAGACAATCTTTTAGTAGATAGCAATTTGGCCATGTCAAATGAAAATCTAAAATACAATCTCAAAGTATGTCACACTTTAGAAATTGGAGTCAGAATAATAGTTGCTGGCATAGTGTGTGATGTATGATGTCATAATGTTTAATGATGTCATAAATTATGTCATCAACATAATTGCAATTAGTAGGTGTTTCAGTTAGCTACTGGTCAGATTATTTTTGGTGAGACTCTTAATGTTACCATACAAAATATACAAAATTGTTGGGTTGCGCTTCCAAGTCATTCCTTTTGTTACGAACATTATATGATAATTTAATTTTTCGAGGATCTATTGATATAAGATGTCTTAAAACTTCATTTAGACAAACTCCCCGGACACAAAGTGTAAAGGGGATATACTGGATTCAGCTAGTATATCTGTCTGTCCGTCTGTCTGGTCAGAATTTAATGATACTTCACAGAAGTGATAAGTACCATGCGTAGCTGTGCATTGTCTATGTTTCGGATCACTACGTCAAAGGTCAAGATCACAGGGGCTCAAGATTGTAATATCTTGTGGATGCTAAATCTCCAAAACCCATGGTCACAATTTAATGATACTTCACAGAATTGATAAGTACCATGGCTAGTTGTGCACGGTTTATGTTTTTGGTCACAAAGTCAAAGGTCAAGGGCTCGAGGTTGTAAATTCTTGTGCGCTCTTAATCTCTTAAACCCTTGGTCATAATTTAATGATATTTCATAGAAGTGATAAGTACAATGCTTAGTTGTGTAAGGTTCATGTTTCGAGCTAGTAGGTCAAGGTCACAGAAACTTGACATAATAAAATATTGTGCACTCTTAATCTCCAAAACCCATGGCCATAATTTAATGATTCTTCACAGAAGTGATAAGTACTATGCTTAGTTGTGCATGGTCCAATAGTTAAAGCATCAAATGTTACATAGATTTTATATACTGTGTCAGTGCGGTGTTCTTGTTACGTCTGTATTAAATATTTTTTAACCTGTTCATAAAAACAAATTGGATTAGATAGTTATTAGATTCTAAGCTAGATATTACGGAAAGCAAATTATAAGATTTTTACTATCACAACATTACAATGTTAGCTACTTATCAAATACTGAAAATCAAATTGGTGCATTATTTTGAAATATGTATAGGTTAATGGATGTAAAAGAGAGCTTTACCTGCTGTTGATTTAGTATGTGGAGTAACAAAATGTGATACATTGAAAAAAATCAGGCAATTCCCTAGACTACAAAGAGGACAAGAAAAAATTAATGTGAGGCATTAAAGACGCTGCAAAAAATTAATGTTTTTGTTTATCTTTTGGTATCAGGTAATGTATTGTAAAAATCATTTAGATAACCCTTGTACCTACACTGAATTGTGCGTTTTTAGCTCACCTAAGCACGAAGTCCTCAAAGGTGAGCTATTGTGATCTCCTGGTGTCCGTGGTCTGTCTGTCTGTCTGTCTGTCTGTCTGTCTGTCTGTCTGTCTGTCCCTTAACACTTAATCTTGTGTATGCAATAGGGGTTTGCATTTTTCGTTGGCTCTTCATGAAACATGGTCAGTATGATTGATGAAATCTAGGTCGAGTTTGAACATGGGTCATCTAGGGTTTAAAACTAGGTCACGGGGTCAAATTATAGAAAAACCTTGTGTTGCATTTTTTATTAGACTGCCTTGATGAAATTTAGGTAAAGTTCGAACATGGGTCATCTAGGGTCAAAAACTAGGTCACGGGGTCAAATCATAGAAAAACCTTGTGTATGCAATAGAGGTAGCATTTTTCATTTGATTTTCATGAAACATGGTCAGTATGATTGCCTTAATGAAATCTAGGTCGAGTTCGAATATGGGTCATCTAGGGTCTTAAACTAAGTCACCCAGTCAGATCATAGAAAAACCTTGTATATGCAATAGAGGTTGCATTTTTTATTGGATCTTCATGAAACATGGCCAGTATGATTGCCTTGATGAAATCTAGGTCGAGTTTGCACATGGGTCATCTAGGGTCAAAAACTAGGTCACACGGTCAAATCATAGAAAAACCTTGTGTATGCTATAGAGGTTGCATTATTCATTGGACCTTCATGAAACTTGGTCAGTATGACTGCCTTAATAAAATCTAGGTTGAGTTCGAATGTGGGTCATCTAGGGTCAAAAACTAGGTCACACGGTCAAATCATAGAAAAAGCGTGTGTATGCATTAGAGGTTGCATTTTTTATTGGATCTTCATGAAACTTGGTCAGTATGATTGTCTTGATGAAATTTAGGTAGAGTATGAATATGGGTAATCTGAGGTTAAAAACTAGGTCACCTGGTTAAAAACCTTGTGTATGCCATACAGGTGACCCAATCATCATGTAAATTGGTCAAAAGGTTTGCCTTGTCAAGGTCAAACAGAATGTTTGTGTTTATGCTATTTAGTTTAGAGTTGAAGTTTGGTCACATATTGTCATAAGTCGCAGGTGAGCGATATAGGGCCATCTTGGCCCTCTTGTTATGAAAAGTACATGAATATATGCTAGATGCATCAGTTAAATTAGATCAGGTAGGCATGGTGGTACAGTGGTTAACACTCTGGACTACCAATCTGAAGGCCCCTGGTTTGAATCTCAGCCAGGTCACTGGAAATTTCAGACATGCTTTTCAGTATTTCCCACCCATATAGAGATGAACTGGTTAGAAACCCAGAGGTAGTATCGATTATTGGTGCTTTACACGAGGCATGTAAAAGAACCAAGGGGTTTATTCATAGGGTCTGGTACCTGCATTCCATTGTATCTGTATCTGTCTCTTCAACCTGCCCCTGAGTCTCGGCAGTTTCAACCAAGATAAAAACCTAGGTTTGGCCGGGACTATAAGATAAAAAAATACATGTTCTCCAGTTCTTGGCAACATTGTAGGCATGTTTTAGTATAATGTTCCTTATTTGACATTTAAATATTTAAATTATGCATTTATAACAATATTTTGGCATTATGCCGGTGTCTTGGGAAAATTTAGTGGTGTCTTTGGGTAAAAGGTTGGCCCGGAAGTTTCAGTTTTGAAATCAATAAGATTTCTTTTTTATTAATGTCATTTTACACTTTTCAAAACATATGTTGTTATTTTTGGTATAGGTAAAATGTTACGCAATTTGGTGCCACATAATACAATTCTTGATGTTTAGGTTTGAATTAACTTTGTAATATTCCAGCCATACCCTATAATTGTTTTTTCTACGGGTTCCAAATTCTGCTTGTTCTTTGGGTATAAATTTATTTAATTTTTGTGGGATCAGTTTGTTGAGAATTTCTGAAAGTGAAAGTAAGAACATGAACTACCAGTAAGAACTAATCTGTTAAATGTTAACTCGCACAGAAATTATTTGTGATGGTAGATATTCACCTGTAAAAAGAAAGATCCACGTATAAGCATATGCAACAATAATAACACATCAAAAGGTCTGATAAATGTTTGCTCACATATACCGTTATATAAAGGTCTTTTCTCTATAGACAATAGAAAGGATTTGGGTTTTTAGTTAAATTTCTTTTAAGGATCTGATTCATTGTAATCATCATTTGTCTGCATATTATTACACATTACACGAATTCCAGTCTGTCCTGGCAAATATTCTGCACTATGAATTGAAAATGTTTCCGATGGAATAGGTTCTTCTGTTTAACTGATCAAACTATATTATCGTTTGATTTGGAAAATATTCCAGCCAGTGCTTAAAATAGTTATAGGCCTAGATATTGAAAGAATTTTCAACAGTTCCCATGTCACTCCATTAAAAGATTCCAGGCAATGCTTAAATCTATTGAAGGAATTATCATGAATCTAGCCTTTGCTTGAAAAGATATGTTGAAATTTAGTACTGTGTAATTTTGCATCTATTTTTGTGGTGTGTGGGTGGGTTTTCTTGCTAGATATTGAAAATATTAGTAATACTGCAGGCACATTTTATCATGGAACTTCATAGATATTGTCATATTAACAGTGCTATTGAAATTTAAAATTTAAGTCTTTTAGCTGAACAAGGAAGTTACTTGTGTCCTAAAATAGAATGTTCATACACATAGCACATAGTTACTCATAGCAGGTGTCAGCACGGGATGTTAAAATACATCTAGATATTTTAGATGATTGAACACAACATATATTTCACTAATGCCTAATGACATTATGAAAGTGGTTCAGTCAGTGAGTCTGTCCTGCATGAGGCGATGAAATGTGCTGCATACCTCATGTTCCAGAAAGGACTTGGGAGTATGATGGGTCCAGATAAAACAAAAAAGACAACCATTCACTGGACTCGTGTATAATCTGTGAGCAGATAGGACAACTTGTACTTTAAAGTGTCTTTATACATTTTATTACATAGATAGGTTAGCTAGTATCTAAAAGTCCAAAACATGTAAAGAAAAACAAAACACACACAGATAAATTTCAAAGTTATTCAATACCAGCATAGCCTTGAACATTTTTCGGTAAAGGCTTGAACCATGGAAGTATCTGTATGGAAAGTTTTCAGTCTGGCCACAAAAATATAAGTGGTAGCATTGAAACTTAAAATTGATATTCCATCGGAAACTCTTTCCATCATAACAAAGAATATTTGCCAGGACAGCCTGGAATTTGTAATACAGACAAATGATGATTACAATGAATCAGATCCTTTACGGAAAATTGAAGATGAAATTCTTAGAATACACCAACTTTCTCATTCTTCGCATAGACAGTCAGGGACTCTGCTCTTTCCCTGTAGACTTCTATAAATGGTAATAAGTATTTCTGTACTGTTTAGTGACAGTTGCTCATACACTTTTTTTACTCAATTTTCATTTCGAAATGTCCGAGACTTAACTTGATTATCTTTTGAGCAAATTTTGCACATCTTGAGACTTAAAGCAATGATACTATTTTAAAGGAATCTTTATGAAAAAACAGAAACATCAACAATTGTATAAGGTGGCACCAAATTGCGTAACATGTTACCTATTCCAATACTTACAAGATCTGTTTTGAAAAGTATAAAATTACATCAAAAAAAAAAAAAAAATCGTATTGACTTCAAAATTGATCCTTTTGGGCTGACTATTTACCCAAAGACATCACTAGACTTCCAAAAGACTTGCGAATGCCAAAATATTGTTATAGATGTACAGGTTTTAATATTTAGATGTCAAATTAGAAACAATTTATTCAAAATATATCTACAATGTTGCAAAGAAACGGAGAACATGTATGTATCTTTATTCATTGAAGGTATCTACAGTGGATAATAATTTAATCGCTGCATCTAGGATTTTCATGTACTTCAATTCAGTGTAGGTATAAGGACATTGTGATCTAAATGCCTTTATGACAATACATTACCTGCTACAAAAAAATAAACTATAAATTGTCTTTGCAGCACCTTTAAACCTTTAATGTCTCGCATCAATTCTTTTCTTCTTGTCCTCTTTGTTTACAGTCTAGGCATTAGCCGCTATTTGTTTTCATGTATAGCCCTTTTAGCTCACATGGCTTTGCCAGGGTGAGCTTTTCTAATGGATGATAATTGTCTGTTGTCCGTCAACATTTTGATTCAAACGAGATCTCCTCTGAAACTACTGGGCCAATGTTGATGAAACTATGCAGGGATGTTCCTTGCATGAAGCTCTATCAAAATTGTTCAAAGAATTCTATTCCATGCAGAACTCTGGTTGCTATGGCTAAAAATAGGAAAAACTTTAAAAATCTTCTCTCAAACCACAAGGCCTAGAGCTTAGATATTTGGCATGTAGCATTGTCCAGTAGACCTCTACAAAGATTGTTCAAATTATAAGGCGGGTCAAAATTGACCCCGCGCAGGTGGTCACTTAGTTTTACATAGACTTATATAGGAAAACTTTAAAAATCTTCTTCTCTCAAACCACAAGGCATAGAGCTTAGATATTTGGCATGTAGCATTGTCTAGTGGACCTCTACCAATATTGTTCAAATTATGAGCCCTGGGTCAAAATTGACCCCACCTGGGGGGTCACTTGGTATACATAGTCTTAAATAGGATAAACTTTAAAAATCTTCTTTTCCGAAACCACAGGGCCTAGAGCTGAGATATTTGGCATGTAGCATTGCCTAGTGGACCTCTACCAAGTTTGTTCAAATCATGACCTGTGGGTCAAAACTGACCCAGCCCAGGGGTCTCTTGATTTTACATAGGAAAAACTTTAAACGTCTTCTTCTCTGAAACAACAAGGCCTAGAATTTAGATATTTAGAATGTAGCATTGCCTTATGGACCTTTACCAAGATTGTTCAAATCATGACCCCCGGTTGAAAAATAACCCTTCCCGGGAGGGGGTCACTTGATTTTGCATAGGCTTATATAGTGGACCTCTTTGAATTATGTTAAAGTCATAACCCCTTGTATTATTGGCAATTGATATACAGGTGAGCGATATAGGGCCATCTTGTCCTTCTTGTTTGTAGCTCCACATAACGTGTCACCAGTAAGTGAAGCTCTCTTTTATATCCATTAATCTATACATATTTCACAATTATTCACCAATTTGAGTTTCAGTGTTTGGTAAGTAACAAACATCATCATGATGTGACAGTTAAAATCTTAGAACTAGCTTTCAGTAATATCTACAGCTTGTAATCTAACAAGTACCTATTCCAATTTATGCATATGAAGGGGATTCAAAAAGTACAGACACCACAACTTTATTAGTTTCAAGTTGTTTTTCTTGAAATATTGTCAAAATTTAGTGTTTGACATCTTACACCAATAGATATTTGAAAAATAAAATTATCGCTTAATGTTCGTACTTTATCATCTCCATAGTAAAAAAGGGAACCACTTCAGGGCCCAACCAAACAACTTTGTATATTGTTGCTTCATTGTGTGATTATATTTAAAAGAATCTCACCAAAAATGGCCTGATCAGGTGCTAATTAAAAAATCTACTAATTGCAATTACGTTACTGAAATAATTTATGACGTCTTTTAACATTATGACATCATACATCAGACACTATGCGAGCAACTATACTGAAAGAAAAAAGAAATGCAGGGTTACAAAAAAAGCAATATTCTTTTACTCCTCATGGATACACATTCCACTTATTATTGAATTGTTACTGCTTTCAATTAATATGGTATGCTAACAGAAGTTCGGAGGGATCATAAACTGATGAATTTTTAGAAATTTGTCCATGAAAGATACTATTTTAGATAACGTCTAATACAGCCCTTCAAATCACCACAAAGGTTTACCCAGCGTTTCTTTTTTTCTTCAGTAAATTATTCTTACTTCATTACTCTTTTCAAGTCTGACATACTTTGATGTTGTATTTCAGATTCGCATCTGACATGGCCAAATGTTATCTACTCAAGCACTGTCAGACAAACCAAAGTAATATGCAGTAATGATGATAAGTTGTATAATATATATGTTATATACTTCGCAGATCATGATCAACCAACCAAAAATTATATGAAACAGAAAAGAGAATCAAAATATGATGTCAGAAAGAAAGAAGAATGGATGAGATGGGCACTTGTTAGCTCACCTGGCACAAGCAGCTAGAGTGAGCTATTAAGATTACTCACCATCCGCCGTACGTCGTCCGTTCACATTTTCCTCCAAACAACATTGCCTCTGAAACCACTAGGCCAATGTTGATGAAACTTGGCAGAGATGTTCCTTGCATGAAGCCCTACCATTGTTGTTCAAATGATTATATTCCATGCAGAACTCTGGTTGCCATGGTAATGGAAAGGAAAAACTTTAAAAATCTTCTTCTCAAGAACAGGAAGGCAAAGAGGTTAGATCTTTGGCATGTGGCATCTCCTAGTGGACTTCCAAGATTGTTCAAATTATGACCCCCAGGTCAAAATTGACTTAGCCTAGGGGGTCACTTGTTTTTAGCTCACCTGGCACAAAGTGCCAGAGAAAGTGCCAGAGTGAGCTATTAGGATCGCTTTCTGTCCGGGGTCTGTCGTACGTCCGTCCGTGCGTCAGTCCGCACGCAAGATGGATACCTTGGGTGGTAGGAGGTGTGGCCTAAGACAATAGAAATCTATTGTCTTCATTCCGTCTTTTGTCCCTTAAGTGGTCATTCTTTTGTTACTTAAGTGATCACTCTATTGTTCGAGAACAAAAGAAATACCACCTAATAACACCTTCGTATGGGTTTTAGTCCATCCGTCCACCTTTTCCTTCAAACAACATCTCCTCTGAAACCACTGGGCCAATGTTGATGAAACTTTGCAGGGATGTTCCTTGCATGAAGCTCTATCAAAGTTGTTCAAAGAATTCCATTCCATGCAGAACTCTGGTTGCTATGGCAACAAATAGGAAAAACTTTAAAATTCTTCTTCTGTGAAACTACAAGGCCTAGAGCTTAGATATTTGGCATGTAGCATTGTCTAGTGGACTTGTACCAAGTTTGTTCGAATTATGAGCCCCGGGTCAAAATTGACCCTGCCCGGGGGGTCAGGCTTATATAGGAAATTTTTTTAAAATCTTCTCTGAAACCACAAGGTCTAGAGCTTAGATATTTAGCATGTGGCATTGTCTAGTGCACCTCTACCAAGATTATTCAAATTATGAGCCCTGGGTCAAAATTGACCTTGCACGGGGGGGTCACTTGGTTTAACATAGGCTCATATAGGAAAAACTTTAAAAATCTTCTTCTCTCAAACCACAAGGCCTAGAGCTGAGATATTTAGCATGTAGCATTGTCTAGTGGACCTTTACCCCTGGTCAAAATTAACCTTTCCTGGGAGGGGGGGGAAGCACTTGATTTCACATAGTCTTATAGAGGGAAAACTTTTTTAAAAAACAAGTCTGAGAGGCAGATAATAGATATTTGAAATGTTACTTAGCATTGTGTAGTGGACCTCCACGAATTATGTTAGAATCATGACCCCTTTTATTATAGCAAATGGTAGTCAGGTGAGCGATATAGGGCCATCATGGCCCTCTTGTTATATACATGCAAGCAAGGAAAAGCCGACGGCAAGGAATTGTCAGTGGCTTTCTAGTCTATATAACTAGCCCGTACGAAGAAAGTCTTGATCAAAATCTATTGAACGATTTGTTTTGAAGCTGACTGACAGAAATCAAGAGTCAAAGTGTTTAATATTTAGTAAAATATTGTCTTTTCATTACAGGGTTCTAGCAACCCTGACATATGTTGTCAACAAAGTCACGTGGGGAGTTATTTGATGGCTGTCAACTTCTGATCTCCGCGCAAAAATATTTCTTCAGTTTTTCTTCAAACATCAGAAAATCATGTCAAAATACATTTCAACAAGCAACATGCAGAAAGGTACTGAGAAGATATTCGAACCATACACTGCTATATTCTTCAAGATAGAGTTATGGTTCTTGTACACGGCACTTCCTCCCATTGTGCTTGACCATTGTATGAAGTTGTACTGAGTTCCAACCAGTAGTTTGTAAGTTATGCTCCGGACAAGGAAAATGCAATAGACCAACCGACCGCCGACCCGCCCGACCGACCAACCACTTGGTGACTCCTATATACCCCCCTAAACTTCGTTTTGGGGGTATGAAAAACAGATGAGAGTGACGCCATCTTGACAGGTCAAGGTTGTGCTGATGTTAAGGGGAAGACTGGTAGAAGATGATGCTGCATACCAACAACAACAGGTACCGCTACAACAACAACTCTGTTACCAGCCAAGTTGCTACCAACATACAACCTCTATGTGCTACTACCACCAGCCCAGTACAACCTACAACAGTGCAAAATGTTAGTGTGCCTAGGTGACGTCAGCTGCCAGTGGCTGAGACACCCTAGGATCTAACCAGATAGACACCCAGTGCTGCTTAAAATGGAGGATCTCAATTTAATTAATAAATGTTCAGTTTAAACAAATGAAAATATCACCTTTAAAATTTGTATTTAATAGAATCTCAGCTGGAGAGAATTGTACACAATGGCAATCATGAAGTAAGGTAGCTTATAAAGGCCACTACCTTACAGAATGATTGTCAGCCTATTCCAAAAGGTGTTAACACCAAATAAAGAAACCACAAGGCAAAGTGGTTCAAGCACCAAATTATGCTTGCAACGCATGTCTAGTCTGTCAGCTCGCACATCTATGTTTGGTTACTGGCATTTCACAACATTTGATAAACATAGGTAAAAGCATTAGGTAAAAACAAAACTTCCTAACTTTTTTAATTTATTTAGGTACCAATATTCTTGTGAGTCAAACTAGGGTCTTGACGGGTTCACCATGGGAGAAATCTCAGGGTGGGCCAGGACTATAAACAATCTAATAAGTGTTGAAGGCTTTCATGCTGTAACCAATTATCTATTCTGATCATATACATAATTTATAGTAATAAATACTCTATGGTACTTTAAATCTGTGGTGCCAAATGTATGCATTTTTAGCTCACCAGTGAGCTTTTGCGATGGATGATTGTCTGTCGTCAATCAACATATTGCTTCAAATGACATCTCCTCTGAAACCTATGGGCCAGTGTTGATGAAACTTGGCAGGAATGTTCCTTGCATGAAGCTCTACCAAACTTGTTCAAAGAATTCCATTCCATGCAGAACTCTGGTTGCTATGGCTAAAAATAGGAAAAACTTAAAAAATCTTCTTCTAGAAGGCCTGCAGAGCTTAAATATTTGGCATGAAACATTGTCTATTTTATGCCCCCAAAGGTTAAATCACACTGTCTGTCTGTCTGTGCGTCCGGCCTTACATTTTTTCACGTCTGGGCTGTAATTTTGTCATGCATTGAAGGACTTTAAAGTGACATTATGTGCATATTACTGCACCAAGTGTATTTTTGGTGACAGTTTTATAAAAGCAATTTTTGGTTGCTGTGCATTTAAATGTGTTAAATTAATGATTATGCCACATTAGTATTTGAAGTTGGTGCTTTAGATATAAAAAAATCGGACTGATAAAATGATAGTTGAATGTGTCGTTGTGATGTTGGTAGAGATTTCGGTAGTGGAAGGGAAGCAACTCCTGCATGCAGTAGTTCTTTTCTTAAATTGACTCTCCCAGTCAAATAAGAAAATCAATATTTTGAAAGTTATTTTTTCATACTGGTAGCGGGAAGAGTTTGGTGTATTGGGTTAAAAGTTATTATTTTCTCTACACTTTTGTACACACACCAATTTCAGCTGGATTTTTACTTGAAAAAAATGCGCATAATGTCACTTTAAAATAACTTGGCACAAATGTTCAGCACATCAAGATGACATGTTGCATGCAAGACCCACATCCCTACTTCAAAGGTCAAGGTCACACTTGAGTTTAAAGGTAATGGAATCCTGTATATATGCACACATTTTTGTCCGGACAGTAACATAGTCGCGCATTAATGGAATTTAAAATAACTTGGTGCAAATGTTCAGAACATCAAGACGATGTGTCGCTTAAAACACCCATGTCCCTACCTCAGAGGTCAAAAGAGTTTAAAGGTATTGAATCCTGTATATATGCACACATTCGTGTCTGACTGTAACATTGCCGTGCATTGATGGATTTTAGAATAACTTGGCACAAATGTTCAGCACATCAAGACAGTGTAGAATCCTGTATATATGCATATGTTCATGTCGGAATTGTAGCTCTGATGTACACTGAAAGCTTTCAAAATGAACTGGAACAAATGTTCAGCACATGAATGTTCCTTGGATGGTCCTCTGCCAAAGTTGGCCAAAGTTGTTCAAAGAATTCAATTCCTGGCAACCAAAAGTTATAACTTTAACAAACTTGGATATTTGGTATGTAGCACTATAATGTGTAGTGAACCTCTACCAAGATTATAACCCTGGGGTCAAAATTGACCACACCGGGGCTCACTTGTTTATTGACTTAAATAGGTAAAACTTCGAAAAAAAATTTGTGTAAAAGTTTTTAACCTAGAGTTTAGATATTTGGGCTGTAGCATTGTCTGGTGCACTTCTACCAAGGTTGTTCAAATGATGCCCCTGTGGTTACAATTGACCCTACCCGTGGGGTCCTATTTCTGTAAAATATGAAATCTTTGAAAATGTCTAAAACTGTAAGCCCTAGAGCTGTAGTATTGTCTAGTGGACTTTGGCTATGATTGTTTAAAGTATGCCCCTGAGGTTAAAATTGGTCCAGTCCCATGGGGTCTATTTTTGTAAAATTTGAAATTTTTGAAACCCTCTTATTTAAAACTGTAAGTTAAGTTTTGAATGCCAATTTTAACCTAAACCTTGACTGACCTTTAACTTGACCTACTGACCTACTTTGTTGCTTTAGAAGCTAGAGCAATGAAATTTGAACCTTATTTACAATTATGTTCAGGTGAGTGATATAGGGCTATTATCGACCTCTTGTTAAAATACTTTTACAGCTGGTCATTTCATAAGAAGTGCCTCTAGGCTCCAGCCAATTTTTACCTAAAGTTATCATTCCCACTTCACTCCCACTAATTCTTCTGTTAACTTTTGAGAATAAGTCTGTTGTAGTATATTGTATGTCTTTTCACAATGATTTTGTCATAAGGACAACTCCAGAAAAGGAAAACAATTTTAAGTATAAGATTTCAGTTAGTCTGGAAAAAGAAAGTAAATAGTGTTTTTACATATCATTGTGGGAGATTTACCAAAAAGTAATGTTTTTCCAGTGAAATATGTCTTGTCAGTGCCATGAAATGCCAAAGGTCCAAATTTCCATTAGCACACTCCCCCTTCTGACATTTGCAATTCATTTCATAGGTTGCACTTTCTTTACATTGTTACAGTTTGAAACTGATATTACTTTTCAAATTAATTCTGCAAAATATTCCCTATTAGTAATAATCCAATTTAAAAATATTTCAGATATAATACATATTCCATTAAAGGATTTGATGAATATTGATTTAATGTAGACATGTGCAAGCAGCCAAGCACTCAATGCTAGTAATGTTTAGCCAGAATATTGGCATTGCGACTGACAAAGGTGTGTGTTGATTTAAAAGGAACGACAACTCTTGGATAGGGATTGGGGTTTGAGCCTTGCTATTTACCATCTCTTTATGTGAGAAAGTTGGCGTTTCTTACAGAGGATAGTGCTTGGTCTTTACAAGAAACAATTCGGTAAACTACCTACATGTAAATAAAATGAAATACTGGTACTGTTAAAATTAGTTAAACCCCAGGAAACTCAAACTTGCAAAGAATTTTATCACATTCAGACCTTTGTACTCTGCATGACTCCTGCCTGTATGATTATGTATTTCATTGCCCTTGGTTGTCTTAGAAATTCTAGTAAAAGTTTTGTGTTGAAATTTTTATGTAGAAGTCACTTTCATGGTTATATCCACGTATACTAGATTGAAACCTTGCACTGGATTTCTCAGTCATCAGACCTACTAAATAAGCAGATGATATAGCTCTTGGTTGAAGTTAATTAAAAATATTGTACTTTTTTGACTTTGGTTAAAGTTTATGTGCAAATAGTTATTTTTCATGTCCTCACTGATCACTGCTTTGGACAGAAGCTTAATACATGAACTTGACTCCCTTTTATCAAATTCCTATCGTAATCAGGTTAGATAATTGTTTGGTGAATTCAAGCAAATTATGATTTTGAAAATGTTGTGTCAATGTTTGGATGTACATCTCCATAACCCCACAGCGGTTATCTAAGGTGGAAACTTCACATTAGTGTTTCTTAGTATGAAGGTATTCAGTAAGCATAGTTGGATAATTGAAGATAAACTGTTGAAAAATTATTAATTGTCTTTAACTGTTTCTTAGAAGACGCATTATTACATTTTAACCAATCGCGTTAAATAATTAAGCCTGACATTGAGAATTCCATAGGTAGGATTGATACTCGCCCCACCACGGCTCATCAGTTCTTCTCTTATTTCTGTTACCCGATTGCAAAACTTTTAAAGGACTCTTTTATGGTCTAACTTACCATACATCTTATTTTTAATAACAGAACAATTATCCGAGTATGCAAAATCAACATCAGCTTGTAATCTTCAGCTTTGTTCTAACTTGAAGTAAGTTAACAACAATGTCTGACTGCAAAAAGTCTTGTGGAATTGATTCCAAGTTAAATTTATCAGTACATGTAGATTCAGTCTGAGCAGAATCAACCGCTGTATCATCCCCTAATGTTTCAACCAGACCAGTTGTATCAAATTTCCATGACAAAATTGAATGATCTTGCAAAGACGTTGGCAAAACACCGTCGTTTCGATTCAGCTCATTCAAGCCTTCAGTATTTCTAATTGTTATTTACGTATTCCTTTTAATGTTCAAGTGATAAATATAACAAAAAGTAGCTGTTTAATATGTACATGAATGACTGTGTCTGAAATCTATCTACGGGAGGTAACTTCGTTGGTTTAACAATCTCCCTTGAGTTGTTTGACAAAAGGAAATAATTTTTATTTATATATTGCAATAAAATATGCAAGTGTTGAGGCTATTAAAAAATGCAGGAGTTGTTAATATATGGTGAGTAATTTGCTAGAGATTAATTATCCCTCATCGGGTTCATCTATTACTGAGTTTCAGTTAAGGTATTTCGTTCGGAGAGCGTTCAGTTACAGATGAGTAATGTTGCAGTTTCATTACCAATCTACATCCAGGCCACACCACGTACAGGCACAGTCACATTAAGTTTGGACCCCCCGAAAAGTCATTTTTATAAAATACCCCGGACCGACTATCAAGCATATATAACATCTTGATAGTCGGTCCGGGGTGTTTTATAAAAATGAGTTTTCGGGGTCCAAACTTCATGTGACTGTGCGTGCAGGAGCTCTTCCATTGCGCGCCTAGCCTGCAAAATAAAAAAAAATGTTTGAGCAGATGATGACTTTGATTTAATTAGTCGGTGTGCTGAACACCCGGTGAGGTCAGAAACCTCCCTTCCCGACTGGGAATTTTAATGATAGGAAATATGAAGTTGGTATAACTTGAATAAAATGGTTTTGTATTTATTTTGTCTCTTTTTTTAGAGCAGAAGCAAAACGGCTACTCAACCAAAAATAAACATTATAGAATAATTGTATACACATATATACACACATACAGGTGTGCAATTCAGGAAACATGTTAGATCATTGTTTTTCTGGCTCACGTGTAAGTTGTGTGTAATATCTACTTAAAACATAAACATTTTCATCTCTAGGTTGAGGTTCAAGTGGTTCATACTAAACCTCATCATAGGAACCCCCGTTCAATATTCCGTTACCACTCCTATATTTCACCGATAAAGCATAGCGTAAAGGGGAGAACGTGGGTATTCGACTCCGCTTGCTCTTCTTTTCACACTATATTTCCCATTTTTGTATTCCACATATTTGAAGTTACCGTTATCTTCACGGACAAACGTAGATTTCACAGTATTACCCTTTGAACTGTCTCAAACACCAATATCGTCAAAGAAGTCAAATCTATAGAAAATAAATAATTTAAAAAAATGTATGTTAAAAAATCGTTAAAACGCTTAATACAGAAATTTCGGCGACTTAACATTCTCGGACAAACGCGAACCAAATGTAAATTATAATTGAATATTCTTTTTCATTTATAAAAACGTATTTTGGCATGTTTCTCCTGTCATATCAATTCAAATTTTAAGACAATGGGCAACTCCATCTTAAATTTGTAATACCCGATAGACTGTTGGGGACAACATCGGTACCTGACTGGCGAGCTAAAGCCCCGTCATGCCATACCTACTTGCCGAGACACTAAAACAAATGCCGTCCTTTCAAGATATCGAAATAAATATTGTTATTAAAGATTTTTTTTCTTGAAAGTGTCGCATTTGAGAATGTCTTCCCCATGGATCCAGAATGATTCCAGTCTAAGTAGAATATGGCGGACAGAGTTTGTGTGATGTTCAGACTTTTAATATTTACCTGCATCATGCAAGATAATCCATTTAAAACAGTGTATGACGGTGCCTCAAGATCTAAAGCAAAACAGTTGTTGCATGTATAACCGATACTAGACTTTTAAAAAAGCGGTGCACGTCATTTCGTCGAAAGACATTTGGCCGAATTACCTTTTTGTCGAATAGACACTATGTCGAATACGTCACTTCGTCTATTCCCCGAACAAAAAAAAAAAAAAAGAAAAAAAAAAAAAAAAAAAAAAAAAAAAAAAAAAAAAAAAAAAAAACCAAAAAAAAAAAAAAAAAAAAAAAAAAAAAAAAAAAAAAAAAAAAAAAAAAAAAAAAAAAAAAAAAAAAAAAAAAAAAAAAAAAATTTTTTATAGCTAACGGACAAAATGGTCGAAATATTTCGAATTTTCAGATTTAAAGTCAAAACAAGAAAACTGTGATACAAAAGTACTCACAGCGGGCCTTAGGACAATGTCTCAACTTGATAATTTATTGCCAAGTCCCTATCCATTTTTTTTTCTCCTTTCGAGAGACATCTTCCTACTTTTTTGTAACATGGGCAAAACTGTTCCGCATATTACAACTTTTATCTAAAGAAACTTTATACTTTTAAAAACCAATGACTAAACCAACACTCAAATTTCTTGTTAAAAAAGTAAATGTAACAGATGAGACAAGTCAAATGTCGATGCCTAGCATCAAGACGAAGCAAATTCTGTAAACATCAAAATGATCCAAAATGTAAGTATTAAATTTTTCGACATCTTTCGACAAAAAAAAATAATTTAGATTAAAGGTAATTTCGACAGTAGTTACAGTAGACGAAATTGTTATGTAGACGAAATTTCAATTCGACCAAATGTCTTTTGACAAAATGTCATGGATCTTTCGAAAAGATTGAACTCTTCTAATGACAATTTTGAGTGAAGCCATTAAAAGCATGAATCACATTGGATGCAATCAACTTTACAATTCAGTCTACAATTTCCATATTGCCAAAATGCAGATCTTTTGCTAACAGTAATTTTGCTTTTTTGCGGAGGCATTTTGAATTTGAATCAGAAATTCTGTAAATAAGATTATGCAAAAACTTAATAGTATTTGACACAATGAGTGTAAAACTAAAAGGACGTTGTGTGTGTGCGTGCGTGCGTGTGTGCGTGCGTGCGTGCGTGCGTGCGTGTGTGTGTGATTAGAGTTTTATCGTTGGTACCGGATAATCCATATGACCAGACGCCCCCAGAAGAGTTTAGTTATTTTAGGTTTCGGGGGATAGTGCAAGATACAGAACGCGCCCGTGAAGATATTTTTTAATCAAATAAAAGATATTTAAAATACTGTCTATAGATACATGACAAATGTGTCGAAAAATCAGTTTTTCGTTTCATCTTAAAAAAGTACAGACTTTCGAATTTTTGTTATGGCGAATCCTTTCAATATTTTAACCTACCAATCACAGTTTACAATTCCTATCAGCTGTTATATGACCTTCATCCCAAATGTAAACAGGGAGTCTAGTCTGGTACCCAACGCAATAAATAAAGTAGTACATGGTGCAGTTAACCAGATAAAGGAAGTCAGAGTGAATACAATACCGGCCTTCGGGCGGAAAAATGCCAATACAGTTTAGTGTTAGAATTATCGGTGTCTTTGTCCAGAATGCGGAATATTACAGCTGAAATAAATGTAGAACATTTGACGGTAAAATGATCGAATTTGTCCAGAATAGGGTGTGTGAAAGTATACGATTTGCCTTGAAATGGGTCAGCGTCTAAGAACGTCATAAGCCCCTATTAACAATTGGAAACGACGTCTCCTAAATATTGCCTCCTTGTATTTAGGAAATACATTTTTTGAAAATTTACTTATAATTAACTTAAAACGTGATGATTCATATAAAAGAGTACAACTTTAACTGAAAACATACTTTGTGACAATATAAAATCCTACATTATGCATGAAAATATCCGTCACAACTCGATAGATGTCTAACTCGTCTCTGGTTCCTTACTCCGTTATGTGCAGTTTACATTGTTTCAGAGCTCTATTGTTTCTGTCGTGTTCCATACAAAAGAAATGGAGACGTTATCATGCTTAAGATAATCGTCTAGCTTCTCTCTTGATGAACATACACTTAAAACTGTTGAAGCTCTTTATACATGTTCTAGTCCTGAACGTTATTTCATGACAGCTTTCAGCCATATTGTATGCAAAAGCAAGCTATTAATATTTTGTTCTATATAATGAGTATCTCTTTCAACTAGGAACCAGCAATCATTCATATTTGGTCTTTCAATATAGAAACTATATACATACTTCTAGAAATGTGGATAATAAAATATTGACCTGCATGTAGTACGTAATTTCGCCGTGAAGATATATAGCTCCGTATGTATGGTGTAATATATAATAAACAATGATATAATGTTTCAACAGATAAGGAAATGGAATAAATTATACATTGTGTTGTATGTTACAAGGATCAGTAAAATAAAATTCCACATAAAATGTACAATGTCAATAGAATCATGAGAATATTATAAGGAATACGCATATGTAATAACTCTACGTGTATATTGTACTAGTAATTGAAATTGGTAAAATGCAAGTGTGAAATTTCTAAAAATAGTAAATTGATGAAATATAACACTGATATAAGGATAAGATTTATTGTTGTGATTGCGATCAGGAATAAATGAATTATTAAAATTTAAAATGTTCGGATCAATGAAACTCGGCTGTAAATAACAGCCTGTATATACATATATAAAGAATCAGTGTTTCTACGTTTGATGCTAAACCACCTTTATCACAACTAAAATAATAGGTAGGACAATCTTTATCAGGTAGCATATTGTCAGGCACCACTTGTCCAGAACACAGCTAACCTCCGCGCACGTGACCACATCTTGACACCTTAAATTGTCTTGGAATATATGTTGTTCCTGTGTGTTGTTTGGGTCATGAACAACTACTTCAGATAACTCTGTAACGTTTTCCCCTTCAATACATTGATTTACCTCACCAGATGGCTGTATTTGCACAACCTTTTTGTGTTTGCACGTAAGCATTCGATGGAAAGCAACAAACTTGCACGGGAAGTTTGATACTGGTTTATCTTCTTTGCCGTAGATGTTGATGTTGAATATGACGATGAGGACAGTTATTGTGTCTGTCACATACCAGATGAATATCACTATTGACACAATAGGTGTTGGGTCCGAGTTCTTGGGTAAGTTGTCACTTACTATGGTCATATAAACCGATACTGCTAAAAGTAATGTTAAAGAAAACCCAACACGCTCCCCTGAGTTATGTGGAAATGTAAATACGATCGGTGATAGTAATGCCAAAGCAATTAATGGAAGTAAAACATTTAGTAATAGGAATAGTGGTTTTCTCTCATAGTGAAGGGCCATAGTAAATCCCGCTTTTCTCTTATGTACAGTAATACTTTTCCTGATGAGTTTCCATGCACCACTGCTAGATTCCGTTTCACCCGGATATAGTTCTGGTTTAAGCAAGAAATCAAGTTTTTCATAGCCTGTGATGAACAATATAATGTGGCATTTTTGAACATCAAAAGGATAAAAGGTCATATCAAGGTCACATGTTGTTCTTGTTGTTAACATCTCATTGAAATAGGCGTTTCCATCCCAGTAGTATATAATTGTATCCTGAAATAAAAATGATAAAAAAAATGTTTAAGTTAAATTTGTTTTGGCTTTTATTAAGGGAATAAGGGATAATAAAATATTCCCTTTTTCCATTGTTAATAACCTTTACGGAATTTCATGCATAGGGCCTATGGCTTCGAAATGATGATAAAAAACTTTTATTTATCGCAAAAAAAAGAGGTATTTTACGACGTGCCCCGCACTACCCTTACAGGGAAGCTTTAAGGTACTATTGTTATCATCTCACTTGTGTACGCACGAAGAGCTATTGTGATCGTTCGATGACTGTCGTCTGTTTGTCGTCTGTTCATAGGGTCAAAAACTAGGTCACCATGTCAAATCGTAGAAAAACGTTGTGTATATAATAGAGACTGCATTTTTAATTAAATTTAAAAAAAATTTTTAAAAAAAATTTTCAAAAAAAAAAAAATTTTTTTTTAAAAAAAAAATGATCTCAAAAAAAAAACTAGGTCACCAGGTGAAATTCCTGAAAAACCTTGTGTATGCAGTATAGGCTGCATTTTCGTTCGTTCTTCGTGAAACTGTAAGAAAAGGTGTCGGAAGTGATGGAATCCAGTACGAGTTTGAATATGGGTCATATTGGGTCAAAAACTAGGTCACCAGGTCAAGTGCTAGAAAAGCCTCGTATATGCAATAGAGCCTGCATTTTTCTTTTTTCTTTTCGTGGAACTTTGTCAGAATGATTGCCTTGTTCAAATCTAGGTTAAGTTCGAATATGGGTAATATTGGGTCAAAAACTAGATCACCAGGTCAACTGCTTGAAATAAACCTAATATAATTATGTATTAATAGCGGCTGCATTCTTCACTGGGTAAAATCATTGTCTTGTTCAATTTTATATTTAGTTCGAATATAGGTCATCGCAAGCCCAAAACTAGATCAATAAGTTAAATCTTAGAAAAACAATGTTTATGCAATAGAGGCTGCATTTTTAAATTAGATCTTCATGTATCTTAGTCGGAAAGATCACTAGGCTAAATCGTAGAAAAAATGCCCATACAATTGAGGCTGTATGTTTGATTGGATCTTCTTGACACATTGATAATTGTCTTGATGTTATCTAGATCAAAAACGAATATGGTCAATAACTTGGCACACATGTTCAGCACATGGATACAATATGGTGGGCACTTTCTGTCTGTCTAACCGCCTGTCTGTAGTCTTTGTTAGAGTTCAGACTGTAACTCAGTTGTGCTTTGAAGGATTTTAATAGAGCATGGCACAAATGTTCAGCGCATATAGATGAAGTGCTGTGCGCAAGTCCCGCATCCACACCTTGAAGAGGCTAGGTCATACATACGAGTGACAGCTCTGGTTTTAGTTCAAGATACATGTTCATGAAAATTGATCATAATGATTGTCTCGATGATCTCTAAGCCATGTAGGTAACTCGGTAGCATTGGTCAAAAACTAGTCACAAGGTAAAATCAAAGGACAACTTTGTTAACGCTCTTGATGTCACATTTGATACCAACTTTGCATGAAAATTAGTTCGAATGTTTGTCTTGATATTTTCTAGGTCACGGTTGAATATGGGTCACCTAGGGTGAAAAAACTAGGTCACCATGGCAAAAACAAGAATAAGAGCTGTCACTCGTAAGTGAAGATTGGATTATGGCCCCAAAATTACCCATATTCAAAGTTTGGTATAAAATCATTGCATATTGAAGCAAGGTGATCTGACAGAAAATTTACAAGAAATTAAAGGGAGATAATTCACCAATAAGGCAATATAAGGCTATGGTTCTTGGGCATGGCACTTCCCTTTAATGTCCTCTCTTACTGTATGGATTTTGAATGAACTTCCTTCAGCACCTTAAGAGTTATGCCCCGGACAAAAATGTGTACAAAGGGGGAATAATATAATACTTTTGCAGTTTTAGCTCCGGACAAGAAAACTCAATAAAGAGAGATTATTAAAAAATAATGCGATAAACGGAAATGTAACAAAGGTGGATAATTAAAAACATAGGCAAGGTGGAGTTCCTAGGTACTGCACTTCTCTTTAATGTCCTCTCTCATTGTATGCAATTAAAATACATTTAGTTTACTACTTTAAGAGTTATTCTCCAGACAAGAAAATGTAACAAAGAGGGGTAATTCAAAAATTAGGCACGGTACAGTTATGGTTAATTTACAATGCTCTTTCTGTCATTGTGCTCTATCACTGTGTGAGGTTTTAAGTAATTCCCTTTAATATTTTTGGAGTTATGCTCCGAACAAGAAAATTAATTCAATACAGGGAGATAGTTACAAAATAAGGCAGTATAAGGTTGTGGTTCTTGGGCCCTGCACTTTCCCATAAGGTCCTCTCTCATTGTATGCAATTTGAACTTTCCAAACATCCCAAAAAAGATAAAAATATAACTTGCTATATTTACACGGACATTTATAAGTACGTCATAAGGCACAATTTGACATCATTTTTACGTATCAAAATACCAAAAGTCTATTTCACCATAGCTTGGAAGAAAGAGTAATGAGTTTGTTGAAGACACACCTCTTACTCCCTTAATTAATGGTGGAGATATTGGCTACAATTAAAAAAGATTTGTAGATAAATACAATGTACTTATGTCGATTTATTTGACAATGAAGAATAACAGTGTTTCATACTTTTGTCATATCAGCGTATTGATTCTTATCCTCAGCATGAGCATTGCTCACACGTAAAACAGGTTTCCAGACATCAGACCATCCAAGGGTGATGTAGCTCACATTCCATTCACTGGGTTCCCATCGAAATGAGTAATCCCGCCACTAGAATAAAAACATAGTTTTATTGCGATTTACAGTAATGTATTTCTGTTGGACTGTATGGCAAATACTGTATGAGTTTATGAAGGGATGCAAAATTGGTTTGGCTAGTATTCGTGTTTGCAATGTTTTGTAACTCTTTTGTTGGAGTAAATAACTTATTAATAAACTAAAATACAGTGTTGAGAACAGCTTGCTTTCTGTATTTAATGAACACTCGGAAATCATCATATTTACATTACATGTATAATATTTTTATTTGTAATAATTGTATAGTGATTCCCGTAATAAAATGAGTATTTGGACATCTCACTTAGAATTTGATTGTACATATACTTTACGGTTTTTCTTAACGTAACGAAAATGAAATTAAAAATAACTGTATTGTAAACAGTCTGTATATGCTCAATGTAGAGAATGTATTACTTAAAGGCAATTAACTTGATTTCAGGAAGGTCAATGTTATTATCTCAGTGCCCGATTCAACTCAACAGAAGATTTAACCTATTTGCAATTTTTGTGGCAAGACGTGAACAGGTGAGGTGAATTTGGTATCACAATCAAGTGAATGGCCGCTGGTGTCATCATAATTAGTGTAAATATGCAGTTATAAAATTGTAGACAACGAAACGAAAAAACACATAACATATACTTACAGATTATAGACAACGAAACGAAAAAACACATAACATATACTTACAGATTGTAGACAACGAAACGAAAAAACACATAACATATACTTACAGAACGAAAAAACACCTAACATATACTTACAGAACGAAAAAACACATAACATATACTTACAGATTGTAGACAACGAAACGAAAAAACACATAACATAAACTTACAGATTGTAGACAACGTAACGAAAAAACACATAACATATACTTACAGATTGTAGACAATGAACAAAAAAACACATAACATATATTTACAGATTGTAGACAACGAAACGAAAAAACACATAACATATACTTACAGATTGTAGACAACGAAACGAAAAAACACATAACATATACTTACATATTGTAGACAACGAATCGTAAAAACACTTAACATATACTTACAGATTGTAAACAACGAACGAAAAACACATAACATATACTTACAGATTGTAGACAACGAAACGAAAAAACACATAACATATACTTACATATTGTAGACAACGAATCGTAAAAACACATAGCATAAACTTACAGATTGTAAACAACGAAACGAAAAAACACATAACATATACTTACAGATTGTAGACAACGAATCGTAAAAACACATAACATATACTTACAGATTGTAGACAACGAAACGAAAAAACACATAACATATACTTACAGATTGTAGACAACGAAACGAAAAAACACATAACATATACTTACAGATTGTAGACAACGAAACGAAAAAACACATAACATATACTTACATATTGTAGACAACGAATCGTAAAAACACATAGCATATACTTACAGATTGTAAACAACGAAACGAAAAAACACATAACATA
This sequence comes from Saxidomus purpurata, assembly GCA_022818135.1. Taxonomy (NCBI): domain Eukaryota; kingdom Metazoa; phylum Mollusca; class Bivalvia; order Venerida; family Veneridae; genus Saxidomus; species Saxidomus purpurata. The sequence goes on along the minus strand of JAFMSR010000004.1, from coordinate 41,480,234 downwards.
TACTTACAGCTTGTAGACAACGAATCGTAAAAACACATAACATATACTTACAGATTGTAGACGACGAAACGAAAAAACACATAACATATACTTACAGATTGTAGACAACGAATCGTAAAAACACATAACATATACTTACAGATTGTAGACAACGAAACGAAAAAACACATAACATATACTTACAAATTGTAGACAACGAAACGAAAAAACACATAACATATACTTACAGATTGTAGACAATGAACGAAAAAACACATAACATATACTTACAGATTGTAGACAACGAAAAGAATAAACACATAACATATACTAACAGATTGTAGACAACGAAACGTAAAAACACATAACATATATATACTTACAGATTATAGACAACGAAACGAAAAAACACATAACATATACTTACAGATTGTAGACAACGAATCGTAAAAACACATAACATATACTTACAGAACGAAAAAACACATAACATATACTTACAGATTGTAGACAACGAAACGAAAAAACACATAACATATACTTACATATTGTAGACGACGAATCGTAAAAACACTTATTATATACTTACAGAACGAAAAAACACATAACATATACTTACAGATTGTAGACAACGAAACGAAAAAACACATAACATATACTTACAGATTGTAGACAACGAAACGAAAAAACACATAACATATATTTACAGACTGTAGACAACGAAACGAAAAAACACATAACATATACTTACAGATTGTAGACAACGAATCGTAAAAACACATAACATATACTTACAGAACGAAAAAACACATAACATATACTTACAGATTGTAGACAACGAAACGAAAAAACACATAACATATACTTACAGATTGTAGACAACGAATCGTAAAAACACATAACATATACTTACAAAACGAAAAAACACATAACATATACTTACAGATTGTAGACAACGAAACGTAAAAACACATAACATATACTTACAGAACGAAAAAACACATAACATATACTTACAGATTGTAGACAACGAAACGAAAAAACACATAACATATACTTACAGATTGTAGACAACGAATCGTAAGGACACATAACATATACTTACAAAACCAAAAAACACATAATATATACTTACAGATTATAGACAACGAAACGAAAAAACACATAACATATACTTACAGATTGTAGACGACGAATCGTAAAAACACATAACATATACTTACAGATTGTAGACAACGAAAAGAAAAAACATAACATATACTTACAGATTGTAGACAACGAAACGTAAAAACACATAACATATACTTACAGATTGTAGACAACGAAACAAAAAAAACACATAACATATACTTACAGAGTATACAACTGAAACAACAGTTGATAGTTTTTCGTTTATCTCATCAATTTCTCCGAGTGCAGGCAGTTTCAGTGAAATGTTTACAGGGAAAGGTTCGTATCCAGGTAACGTGTGTTTGTTGTAGCCTTTCGTCAAGTTGGCCATAAGAGCATTTTGTCTGGCAATGAGCGCCTTTTGTCCCGCAATATATTCGTTGTTTGTGGCATATACAGACACTAAGTTGAATACCAAGAAAACAAGTAAAACCGACATTATTATCTGTAAAGATAAAATATCATGCGATATAATGTATATAATTTAGGCCGCACACATATTCAGTTTGTGTCACAAATATCAAGATCTGTCAACAAGATGAGGGACTTCAACTTATGATAAGTCGAAAATATCGAATGGAAACAAAGAAATTGAAGTTTACATCAGCTGGTCAATAACTAACCGACAAAATGTAAAAATAAATCGTAAATTACTCATTAAACAAGCAAATATATGGCTCCAATTTTGGGGGGCGCTGTGGTCCAGTGGTTAACGCTCTGGCCTACCAATTCGGAGGTCCCCGGTTCGAATCACGCTTTTCAGTGTTTCCCATCCATCTAAAGATGAACTGGTTTGAAACCCAGAGGTAGTCTCGCGTGTATCAGTGCTATACACCGGGCACGTAAAGGAACCAATAGCTCTATTCTAGGGTCTGGTACCTGGATTCCCTTGTATCTGCATCTGTCTGTTCAACCTGCGTCTGTCAGGAGTATTGCGCCTGTCAGGAGTCTTGGCAGTTTCATCTGAAGAGAGATCTTAGGGTCGGCCGGGACTATAAACAATCTAAATCACACACACTCATAACAACTCGGAAGATGATTCCCAATCATATATACAAATCGTTGAGTACTAAAGGTATTCTAATAAAGGGACAGACACTCATTACAGTCTTCCGACTGTATGCATAGGCGTAAACACTTAAAGACTTGCAAAAAACACATCGTCTTGTTATAATGTCAGAATAACTCACCTTCACCACTTTGGTCACAGGTGAGCTAAAAAATAATGAGCATGAGTTAGACACAAACAACTATTATTGTACAAAAATCAATTAAAGTTCATATATGCGCTGTGACCTTGACCTCAGCAATAGGGACATGGTTCTTGCACGTGACACATCGGTATTTTATATATATGTACATTCGTAGAAAATATGATTGGAAATCATCTAACCTTTTATGAGACAATGATCAGAAACCACAAATTTGCTGAAAATTAAGTCTTGAAGGGGCCGTTACTCATGTGTTTTATGATTATTACCCTACATGTAAAATTAATTAAATTCATGCAAGCTTTCAAAATATATTGATTGGAAACCACCATTTTGCTGAAATCTAAATCGAAAAGAGGTCATAACTCCTTTAATAATTTCTGGATTATAACCAAAATCGAACTTGACCATAACCATATATGTAAATTCTTAATTAAATCCACGCACCATATCAAACGTTATTGATCAGACTGTATGCCCTTCCACCATTCTTCGAATGGCGGGGGAATAAAAAATCAAAGACCAGCAAAACACAACACCCTTAACAACTGCACAGAAGAATGAATGTACCTACTGCGAAAACGGCAGCAAACAAACACTAAAGCTTTAATATTGATCAGTGGTGCCCATAAAGTGTGCAAGAAACTAAACCATCGCGCAAAGATAAAAACAGGGCGTATCCATTTCTTGTGGAGTGATCAGACTTCTACGCCTAAGTTTATGCAGTGCACGAGTTTTACCAAAAGCCAGAAGCGCTAACTTAAACAAAAGTAAATCAATGACCAACATACCATACCACCTTTGGAGGTGAAAATTCTCCCTTCAATGAAACGTAACTATACAATGATAGACAGAAAAGTTATACGTCATTTGTTAGTCACCATATTGTTCTGCAAATAACAACAAAACCTTTTTTCCGTGGGCTTATTGTCCGTTTTCACAATAGTACAACTGTGTAAAAGCGAGGTTATATTTTTACCTAACCATCGTCCCCAGGAAGTGTTAGTATCAACACTAGAGAGAACAGCTTTTCTACGGTGTTCCTTACTAAAAAAAATCAGAAAGGAAATGGGACTCGAACGCGAGTCCATCAAACAGTGACCGGTTTTGTGGTTGCAGGTCATTGGAAGAACAACTAGACCAAGGAAGCGCGTCGACAGTAATACTATTGCCAGTAAATTTGTACAGGACTGGGATTATTTCAAGGGGCCATATTCCAGTAGCATCTCAAGTCACATCTTAAAGATGGTTAAATACTCCTTCATAAGTGCTTTCCCACCGTCTCCTCCACCCCCTCCCCCACCCCCCACAATAACCACAGGAGATCTAATCTATTTATTGTTTTATGACTACTTATCATAAGACACTGTCTGATTATGTGTCTTTAGACTGGACATTTAGTCCAATGAACAGACCATAAATGTAATTGACATGTACGTAGAGATAAGTGGTTTAATGCTTATTTCCTGTTGTTTGTGCTTTTTTTAAATAAGTTTATTATCAATTAGGCAGTGGCTAGGTAGCCGTATCCTAGGCCAAAAGGCTAGGTAGCCGTACATATATTTCATATGCTTGTTTCTTTTCATCTTTAACAGTTTAATACATGTTGCACAAGTCAAAACTTTTTCTTTGCTGTATTGTTAATACAATACAACTGTAAAAGCGACCTGTTACATTTAGATTCCTTGAATCCCACATTTCCACCGCGGTATTTTCGTTGCAAATCGCCGCTATATACTATCACGTACAGCGTTTTATAGAGTTGTTTTTTTTTCTGAACCTTTAAGTCCTTATATATGTGTGTGTAACGCCCCCAGAAGAGGTTAGTTATTTTAGGTTTTCGGAGGATAGTGAAAAATACAGAAAGCGTCCCAATTCCAGAGAGTCTTCTAGTTCTCTCACATGCAAGGTGTATAGCACCCATACATGATAGGACCTCGGTTTTAAGTCCCATCCGAAAGTATGTTAGTAATTTTAGTTGGTCAGCCCCGTGAATCGAACCCACAACCCCGAGATAACAAGTCTCGTGCTCTACCAATTGAGCTAACAGGGCTGACTCTAAACTTTAAAATATGGATTTGAAAATATATTTTTCCGTTAAACTCCGCCGTAACTGGTCACTTGTCATTTGTCACTCGCGGTAGGTGTGAAAAATATGGCCTATCATAAAGGATGACAAAATTAACTCTTATCAATTAAGTCAAAGCTATGTGATACTTCTGACCGAGTAATGTTCGTTAATTTTGTGAATGCGAAAAATTATTTCTCTGCTACATTTAAAAAGTTCCGAATGTTGTTTATTCAAAACAAAATTACCGGAGCAACTTGTATGTTTCTATGAAAGACAGTGGCAAGGTAGCGGTAAATTACACGGTACTATTGCGATCCTTGTCTAATATTAATAAACAAGTAAACTATTACAAATTATGTACCTTAATGAATGATTATTCAATACCGATTCTATGTAGCGCCTCGTATGAGATATGTGTACAGCTACCTAGACTAAAAGAAATGTATGCCTACATGTGAGTTTGAAGACTTCTATAACGGAAATGACAAAGGATAATAATACTGATGTAAACATTTATGAGGAGTAAAGTGTCTGTTTTCAGACCACCCTTCGAACCACTAATGAAAAGAGTTGTCTTATTACCGAGTCTGTCTTATTCTATACATTTTTCCTATGAAATTGACCATTTTGTCTGAAATGTTTGGTCTTAATATCGAGGGTGGTCTATATACTGGATGAATTTAATTATAGCGGAACTTTACTGTACACACTGCGGATGAACGACCACCGGATATTGGGGCAAAAGTGAGCACAGATAATTAGTTTTCGCGAGTAACGTGTAACAACTGGGGTAAGTTAAAACCCGATTTTCACTCTGATGCATATCATATTGTGTCTATTTGTGTGTTTTCAGATACATTAATGACTGTCCAAGCCGAATGTATTCTCGTTGTATAACATATATATGTTGAAATGTTTAAAATATCCAAAACAAATAGTTTGCTCACTCGAAAAATCTCGACCTTGGCAAAGTATGCCGTTTTATTTGATAAATCATTAACATATTAATAATCTGAATACGGCATATCATTTGCCTAACGACAACATATTAATGGTTAAAATTTCATCATTAAAGACGAAAGTATAGCGGAGATACGGTTCTTTAAACATTTCAATTACTGTACTGGGTATTGGCTAAACGTGTACTGAGTATTGACGGAGTGAGTGAATCACTGTACTGAGTATTGCATCAAGAAATGAGTAAAAAATAAATATTTTGAAACGGGAAATGTATTTATTTGTTATCAGTTGAAGGTATGAATTCAGGAAGTGTGTTGTTTTGCACAAGTCTTATTAAACGTTGATAATTTATACTATAAAAGTGTATTATAAAGTGTTTTGTCCGGCGTTTTGAGTATTAGACACACATAAACATGTACAATTATATTTATATTTTTAAATTTTCACCAAATAATCAACACTATCGTGTGTAAATGGATATGCCGAGCAGTACTCCACTAACCATTCAATGACTCGGAAGTGACTTTAAATGTTATCTACAACAACTAAACATTTGTCTAAAATACGTATAAGTTGTAAGATAAAATACAGTGTTTTGTTCTAGTTAATGCAAAATAGCGGAACTCTCTGCCACAATTACAGTGCGTGTGTGCATGTGCGTGTGCGTGTGCGTGTGCGTGTGCGTGTGCGTGTGTGTGTGTGTGTGTGTGCGTGCGTGCGTGTGAGTGAGTGTTGTATAGTAACACAACAAAAAACAATTTTTTTACGAATTATCATAAAAGCATTACTGCAACATTCATTTTTATCGAAATGTTAATACATATCGATAAAAATGAATCACACGATGCTGTGAAAAATGGTCCGTTAATCCCTACTATTATCTAAACAATTACGTCAGATTTTCGGTTTGTACAAAGTATCATTATCCCGTATATTGTCAAAGATAAAATGGACCATCCTTCCCTAAGACATCATACGCTTTGTTCGATGTATGCAAGGACAATCAACGTGAAGATATACTAAGCAATTTTAAACACTTGCCCGTGATGTGAATATTTAGTTTTCCGGGATGTGTAAATTCAAATTATTTTGTAGAAATAGAATTGATTTTGGATATGCAACATGTCATACTGTACCTTAAATTGGTTTGATCTAAAACATTTTAAAATAGATTAAAAAAGATATATCAACTAGCATAGAATATTGCAAAAACAAGGTTTTTTCTATGAGTTTATCCACTGACCTAGTTTTGGACCACAGATGACACATATGCAAACTCAATCTAGAATTCACCAAGACTGTACATAATTCCGACTAAGGATCATGAAGATTCAATGAAAAATGGAACATCTATTGTATACACAAGGGTTTTTATTGATTTGATCCAGTGACCTAATTTTTTACCCAACTTGACTTATATTAGTACTCGACCTAAAGTTCATCAAAGCAATCATACTAACCAAGTTCATGGAGATCGAATGAAAAATGAAACCTTTATTGCATACAAAAGTTTTGTCTATGATTTGATCCCGTGACCAACTTTTTGAAACAAGATGACCCATATCCGAATCGACGTAGATTACATAAAGACAGTCATTCTGATCAAGTTTCATGAAGCTCCAGTAAAAATGCAGTCTCATTTGCATACACAAGGTAAATGTGCACAGACAACACGCAGACGATAGAAAGACATAAAGACGACGGACACCATGCGATCACAATTACCAACCTTGGGTACTTCGTGCTGTGTTGAGCTAATAAAACGCTTTAAAAAGCAGCAGAATATTTATATTACTCACTTTTAATGCCCAATACTCAGTACACGTTAGTACCAATACTCCGGTACACCAAAAAATAAAATAAGCAATACCCAGTACACTAAAATTTAGTTATATATGTATCAATATTTTGGCCCCGAAATAACGTTAGTGGATAAGATCTTGAACACTTATGTCTGGTACTAGCCCAAATAAAATGCTCGATTCAGATTATTCAAATCTAAGCACATTTGCGAAATAAAACGGTAAACATTACCAACGGTTGAACTTTTCAAGTGAGCAGGCGATCTTGTTTTTGGTAATTGAACATATTAACCGACATCATTTACAGCTCGGGTATACAGTGGACTAAGATAGTCATCGAAGTATCCAAAAACACAAAAAGAAACACAAGATAATGTGCATAAGATTAAATATCGGATTTTAACTAACCCCAATTGTAACACGTTCCTCGCGAAAACTAATTATCTGTGCTCACTTTCGCCCCAATATCCGGTGGTCGTTCATCCTCAGTGGTACAAATATCAATAAAATAAACAGCCACAAACTAATAATTAGTTTAAATAAAAATCGTTCTTAAGAAAAAACATATCGTCGTTATATTTGAACCAAGTTTGCAGAAAATTCTAAATTCAACCTATCACATAAACGATAGTTACCTTGCCTTCAACGTAACATTAGATTGTTCTGACTTACTCTTTGTATGATATTTTCCCTTAGTTGCAGTGGTTCCTTTCCGATAAAAGCAAAGTCCAGTTATCACACATATATATCCGAAATGCTAATAGGTTAATCAAGCAACTTGAATATATATTTCCCTATGTTCTTCAATAATGCGACACCGCCATTTAAAACTGGGTAGCAAAGACTTCTTTACTTGACATACTTATATGAAAAACAGCTATATGCAAATGACCCTAATGTGCAGCGATACATTGCAAACAGGAGCAGTCTCATTACATCGCGCTAAACAATTCTATACAGCTTTATTACATTTGCTAAAATTGATTTTTAAATTAGAAAAAAAAATGTACAATATAACTCAAATTGATATGTACTTTCTTAATGTGTGTTTTGTGAACAAACTATCTGAAGAAATGACATCAGATATTGATTCCCACAGGGTAACTCGTAAGACCAACTTCGAATTGGGTTTGACATTTGACATATTAGGGCATTGCAACATTGTTTGGTAATAAAGATAATTTTATGCGTGGAACACACAAACAAAGGTATAGGTTAAGCTTTAAGTGGCTTTAATCTGTCTTGTAATTCTAGTAATGTCATTTAGCATATTTAAAAAATGATGTCTATGCTTCTTTTGTTAGAGACGAGTATAGGTCTCGTGTAAACATTAATATATAAAAATGCATGACTGCACACACTGCGATAAAATCAAACAGTACTGAATTGCATCTAAGTTTAATTAGGTAAAAGGATGTTTTGATAACTTATTCATTCTTGTTCAACAGCGTATGCAGCACTTTACGATTGAATGTGTGAATGTATCATTATCAGGGGATGGGGCTTAAAGCGGAGTCTGATTCACTTCTAGTCTGATCGTAAAAACGGCGGCTGAGCGTTGTATTTTGATTTTTCACCTGGTAAGTAGTATAACATGAATATTTCTGGCAAATGAACACGCCCTTTCGGCTCTACTGTTTATATGCTTCACTCGTTTTTTAGCTCACCTGGCTAGCTTTGTCAGGGTGAGCTTTTAGGATGGATGATTGTCCGTCGTCTATCAACATTTTGCTTCAAACGACATCTCCTCTGAAACCACTAGGCCAATGATGATGAAACTATGCAGGTATGTTCCTTGCATGAAACTTTACCAAAAATGTTCAAAGAATTCGATTCCATGCAAAACTCAGGTTGCTATGGCAAAAAATAGGAAACACTTAAAAAAAATTCTCCTTTGAAACCACAAGGCCTAGAGCTTAGATATTTGGCATGTAGCATTGTCTAGTGGACCTCTACCAAGATTGTTCAAATTATGACCCCCGGGTCAAAATTGACCCGGCCGGGGGTCACTTAGTTTCACATAGGCTTATATAGGCAAAACTTTAAATGTCCTCTTCTCTGAAACCACAAGGCCTAGAGCTTAGATACTTGGCTTGTAGCATTGTCTAGTGGACTTCTACAAAGATTGTTCAAATTATGACCCCCGGATTAAAATTGACCCCGCCCGGGGTCACTTTGATTTGAATTTGATTTGAACGAGATTTTATCAAGGTCCGTCCAAAAGCTAAATTTTTAGCTTACGTTTTGGATGAGACCTCGGCATGTCTCCCGTCATACCTAGAAAAGTAGAATTTTGAAGCCGAAAAGAGGAGAGATTTACTTGACTGCAATTTCCAGTCAGTTTTAGCCAAAGATTGAATTTGATTGATTGCCAAAAAGTAGGTCAATCGCGGTGACCAATTGCCCGGGGTCACGTGGTTTTACATAGGCTTATATAGGAAACTTTAAAAATCTCCTTATCTGAAACCACAGGGCCTAGAGCTTAGATATTCAGCATATAACATTGCCTAGTAGACCTCTTCAAAGTTTGTTCAAATTATGCCTCTGGGGTCAACATTGGCTCCGCCCAGGGGGGTCACTTGTTTTTCAAAGATGTCATAATGGTACTCTGAAGTGGCTTACCCACAAGCGGTCTCGCCTAAACGGGGTCTGAATTACGTGTAGGTTCGGGGTATATAAAGAATACCAGATGACGAACTCGTGAAGTATTTATTAATCTGAAACAAATATAATAAATGACATATAAAACATGAAATAATAACCATGTGCTAGATGTCAAAATGCCAAATATGTAAACATTGTACATGTATCAAGACTGCGTGGTGGGTGAGCGTAGAGCTGACTAACCAACCGTGACACGAAAGTTATTACAAATAAACATACAAAGGTATAAAGTTGAGCTATTATAGAAAACCTTTAACAATCTTCTCCTCCAAAACCACAAGGTTTAGAGCCTAGATATTTAATGAGTGTCTAGTGGACCTCTTCAAAGTGTGTACAAATCATGCCCCCATGGTTACAATTTACCCTGCGCAGGGGTTCGTTTGGTATAGAAAAAACTTTTAAAATCTGCTTTTCTAAAACGACATGGTCTAGAGCTTAGATATTTGGTTAGTAACATTGTCTAGTGGTCTTCCACCTTCATGCCTCTTGGGTCAAATGACCACACCCACCGGGCAAGTGGACTTTTATTAAGGTGAGTGATATAGGGCCATCATGGCCCTCTTGTTTATTTTCCGTAGGTATGGAATACAAAAGTTATTGAAACAAAAAGCTTTGACAGATCGTTTGTTTACACATGTGTCACGAGGAAGATTGTCTTGCTTTTGGTGCGATTTTCTTCCATTATTATATGTGGTATTTGAAGACTAGTATGATATGTATGGTGGCATATTTCTGCCACCACATAACCACTTAATTATCACGTTATATAACTAGTTAGTCACTATTTATCATGATAAATATCTGATTAACGCGTTAATTTTTATGTTAACATATACTTATGTCAACACAAAAAAGTGTATGTTACTGCCCACTACTGCCAACAGATACCTACATAATGATATTTTAGACATCTATTAAGTGGTTAATGTGTTATGTAACTAGTTGGTCAGATAAGTATAATGATAATTCAGTGGTTATGTGGTGGCAGAAATATGCCACTATAGATATGAAATGTTAAAGATGGGTGATAAACTTATATTTTTGGCCAAAAAGTATGTACTATAGAGGGAAGGTGTCAGAAAAATGAAGGACTCATATTCTACTAACATTTCATATCATCACCAAAAGCAAGAAAATGTGACATGTGTAAACAAACGATCCGTCAAAGGTTTTGTTTCAATAACATTTTTATTCATATACCTATGAACTTGAAATAGAAAAACCGAGTCCAGCATATAAACAGCAGAGCAGAAACGGTGTAACCATTTGCCAAACATATCCATGTAATACGCCTTCCCAGGTGAAAGTGCAGACATGGAAATCAGCATACAACGTTTATTCCGCCATTTTTACGATCAGACTACAAAAATCTGACTTAAAGTGAATCAGACTCCGCTTTACGTTCCACCCCGTATTATATAACGATGTATTTAAATTCGAAATTTCTACAGATGCCTGGAAAGAAATACTTCTAACTTGGGATTTCAACTTTTTTTTCTTTTATCTTCATATTGAAATTTAAGCACATAAGTTGTATGATATCCTATCGAATCAAGATAATTTTAGTTGATGAATTTACTATGGAAGCCCTGGTAGGACTTCGTACATATAATGCATGATCAACATACATTCATTTCAGTGCCAACAAAGATTTTCTTTCACAATGTTCACAAAACAAGAAGGTCATGATCGCCCTACATCGCCCTTACCTAAGGAAGTCACTGGTTGCTAGGGGAAGGCACAGGTTGCTAAGGAAGTCACTTGTTCTTAGGGAAAGTCACGGGTTGCTAGGGGAAGCCAGTGGTTGCTAAGAAAGTCACCAGTTGCTAAGGAGTTCAGTGGTTGCTTGGTAAGTCAGTTGTTGCTAAAGGAACTCATTGGAAGCTAAGTTTCTCCTATAACTCTATAGAGAATGGACATCCCCCCACGCGGGCGTGGTCACTTTTGACCTCAGGGGCATGATTTGAACAAACTCAATAGAGGACCACTAGACAATGTAACACACCATATATCTAAGCTCTAGGCCTTGTGGTTTTGGAGAAGTTTTTAAGTTTTTGTCATATACATGTACCAAGTGAACCCCTGAGCAGGTCAATTTTAATCCTTGGGGCATGGTTTGAACTCACTTTGAAGAGGTCCACTAGACACTGTTACATACTAAATAATTAGGCTGTAGACCTTGTGGTTTTGGAGTAGACGATTTAAAGGTTTTCCTACATATGTCTATGTAAAACAAGTGACCCCTTATTGACCCCAGGGGCATGATTTGAACAAACTTGGTAGAGGTCCACTAGACAATGCTATAGACTAAAAATCTTAGCTTTATGCCTTGTAGTTTTGGAGAAGGAGATTTTTTAAAGTTTTTCCTATAGAAACCTATGTAAAATCAAACAGCCCTCTGGGCGGGGTCAATTTTAATGTGGGTTCTAGGCAATGCTACATGCCAAATAGCTTAGCTCTAGGACTTGTAGTTTCAGAGAAGATTTTAAAAGATTGTTCTATGTGTTGCCATTACAACCAGAGTTCTGCATAGAATGAAATTATTTGAACAATTTTGGTAGAGCTTCATGCAAGGAACATCCCTGCAAAGTTTCATGAACATTGGCTCAGTGGTTTCAGAGAAGATGTCTTTTGAAGCGAAAGGTTGACGTACAGACAGACGACGGACAGTGAGCGATGGGAAAAGGTCATCCTGGCACAAAGTGCCTGGTGAGCTAAAAGATAAAAAGGTTTCTGTATAATGGCACATGTTTAAAAGGATATGTGCTTTCACCACTCATGAAGTGTGCGATAGTGTAACAGCTTCTTCGGAAATTTATGACAAGACTCCAGGCGAGCTAGCGCTTTTAAATTCCCTTGCTAAACAGACTCCGATAGTAAACAATACTAATCAAAGGACAAAAAGTACTGGAGGATCGATTGTCTCTGAACAACACAGCCTGTACACATTCATGTGTAAATAATATGAAATTAGGCACTACCTATATCGGGCTAGATCATAAGGTGTCAAACCCCTCACAGCGATTCTCCTCTATTACCGTATACTGCAAGGGGAAGTAACTACTGCGGGAAGTTCGAAGAATTTCCAGAGCGTGATATTTTACGTCATTTCAATTGATCAATATTTTTTCAGAAATTATTTTCATTTACATGGGTTGCAAGATTGATTCAGAGGAGAAATACGTATTTTAAAATAGATAACCGTAAAATGTTTTAGAAATAAAAAAAACGGTCAGTGGAATTCTTGGAAGACGTTGCAGCGTTACATTTATGTAAGCATGATGTCATGAAGTTTACACTTCACAATTTTTCATGGGTATCTGTGAAATCATTAATTTCATTGTTTTCACTATTCAATTAAATATTCTTACATACGTTTACCTATGGTCGGGCTTTGCCCCTATCTGGACAACACAGACTGTACACATAAATGTGTAAGTGTCAGGACAACCCTTACACGAGTAAAGTTATAAACTGGAGACACAACTGTCCACAAATTCTGACCTTTAACCATACGTGTAAACTTTACTTTTGAGATAGGAACCCATGTGCTTACCTTTTGCATTCAGTGACTATGCTAAACTACCCTTTGAAGTATCATAGCTGTGAATGGTAGCTGAGAAGTGGATTTTGACAAAACTGAATTGAAAACTCAGAGTTTGCACAACTTTTAATGTCATTAAAAAATTATGGGATTTGCCCAAAGGGTTGATTGTATTGTGCCAATTGATTGATTCGTTTTTACGATCGCGGACAGCCAATGTCAATATGGCCTACTTCCAGCTTTCATGGAGGAGGAAGACCCTGGGTGTCGATTCGGGCATTATTTCAGTTACAAGCAGGCACCTGGGTAGAACCTTGATAGCTTCCAGACATAAAAGAATCCCGCCCAAGTAGGGCACGAACCTACAGCTGTGAGAGCCAAGTGATCATCAGTCGTTTGAAGCAAAATGTTGACAGACGACGGACAATCATCCATCCTAAAAGCTCATCCTGGCAAAACCAGGTGAGCTAATAAAACGAAATATATACCACATGATGCTTTTCTTCCAATCTTGAGTATACGAGATTGTGCTTGAACAGACAGACAATTTAAATGATTTCAGTCATTTTTATTTCGTTTTAAACATGCATATTCTACATATTCAAATCTTGAAAAAATGTCTCATTTAACAGAATCTTTAAGTTTAAACTACCACCCATGTCATTATACAATACACTCACACACAAGGAATTAGGCTAAATGTCAAACCAAAATAAAAACAGCAATCACTTTCTTGACATCAATGTGATTCAAATACTTTTCTGCTTCTGTTTTAACTCCATTAGTCAGACATATAAAAAGCTTGTTTGAACGGAGTACTTAAAGGATGAAACTTTAACAAATGTATTCATGGCATAATAGAGACTGTAAAAAGTGCCACTATCAAGTACAACCTCTTAGAATTCTATGTGTCTTGCTTTAAACATTTTTATGATTTGCAAAAAAAAATCTGTTTAACATACGAGATAATAAATAATACAATTCTATCATAATACTATTGAATTATACAATTGTCACCATTCTTTTAAGAAAGACAAACAGGGAACAAAAATGGGATAATGTGATAAATTTATCATGGCATACGTAGTATGTGTGCTGAAAGAAGTGATTGTGGAGGTCTCGATCAATAATTTGACATGTTAGTGATTTATCTCAATAATATTTGCTGTTCCGTTCAGATACACCTTGTCAACCTACTCTTCTGCATCAGAACTGAAGTCAGTAAACTATTAAACAGTAAATAACAGACAAATATTTATGATTACTTAAATACACAAACGCTGTTACTATGGCAACAAGTTTTCAAAATATGCAGAACATTTTCACAATGCTTTGTGTATACATGTTCATATCTAATCATGGTTGTAATTGATTCAGTTGTGAACATAAATGGAACTATAAATAATGTTTTTGAAGTGCCGCATCAAAAACATAGTCTCCCCTTCACAATCATGGAGCATGTTTGAATAGGGAGAGTTTAGTAGGATAGGATTTCATAGGTACATTCAACATGAGGTCAGCAAGAGTTATATTTCTTTGTAACTGCATATCCTCTTAATCTCCCCTACCACTATGAGATATAAACTCAATTTCTTGCATACTTTTGGAGTTATGTTCTGGATAAGCTTATTACATAAAGGGAGATAATTAAAAAAATAGGGAAAGCTAGAGTTATGATCCATGTCACTGCATTCTATCTCAATGTCCTCCATTAATGTGTCTAATATCAATTTAATATCTTAAATTCTGTTTTAGTATGCTCTGGACAAGCATAATGAATAATGGGAGACATTTCAAAAATGGGGTATGCTAAAGTTAAGGTACTTAATCACTGCACTTTCTCTTAATGTCCTCTATCAATGTGTGCAGTCTCAACTTAATACCTTAAATACTTTTGAATTATAATTTAGACAAGAATATTACATAAAGTGAGATAACTAAATGAGAAGACCAATATGGCCCTACATCGCTCACCTAGGTACCACTGGCTATAATACAATCATGTCGCAGAAAGTGTCAATTTTGACTAAAGGTTCAGGATTTGAACAATTTTGGAAGAGGTTCATTAGGCAATGCTACAAGCTAAATATCTAAGCTCTAGGCCTTTTGTTTCAGAGAAGAAGACTTTTAAAGTTTTTCCTATATAATCCTATGTAAAATCAAATGACAACTGGAGTAAGTCAATTTTGACCTGGCCTTGGTGCTCAAAATTTGAACAATCTTAGTGGAGGTCCATTAGACAATGCTACATGCCAAATATCTAAGCTCTGGGTCTTCAAGTTTTTGAGAAGAGTTTTAAATTTTTCCTTCACATTGCCATGGCAAATGGAATTCTTTGAACACCTTTGGTAAGGCTTCATACAAGGAACATACTTGCAAACTTTCATCAACACTGTCTTGGTGGTTAAAGAGCGGACAGTGAGACACCCTAGTAGCTTACCCTGGTATTTTGTGCCAGGTGAGCTAAAAATTGGGTCAGCTAGTCATGGTTTTGGGTCACTGCACTTTCTCATAAAGACTTCTATCAAAGTGTTTAGTATTAAGTCAATCCTTTACATACATATTTTTTTAGTTATGTTTACATCAAAGGGGATATTTAAAAATGGGGTAAGTTAGAGTTATTGTTCTTCATCACTGGACTTTCTCTTTATGACCTCGATCAAAGTGGAGTCCCAAGTTGATCCCTCAAACCGGTACATTATTTAAGTTATGCTCACAAAAAGGGGGTAATTCAAAATGGAATCTGCTGAGTTATAGATTCTTGTCACTGCACCTCCTGTCAATGACCCATATCATTGTGTGAAGTATGAACTCAATTCCTTCAATACATATCCTTTTATTATCCGGACTAATAAGTGTAAAATATGCCTTTAAAGAAGATGGAAAGGGAAGATAACTCAGTTGTTTAAAGTCTGAGAGTTATAGTTCTTGCATTGAGAATGACTACTAAGTGCTATCTATCGCTTTTTGAAGCTGAAGCTTCAATTGATTCCTTTCTGCAGTTTCAGAGATCAGTACCACACAAAATCTGATGAATTAAGCCTAGTATATAAAAGTGGAAAAGGAGAGATAAATCTGTTGTCAAGTGTCAAATTCTGAGTTCTGCTCCAGACAAAATTTCATTTAACAAATATAATAATTTCAAAAAGAAGACAAACTACAAACACAGTATGTCTCCCCTGTCATTGAGAGACATTTTTAAGAGTAATGTTCAATTATAACCAACCTTAAAGTCCCAGGAACTTTTTGAATTTACTGATATAATTGTAAAATAAATATACTTATAGAATAATGATAGAACCATGTTCTATTCACTCTAAAACAATGTTGACATATTTATTTCTTTTGTATTCAAGCTGCTTTTTCACAACAGGAGAGTTGCCATGAAGCCTTTTTTTATTTTTTGCAATACATGTATCATTATGAAAAAAATACTGCTCTATAATTTATGTATATAGTACATTGATTAAAAAAGTAAAGTTATAAATGTTTTTGGAACAAATAAAGGTCATTTCTGTCAGTAAAATATCTTTCTCTGTAAAATGCTCTGTAAAATAAGAGCTACTTGTCAATGTGGTCCTGCGACTTTAAAGATCTGTAAATGCATAATCAGATGAAAATAAATACACAGCTGTTGTGAAATAATATTACACTATCCAATGTTTTACATATAAATGCTCAGAGAAAACAACTGTTCATGTTCCACTGTAAATTATAGTTCCATACATAAACTCATGAAATCACTTTGATTCACAACCTAACATAGCAACAGCTAGCACCATAATGTGTTTTCTTTTTTTTCAAGCAGTTTGTGCAACTTTGTCAGCTTCTGGAGTGTGTGGAGATTCTGTTTTCTGGGGTTTCCGGATGTATCGCTGCTGGTGTTCGAAGAATTTTTTTGTCTCCCCACAAACGGCATTCGTACACAACGGGCAGCGTAGAACATTTTGTGCAGAGCAAGATTTGCCTGACTCAAGATGGTCCTTCACAAGATGGGCTAAAGCCTGACAAAGAAAACAAGATTGGCTAAAACTTAAGAATTGTAAATACAAGTTTGTTTAAGGACAACACGACTTTTTTGTGTTAGTTGCTTGCCAAAAAAAAAAAAGAAACTAAATGTATCAAAAATCAAACTTTAAACCTAACAAATTTGCTTCAAGTGTTCTTTTTAAGAAATAACAATTGGTTCTACATCAAATTTCATTGTGTTCTCTGCAGTGTTCCCTTCCACATGAATATGTATGTGAATCATGCACAAAATTGAGCCAAAATATACAGTAATTTGTCCAAGTACGTGCCTGCATCTTACAAAAATCCAAACAAGTTATCAATCCCAGAATCCCATTCAAACTACCCAGTACAGAATGAGTGCTTTTTTCTGCTGTGACAATATTTTTGCATTTTCTGCTGTCTATCAGAATGCCACAGAAATAAAATCCGCAGAATATTTGACATAATTTTCATCTTATTTCGTATTTTGCTTGTATCCTTCTTTACGACACACCCGATGTGTAAAGATAATTGTATACATGTAACTAAAATTCTCAAATTATCAAAGCAAATAATCATTCAGATCTTACATTTATGAAGACAGGGTTTCCATTTGGAGCTGAGGATCTTCGTATATTTGCACCAAGCTGTAAAAAAACAATGCCAATAAATATTAATTCTATATTAATTTTGTTTTGATGCAACAACATAAAATTTAAGACAAACTTGAAAATACTTGAACATAATAGTACTGGCTATGCCTAAAGCAAGTCAGACACAGTACTGTTGATTATCCTGATAACAACAAATTTACCGACAAGAGTACTCCGTGCAACTCATATTGCTCCTTGGAATGAACATATTGCTACTTGGAATGAAGTGTGAATCTCTTTCAGCAGACCATACAAATGTTTGTTCTCTTTAAACTGACCAAGGCAACAGAAAGATAATGTCCATTTCATCAAAAGTATATATTCAGCAATGAATACACTATCAAATGTCCAATGTCTAAAAAAAGGGTCATAGCTGCAATAATGAATACAAGAGTAAAGCATGCTTTTTAGTGTTCATTCTGAAAGTCAAACTAGAGATTAGTTTTCATGAAAAAAAATATTGCCACCCGAATGACCTTGAAATTTGACCTAGTGACCCCCAAATTATAATATGCCCAACATTCATTTCATACTGATGCTTTCCTGCAAGGATTTATGATAATCCAGCAAAAAGTATTGGAGAAAAAGCATAGAAAAGATGTTCTGTTTGTAGGTCCCTCTGACCTTGACCTTTGATCTAGTTACCCCAAATTTTAATAAGCGCAACTACACATCATCATATTGATGCTTGCTGCAAAGTTTTATGAAAATTCAGCAATGGGTTTTGGAAAATAAGTGCAAACAAGGTTTTTCCATTTTCAGGTCCCTGTGACCTTGACATGGTGACCCTAAATCCAGCATTGGTTACTAGTATATGAGGAGTTGTCCGCACAAACTTTGTGACACTCTGACTGACAGACAGCATGAAAACAATGTATCTCCACACCACCAATTACTATACCTCCTCTCCAAGCCCCTTTGCATACTCTAGGTCCATTTCAAACAATGTCTCTATATGGTCACTTGTGAACGCTATTGGCACCATAATTAAATTCTTATGTCCCCTAGCAACTAGGCCTTTAATGGCATCATCTGTTTGTGGGGCCAACCATGGTAGTGGCCCTACCTGAAAACAAAATAAAGAAAATGTTATAATGTGTTAGTTTATCAATTAACTGAATTCCACTAGAAAAACATGTTTCATGCACCCATTCTACATTACCTGAATAAGTGAATGATACTTAAAAAAGAATTTTATTTACTGCTTTCATAAGTTTACTAAGGATTTGAAGTAACATACCTTAGACTGCCAGACCAGTCTATATGGGTGTGTGTTTCCAAGAGCTTCCATGACAGCTAAAACTGTAGCACCAACTTCCGTCGAATATGGGTCTCCACGATTCTGGCTCTAATATATGAAACAAAGTGGTTCAATTTTCTATGAAGCTAGATAGCAACAGATATGGCAGGAATTTTAGGAGACAAATCACAAATATAAATGTATCAACTTTGTATTTAGATTTAAGAATTGCGTAATTACAGAGCCATCTTAGGCAGTTTCAAAAAACTCTTCAGTAGGATGAAAGGAAAAGCTTTCAAGGATGTGCTATTCACTTAAGTTTTTGCTGCAATTTTTTTGTCCAATGATGTTAGAGCAACTTTAAGGTGAAATCTCATCAACTAGTTCATAAAAAGAGTTCTTTTGTACTCTTTTTAAAGCTGCTCGCTCTCAGTTACCATTGAAAATAAAGTTTTTTTTACTTGACATACTTATACATAAACATAAAACTAAATGCTAGAATCAAAATATAATCAAAAATCGAGGTAGGAATTTGCAGAAATTGATTGAAAATGTCGGTTACACGGCACTGCTACACTATATGTTTATATTGAAGTTTCAAAAGCATTTGCAACGCTTTTGAATTTGGTAGCGTATTATTTGAAATCTACACATAAACATAAAACTAAATGCTAGAATCAAAATATAATCAAAAATCGAGGTAGGAATTTGCAGAAATTGATTGAAAATGTCGGTTACACGGCACTGCTACACTATATGTTTATATTGAAGTTTCAAAAGCATTTGCAACGCTTTTGAATTTGGTAGCGTATTATTTGAAATCTACAGATAAATTTTACAGGAATTTATACTGCAACCTTTTTATATGACTAAATGTTCTAAAATACGTTTTTTTCATACAGTTTGAAGAACTTTATTTTTTTACCAAAATATGAGAGCGAGCAGCTTTAAAAACTGTTCCTTGCATAGTACAACTTTTGCATCAAGGGGGGCATAAGTGTTTTACAAACAGCTCTTGTTATAAATAAAAATACCATTCCTGCATAGTAAGTCTTGTGAACTTAATGTGCAATTTATGAAGATTAGTGTAATTAATGAAGATTTTTGTAATTTCTTAAGACTTTTGTTAATTTGGAAATGACCATACTTGAAGAGACTTTATGACATTCTATCTATGAGACATACAATTTAAAGCAAACAAATCTATAACCTTTAGGATTAGTGAATGTGCTGAAAGAAAATTACCTTACAAGTAGAAAAATAAATCTTTTACCTTTAGAGGTAGTGAATGCGCTGAGAAAAGTATGACAACCTCATCTCTCACATCTTCTGGAAACTTTTCCAGTTCCGCACGAATGTGCTCTGCATGCGTCTGAAAAATTAGATTCCATTGTCTTATATCTTTTCATCTTTTGTATACAATCAAATCAATCAAAGCATCTCAATCAGATCTCTTTCATGAAAGCAGATGATTAAATCATCTTTGAAAACTTTTATCACAATAAACTGAAACAACTGCTGCAGAGGGTCTGATTTCAACTCTGTGTTGCTGAAAAACTTGAATTTCAACTGGTTATATCATAAGACCAGTGCTTACATTATCCTACATTAAAACTTTTAATTTATCACCATTGAAATGTTACTATATTTTGAATATTACAGACATGTCAGACTGATTCTCTTATTTTTCATAAATTGAAATAAACAGTCTATAAAATGCATTGCAATACTACTGTCACATAAATGCATTTAAAATGGACTTCTGCATGCCAAACAATCACTGCTTTTATGCAGAAAGAGCTAAAGCTATTACTGTTGTGATTTATTTTTCCTGCAATGGATCTTTGTCACAGACAAGAGGGCCAAGATGGCCCTATATTGCTCACCTTGGTACAAGTCCACTTGCCTGGTGGAAGATCACTAGATAATGTTATATACCAAATAGGTTTTCCTATATACACCTTTGTAAAACAAGTGACCCCACCCCCCAGGCAAGGTCAATTTTGACCCCAGGGGCATAATTTGAACAAACTTTGAAGATGCTACATGCCAAATATCTAAGCTCTAGGCCTTGTGGTTTCAGAGAAAAAGACTTTTAAAGTTTTTCCTATATAAGCCTATGTTAAACTAAGTGATCCCCGGTGCGGGGTCAATTTTGACCCGGGGGTCATGATTTGAACAATCTTGGTAGAGGTCCACTAGCCAATGCTACATGCCAAATATCTAAGCTCTAGGCCTTGTGGCTTCAGAGAAGAAGATTTTTAAAGTTTTTCCTATATAGGCCTATGCAAAACTAAGTGACCCCCTGTGTGGGGTCAATTTTGACCCGGGGGTCATAATTTGAACAATCTTGGTAGAGGTCCACTAGACAATGCTACATGCCAAATATCTTAGCTCTAGGCCTTGTGGTTTCAGAGAAGAAGATTTTTAAAGTTTTTCCTATATATGCCTATGCAAAAACTAAGGGCCCACGCGCGGGGTCAATTTTGACCCGGGGGTCATAATTTGAACAATCTTGGTAGAGGTCCACTAGACAATGCTACATGCCAAATATCTAAGCTCTAGGCCTTGTGGTTTCAGAGGAGAAGAATTTTATAAAGTTTTTCCTATTTTTTGCCCTAGCAACCAGAGTACTGCATGGAATGGAATTCTTTGAACAATTTTGGTAGAGCTTCATGCAAGGAACATTCCTGTATAGTTTTATCAACATTAGCCTAGAGGTTTCAGCGGAGATGTCATTTGAATCCAAATGTTGACGGACGACGGACAATTATCGATCAGAAAAGCTCACCCTGGCGTAATAAAAGTTACATGTATACTTTTGGTTATGGCGGCATGGCACAGGAAAAGGTATCTACGTTCAAAAGGACATGTCTCTGCAACCCCTGATGTTAATAGATATACACAAAATAAATCTTTCTTATCTACTATTGTTGGTAATTATGTGTACACACATTCATTACAATCCTTTACAACTGAAGAAGAAGTTTGCTCCACAATCTACCTATAGTACATGAAATCTGAACAACAGAACTGTCAGATTTTGAAGGGACATAACTCTGCAACACCTCATTGTATACTCTAAAATTAAGTCTTGCAAATCTGATAATAATGTTTAGTGAGTCTAAATAGCTCAAGTGGGCCTCTATAGCTCAGTGGTTAGGGTGTTCGCCTCTGAACGGGAGGTCCTGGGTTCGAATCCCAGTCCCAATCCCATGTCCTTGGGCAAAGACACTGATACCACACGTGCCTCAGTCTAAACAGCTGTAAATGAGTAGTAGCTATAAAAAAAACTTGCTGCCTCTCTCGTATGAGCGTTATGACATCTGGAATGAGTGTCTGAGAGCGATTAAATTACCTACAGAGCTTTCTTCGTAATCAAACTAGTAATGTGTACCAATATTCATTAACGCAATCCTGAAAAAATGAAAAAGTTCTACTACACAAACCACATAATATATAATTGTATCAACCACCACTCCAGTATTGTAGCCCCCAAAGACTTTGTTTGACGGAAATATGAAAAAAAAAAAATTTTAAACTGTCATATATACCTATCTAAGAATCTGTTTCTGTTCTTACCTGAACAAGTCCTGGGTTTGTTGGCCATCTATCAATACTGCTCCAGGCTATCTGGCTAACTGAACCTCTGTTACGATAATGTTTAAAGATGGCGTTCATACTACTTCCTGTCGTGGAACAGCTGTATTGTGGGTACTGTGTAAACACAATGCCTCTCTTAATACCATCACTGCCAATCAGAAATTAAAAACATCTTTTATAAATACCATCTTCGCATATTTCTCAGCGGCAAGATTGCTTTATACTAAAGTATTTACTCTCAATTGCAAAGCAAGTTCTTAAAACTTAATACATTAATCACTCTCCAGACTCTCCAGATGGAATCAACTCAGAGAGAGAGAGAGAGAGAGAGATGCAATGTGGAATAATTGTGTTTTGCATTAATTTAGAAGGATCAAATCTGGGACACTCAAATCTAGAGGCAAGTGTATTACCACTGTACCATGGCAGCCCAACTCAGTTTCAAGATTAATTATGCACTTACAAAATTTAATGTAATCCATTCTGTAACATGTATTAGGTACAATATCACACATGTGTTAAAAGGAATACATCTGTTGACAGATGAATGAATGATGAAGAAGTGATAATAGAGTCTGGTACATACTTTTCCATTTCTTCCAGAGCATCTTCTGTAAGTGGATTGACATAACGGAAACCAATGTAGAACTTATGTGGTGCTGAAAGAATGAAAATAATCCATGTTTATTTTAATGTTTCCCAACTAAATTCTGTTATGATACTATAGCTACTGACTCCAGACTGACTGAGTCCTTTGTTTCACAAAGTAGTACCGGTACACTGTACCTTAGGAGGATTCAGATGTGCCCAGTCTTACATCTTGATAGAAGACATCTACAATATAACATAGCGGTATAGAATGTACGGTTACAACTACAAAAAAACTATGTTTGCTTCTTTACAGATGTCTTTCACACTATAATTATATAGGTAGTTTATGTTCTAACAAAATCCACCAAAATGCTTAAATGTATCATGTACATGTATGTGCTTTCTGATGTTATAAGAGCAACACCAAGACTTTATCATGTTTCTGTCTCTCTGTCTCACTTAGTGGTTGGCCTGGTGGGCTTAAAAATACCTGTTTCAGGACTAATTTTGTCTAGTATTTCAACCATCCCTTGCCCTTGAAGTGTTGTCCATTTCTTTATAGGTGATCCTCC
Source organism: Saxidomus purpurata (assembly GCA_022818135.1). Classification (NCBI taxonomy): domain Eukaryota; kingdom Metazoa; phylum Mollusca; class Bivalvia; order Venerida; family Veneridae; genus Saxidomus; species Saxidomus purpurata. The sequence continues at coordinate 41,456,184 of JAFMSR010000004.1, read as the reverse complement.
ACCTATCTCATGGTATTGCTTCTGTATACTTGGCGTCCGTCGTCTGGCGATGGCAGGTCCAAGGCGACTGGAAATAATTAATAATTTTCTCTCTGAGATGGAAATATAATATCTACGTATCTCAATCTTCCATTAGTATCAATAAATTCCTAGGAAACTGAAGTACTTAAAATATTACATCTTGAATGGTCAATTCTTACTGGTAAACCTATAGAAACTGTTGTGATTTCTAAGTACAGTAAACTCCGTATATATCGACTCCGGATATAACGTAACTTCGGATATAACGAACAGTTTTTTTGGGCCCTATTTTTTCTCTTCTTTGTTTAATGTAAAAATATATACGGTTATATCGTACTCCAGTTATAAGGAAACTCCGGATATAAGGAACACTATTTTCTGGCCCAACAATGCAAAATGTATAGTACAGTAATGGTATATATCAAACTGCAAATATGTTCCAAAAAGTTAAAAAAATCTGTTGATTTTGCATTTTTCTTTTGCCGTCTGCATTGTATTTTTATAGCACACTTGCAGCTATTATTCATAAAAGTAAATAATAACAAATGTGTAACGTTTTGGTAAACTAGTTAAATGAGAGTACAAACATAATTGCTAAGAACAATATTCAAGTGATAATATTTTACGTAAATAATTTTGAGCGTTTCTAGCATGCAGACCGGATGAAATCACATTTTGGGAAAAATACCTTGTAAAAAATATCAAGTTATGGCAAGTGAGTGAAAATCAACTTTCTTCAGTTGTATTTGTTTAAGTATTGCCAATGAAAACATGAACTGTCTGTTTTATATTTTATTAATCCTTGCAATTATTTTACATAGATTTACCGGATTAGAAAAGGATACATGTAACAGTTATAGATCTTTATAACTCCTCAAAAGGAGGTAGGAAAATCAAAAGTTGATGGTTCGGATTTAAATACAATTGACTATAAAAATACTTGTTCGATATATATTTTAGTTCGATATATATACATCGTATATAAGGAACTTGTTCGATATATGGATATAAGGAACTCCGGATATAAGGAACTAATTTGATAGGTCCCGAGCAGTTGGTTATAAGCGGAGTTTACTGTAAAATGAACAGATAGCAAAACAAGAACATTTACTATGTATAAGCTGAAAGAAATCTTTTAAAGTATAACCAGAATTCAGCTAGAACACATTAATAATAACAGGGGCTGGTCTTTTCCATTTCTATTTGTCCCAAGGTTAATCTGTATCATCAACATTTGACTACAACATGTTAGTTAACAGGGTTCTATAGGTCTTATAGCTACTTACCTTTGAGCTGGGAGTTGTATGAGGTCCCTGTCCTTGAACAAGTTTAACAGGAAGTCATGTACATCATCCAAAGTCTCCGGACCACCCATATTTATCATCAAGATGCCAGTCTTAGGTTTGCTGTGAAATACATGATGTATTGTTTATGCTGAATCACAACAACTGGCATCACACTTTGGACTCTTAACCACTTGACCATGCAGACGATTGGTGTTAAACTAATGTCTGAGTTCAGTGAAAAACCCTGACTGCAGTAATTATTACATACTCTTATATTAAGAGGAAATTTTAACAAAAAATAACAATATATTTAAGGCTGTTATATATCTTTATATTCTATAATATCTGCAGTTACCATGATAAAGTTTACTATAAGCAAACAATAATTATTAACCATTAAATACTGCTCAATTTCTAAAATGATCTTTTCCATCTTTCAGTTTGGTGAAAACATGTAATTGTTCAAGTGGGTGTGGGCTAAAATTTTACTGACTGAAAAATGAGCAGTGCAGATCAAGATCAGATTGTATGGATGTGAAGCCTGATCATGATCTACACTAGTTACACTGGCAGAATCACAGGGTTCCTTCTATCACTTGCCAATGTCGCTAAATGCAATATAAACACAAATATGGAGAAAACATTTCTGTTTTGACAACAAAAATATTGCACAATAAAACTTAATTTTTAAGTGTTTATGCAATTTTTATGATTTTCTACAAAATTGGACAGTGCAAAGTTTGAAAAAGCCAGGGGAACCCTATTTATCACCAGTTAAGCAGAGTGTCTACAATTTCATTACTGTACATGCTGTATGAAACAGAACATATTTTTGTCATAGATACAAGTTATTGAAAGTTACATTATACAAACTGAAAATGTTACAAAACTTTTCCTTTGGACTGTAAAATGAAATATTGAATAAGTTACCTTTCTGTGCTCGCAAATCTTCTGTTGCCATGGTAACTTGTTACTTGACAGTTTTCAAAGAACTTCTGTCTTCCTACTGTCTGTTTTTGTACAACTGAAATAGATAAGGTTTAATTTTATTGTTGTACAAATATTCTGTTATTTTCTAATACATGTACTTGTCATTCAACACCATTCAGTCTCTTTTAAAAGTAAAACTTCCAGCAGCACTTGAAACTTTTATATTACCATGAACTTAGATATCTAACAACCGAAATTGACCTTTATTTGTTCTAAAAAGATTCCTTTTTTAGATGTTGCTTTAAAATCAAAAGTACATGGCTGCTATATAAAGCATAGCATTTTTTCAATGATATTGCAAAATTAAGAAATGCTACCTGATAACGCCTTTTCAAGATGAAGCAACAGAAGTACAAAAGAATTGTAATTAATATGCCAATATTGTTGTAGACTAAATAGGGCACAATTCTATTATTGCACATAAATTTAATTCTATTATTGCACATAAATTTAATTATCTGTTTATCTAAAGTGCTATTGGGATTTTAACCCTGACAATACTAGAACTTCAGACTAGTGCAGGTATGAGAAGACTATAAGACTGCACATCCCTGTGGTCTGCCTCATGGTCTGCCCTGTCTACTATTCCTGTGCAAATACACACACATAATGAGGATTTGGCACTGGTAATTCTTACTTTCATACCAAAAAAAATCAACAGGTACAGAATGCTACATGTACATAAATCATTAATTAATACCTACAATACATCAATTAAGCACAATAAAATAAGAAAGCAGCAGATTTTTTTCTAAATGTACAGACTGTGAAACCACGTTTCCTCCCTAGAAAAGTCATTTTACACTCTCTTGCAATTTCTAACAGTATTATATTTGACACCAATTTTAAATGAAAAATTTTCCCATTAATAATGACAAACAGTGAAATGTCAGTACAATTTAATCCAGGATGTCAGTTTGCAAGTTTTTGTCAAATCTGCACATTGCATCACTCAAAATCTCTTGACATTGTATGCTGTATATACAAATACTTCAACTGTTTAATGAGTAGGAATGTCTGTTTTCAACTTGCAATTAAATAGTGGTATACTTACAAACACGACATGGAAAAAAAAATCTTTGATAAAAATAAGCATTTTCTTAGTTTTTCATGATCAACTTTTTTGGGTGCTGGCTAAAGAATGGGAAAACAAAACAATTTTTATTAAGACTTAATGGACACTGAAGATTTCTGATAAGAATGATTGCACTATGATTATAGAAGTGATTAAGAAAAGGCTTGACATTTCCAACATCAAATTTGTGATAAATCAATTGCTTGCATTTTAAAAGTATTTATATATTTTTATTTGGATTAGCCACATAAATTACTAGCAGCATCACAACTTTATAATATATTGTATAAAATTTCTTTCACTTAAAGACTTTATTCTTGAAACAGTATAAAAATTTCATTTATTAACCATGTTAACAGGTGAGAAGTTTACAGGTGCGCAGTTTGCAGGTGAGCAGTTTACCCGACCATACATGTTCATTGTTCCTGAACTAGACAACCTCTCACAATGGAGCCGCCTAGGCGCAGTGGTAGCACATTCATTCGCCTCAGAACCAGTGCTAAAGTTAAGTTTAGTGGTAGTGTCCTTTAATAGACAGGACATGATTGTTCCACATTGTCTCTCTCTACCTCTCTCTTCGAATTTGATTCACTCTTGAGGTTGACTCAAGGGAAAATTATATTATTATAATAATAATTATATAAATTGTAAGAACTTCACAAACAAGAAAAATTAAACTAAACTATATAAATTTACAAATGACTTGGTTTTCTTTCTATAGATTGATTTATTCATGAGTATATAAACATGATAAAAAAAGGATTTCCAAACCCTTGCTTGGTGACTGAAAACAAACTGTACATCTTTAAACATTCTGCACATTCTATACATAGCCAAGGACCTATATACAAATGTGTATATAGGTCCGTGATATAGCAAGTACGTCACTTTTTCCGCCCCCCCCCCCCCCCCCCCCCCCCCCCCCCCCCCCCCTGGTCATAGCTAAAGTGATATAGTAAACAACAGTAAATAAACTTTGTATTTGTATTTATTTGAAACTCTTTCCTGGAGATTATATTTAGTGCTGTCAGTTCTTCAGTTCAAGAATCTGAATGACAGCACTGTAATTTTCACACTTGCAATATGACACCAGCATGAACAGTGAAATTGATTTTAAAGAAATTTCAGTTTTGAAATAGGAAGTGTCTCCTTGTCCGGTCCCCGACGCGGAGACCCAGAGTCTCCCAGACGTAGAGACAAATGTAGGGGGTTTGGCTCCCAGTCCAGCTCTATTTGTTATCATTTTTAGCACTACACTTACGAAAATATCATTATTTACTATTTTCAGTCTGAAAAACTTGAGAAAACGTAATTTATATGAAAAAAAATAAAACTGGGAGGATATTAAATGAATGAAGTGTGAAAATTAGTAAAACTTTATGCCAGGAATAATAACTTAACACCTCTGGTGCTTTGTATTTAATTACCATTGCAACATAAGATTGCACAATTAAATAAAAAAAATCGTTTTGTACATGATGCATGTATGAAGTGAAAACAAGGCAGAGAAATCAAAGTAAACAAGTCATTTACAATGATGTACAAAGACACCGTTTTTCTCTCGCTCCGGTCAAGCAAATGTTTTAAAAGTAATATTAAGTTTATTTATCAGACAAATTTATTGTTACAATAGTGAAAAACTATAGCAAATAATTTTATAGTAAAGGTCGTCGGTAAACGGTGATAAAAGAAGAGAGTCGGAGTTGGAGACAAATCCCCCCCATTTGTCTCCACGTCCGGTTGAACTGGACGAGGAAACTCTGGGTCTCCCCTTCCGCGACCGGTCGAGGAGACACTTCCTTTGAAATAATTTATACATTGAAAGTGTATAAAATTTGCAACTGACAACATATTTATTTAGAAGATGAGATTCTAGATCTCAACAACTCTACAAATACAAAGTATATACCAAGAAGGTAGGTTAGTATATATTTGTCCTAGATTTACATCAAATTCAAACCTGAAAGTCAACATGCAAACTGGTTTAACATGTTTAACAAGTTTTGACCCAAAAAAAAAATATAGATAAACACATGCACAATTAATCAACTAAATGAAAGAATTTCAGCACTGCTTTAATTGCCTCATAAAAATTTGAATTAACAAATTGATCTGATTCGAAAAATACTGTAACCGGTTAGTCTGTGTTATGAAACAAGTAGGGTGAACTTAAAAGGCCATTATTTAGAGCGTATTTTGGTCCTTCGTCGTTCTTAAACTAATTGACATCTCATTTGAAACAAATAACCAATATATTTCCAAACGATTGCGCACAGATTGATAGTTTTAAAGTAAATATAACAACATTTACCTGTGAAAATCTGTCTGCAAAGTTTAGCCATGTTTGACACGGGGGAATCCTACGTGCTGACATTTAGTTTCTATTTTAAGAAAAGGAAATTTCCCCAATGGCGCACCGAAAATCGCCGAGGGAATCCAAATGATGAAAACATTCCTGGTTCCCCGCAAGAATCACTAAGTCTTTTAGCAAAGTCGAACACCAGTCTGTCTAATATGTCAGCCTCCATAGAGTTGTTACGTGTCAAGCTGTTTTTTTCTCGATCTTTGTTTGAAAAATGAGATTTTTCATGGAGTAATTTGTCTATTCTAGTGTAGTTAAGCCTTAATTTATGATGGGGTTTTGCAGCACGAAAAAATGTAAGAAATGTCATTGAATAAACAGATAAATAGGTTTTGTTTTTTTTTAAATTATTGATGTACCAATAAAGTATATGTGTCAAATGAATACCTGTTGAAGGTTCTGTTTCATGAATAACCTGTTTCAGTGACCCTTTGCAATTATGCAGTCATATCGAAGTGCAATATTTTCGGATAACTAACTGACTAATTATACCAGGGTTGTGAACCATTTTTAATTAAATAGCTATGTTCAGAATTTGGAAGAAAATGTGCTGACATGGGCAGTTTAATCGTGGTGTTGATATTTCCAGAGTAACAACTTTGAGGCCTTTTTCTTATTTATTTTAAGCTCACATGAGCATGAAGAGAGTTACTGTGATCTCCTGGTGACCATCGTTTGTCTGTTGTCAGACTACAGCGCATTTTTGACTTAATCTTCATGAAACTTGGTCAGAATGACTACCTTGATAAAATCTAGGTCAAGTTCAAATATGGGTCATCTGGGGTCAAACAATAGAAAAAAAACCTTGTGTATGCATTTCATTTGATCTTCCTTGATGAAGTCTGGGTCAAGTTTGATTATGGGTCATCTGGGGTCAAAAACTAGGTCGTAGGGTCAATCATAGAAAAACCTTGTGTATTCAATAGAGGTTGTTTTTTTAAAAAAAAAATTTAAATCATAAACATTTGTGAATGCAATAGAGGTTGCTTTTTTCATTGAAATTGAATCTTCATGAAACTTGGTCAGAATGACTATCTTTATTAATTCTAGATTAAGTTTGCATATGGGTAACCAAAACTAGATCACATCATAAAACTTCTTGTGGCAATAGAAGTTGCATTTTTCATTGGATCTTCATGAAACATGGTCAGTATGATTATCCTGATGAAATCTAGGTTGAGTTTGAATATAGATCATGTGGTCTAAAACTTGGTCATGTGGTTAAATCATAAAACACTCTTGTGTATGCAATAGGGGTTGCATTTTTCATTGAATCTTCATGAAACTTAGTCAGAATGACTATATTTATGAATTCTAGATTGAGTTTACATATGAGTAACCAAAAATTAGGTCAAATCATAAAACACTTGTGTATGCAATTGATAGAGGTTGCATTTTTCATTGAATCTTCATGAAACTTGGTCAGTATAATTATCCTGATGACAGGTCAAAAACTAGGTCATGTGGTCAAATCATAGATAGACCTTATATACAATAGGGGTTACTTTTTTTCACTGGATTTTCATGAAACTTGGCCAGTATGATTGTCGTGATAAAATTTAGGTGAAGATTAAATATGGGTCATTTTACTTTAAAAGCTAGGTCACCTGGTACATTGTGGTATGGCATTCAGGTTACATTTACAACCCAATCCTCATGAAAATTGGTCAGAATGCTTGTGTGGATCACATGGGATTAAACACTAGGTCACCATGTCAATTCTGAGGAAAACCTTGTTGGTAGAAGTCACATTTTATAGCCAATCATCATGTACATTGGTCAGAAGGTTTGTCTAGTCACCGTCAAACAGAATGTATGTGTTTATGATATATAGTTTAGGATTGGAGTTTGATCATATGGTCATAAACTTGTAGGTCTCAGGTGAGCAATATGAGGCCTTTTTTTATACTTTTAATTTAAATTGTAGACACTAAGCTGTTTATGTGTATCTTCAGAAGACAACATTTATAACTTCAAAAGAACAAATCAAATACAACACTGAGGAGAAAACGTTAAATCAGGCTAATTCATTTATTCACCGCGTTTCCATTCATAACATTTGATTGGTGCAAAGATTAGGTCAAAATACAGATTAAGCCAAAAACCTCACTCTCTGACTTCTTTAACCAACTTTAATAGTGTAATAATTATTATGAATCATAATGGAATGGGAACTTTAGAACTAACAGTATGTTAAAAGATGGTGAAACTCCTTTTCTTTGATATTGTTCATATTTTAACCGAGTCAGTGGTTTTGTACTGGAAAATTGCCATATCTAAGTAAACATATATATTGTAAATTGTTTCAGTGCTGGGCCTCCTGGCTGTTGTTTGGTTAGCAATTATGTGCTACCTATGGTTTCCCAATCTGTTTCCTGTACCAAACATACTGAGAGAAAAGCAATCCTTCCCTGACAAAGGTACTTTTTCATATTTTGTGAATATATGTTATGGAGCTTTAATGGCTTGGTGTAATGTAGGTTGAGTCATGTACAGGGGTACATGTATATATTGCTCACTTAGTATCCTATTATAGTAGACATATATATCTGACATATGCTTTATCATATTCTGATTGAAGTTTCAAAGAACACTTAATGCTTTTTACATGTATGACATTCGAGGAAAGGTGGAAAGGAATAAAGTGTTACCCCACCTCTGCAAACTTTTAATTTCTGATCAATAAGTTTTTAAAGGTTGCATAGATTTTATTCAGATTTTACATTTAGGTGTATGAACATATATCAATTACTCGATCATATCATTACTTTAGGGTTTGACATAATAGTAAATCAAAGTAAGATTGATCATGAAATATTATGAAAACTTCAGTTCTTTTTATAATCTACCACCTGCTGCTTTTAACTTTTCAGGTATTTTCAGAGCAGAAGCTTTCCAGTTAGCACGTTTCAACAAATCAAAGATGGCACAGGCGGATTTGGTACATGTTTGTATGACATCAGACGAGAACACTATTGGAGGAATGATCGCCTTGATAAACAGTATTGATCAACATACCAAACATCCAGTCATGTACCATCTAGTCGTTGATGAAAAAAGTGTGGCTCATCTAAAGTAATAATAATAATAATAATTTCTTTATTTTACGAAGGTATTACACACTAAATTATGTAACAAATTACATATTCTTATTTATGTACAATGAGACGTTCGATAAAACTAAAAAGAAAATAAAGCAAATACAAAACTATCAAGTAGAAATAAACATATTTTTTTACACACATATCAGATACAAACATATTCATGTACACCTGACAAACACTCCTTAATTATAGATTTTAAATAATTATCATGATTAATTGAATAAATCCAACAGCAAGTACACAATAGTATCACAAATGTAACAGTAAGAAAACATTAAAGTAACTGACATAAATGCTATAATACGAATGCACGATAAAACAGTCGATGAATACATTAAACAGTTTATGCTTAAGTCTGTTTGTCTAATAGCATGTTTTTGTAGTTGTCTTTAAATGAATTAAGTGAAGGAAGATTTCTGATACTTGGTGGTATGGTTCTCCATATATTTGCGCTGCTGTATGTGAATGAATCTTTTAAATAAACTGATCTTGGTTTCGGTGGAACAATATCAAGACGTTCAGTTGAACGTAGATTATATCTGCTACGTCTTAATATTGTTCCACCAATAATCAACTTTGGAAATTCTGTCTCCACTTTTTTTATCAAATTTCTTTTTTTTACAATAAGTAGGAATTTAAGATGATATGGCTATACTTTCTCCCCCCAATTTCAAATTTCTTTTACTATCATGCTGAATTTGGTGATTTTCTTTTACTTTGGGGAATGGCATGGAAAGATCTGGACTACCTGACCATGAAACCCAACCTGTCATGGTTTAAATTTATTTACAAGGCATAGTGTTTTATAAATATATATAGCTTTGGAGGTAGATCCCAAATCAAGTACATTGTATTGAACATTTTTACAGAGTTTGCAAATGTTTGCAATTTGAGTCTTTTCCACACTAACCTGCAAACTGCTTTCATATTTGTACTGTAGTAGTTTTGACTTCCCTACTAGGCACTGTGTTATTCTTGTTTAACCAACAAACTAATGGAAATGGCGTGAGTGTCAACAATGGCTGATTTCTAAACTATTGTTCAGGTCTGGATGAGACTGCCTCTAGAACTGGTACTGCTGCCAACCCTACCAATCTAGGTAGGATGCTTGGAAGATAAAAGAACTGCCATTTAGGGCACTTGGGGAAAAAAGTTCAGTCTGACATGTATCTAAGGGTCACTCAGAGTCCTTGTTGGTGTACCCTTTTTGAGTAGAAAACCTTTTCAGCTAAAAGTAAAAAAGCTACTTCACGTTCAAGATGATTGTTAAATACTTAAATGCATGATGCAAAGTATTCTTATCTATGCATCTAAATAACCTCACACTACATAGCAAGGAAATGACTGGTATTTTGTATACTTATTCAGAACTTGGATAGAGAGTACAAGACTTCATGACATCATGTATGAGATAAAGGCTTTTCCTCAGACACTTGTTGAAGGGAAGATTAAAGTTAGGGGAAGCAGACAAGAGTTAGGCAGACCTGTAAGTATTTTGAGAAAAGATTAAAGTGAAGTAGAGCACAGTTAGGTAGACCTGTAGGTGGAGTGGATTAAAGTTAGGGGAATCAGACATTCAAAAGTTAGGCAGACCTCTCAATACTCCGTTAGAAGATTAAAGTGAAGTAGACCAGAGTTAGGTAGACCTGTAACTATTCCTGGAGCAGATTTAAGTTAGGGGAAGCACAAGAGGTAGGTAGACCTGTAAGTACATTGTACTTGGTGAAAATATTTAATTAAAGTAGACCAGAGTTAGGTGGACCTGTTAGTATGCATTGAGCTGATTAAAGTTAGAGTAAGCAGACAAGAGTTAGGTAGACCTGTAAGTATTCATCGAGCTGATTAAAGTTAGTGGGAGCAGACAAGAATTAGGTAAACCTATAAGTTTATAGTGGGCTGTGTGACATAACAACCATCAGTAGAATTTGCACAGCAGCATGAGTGCAGATGTGCCTATCCACCTCTTCAGACTAGTTGAGTTGTGTTAACATGTGTTAACGTTACAGAAATTTCACTACAAGATCAGTATCTCTAAATATGTAAATCTTTCATTTTCAGTTGAACTATGCTAGATATTTCATACCACAGTTGTTCCCAGACCTTACTGGAAGGATTGTGTTTATTGATGATGACTGCATTGTACAAGGTAGGGCTTCCAGTTTCACTGAATCCAATTTTACAGTTTACAATTTAAGATGAAAATAACAGCATAGAAGTTTCTAATTTCAATTTGGACAGCATTGTTTACTTTTTAAAGCAATGCCAACTGAAACTTTACAGACTGAATTGTAAACAGTGCAAAGTGTGATGCACATATTTGCTGTCTGATCATGATCTGCACTGTTCTCTTAAAGACAGAATCATCTGCAGCAAGCAGGGTTTATGTTTAATCATTAAATGTTTGTACTTGTACTAAATTAAATTTGTTCTTGCTTGATTGAAAGCCAAGTTCTATCAACTTGTATTAATTGCTTTTGATGACCATACTTACTTGTATAGTGTAAAAGACTTGCAATGTTTAACACTGAGATGGTCATATGTTTTTGTTCAGGTGACTTGTATGAGCTTTACACTATGAAGTTTAAGCCAGGCCACTGGGCATCATTCGCTGATGACTGCACTGGATCTGCCAAGAGAGTTACACTGATGAAGGTAGACAAACTGTTCACTTGTCTTCTCACTATAACATAATACTTGATTTGTAAAAAAGTGTTATTCACTTAAGAACTGGCAATTTTAATTTCTATGCCCCCGTTTTGTTGGCAGAGTAAGGGCTTTTTTCTGACCATCCTTAAAATTTTGTGGCATGCACTGCTCCTTTACTTATTGACCTAGAGTCACCAAACTTCACACAAATGTTTATTGTGATAAGAAGTTGTGCACCTGGGTTTTAGTATCACTTGATTTTACAAAGGCTTATTTATAAGGAAAATCAAAAAAACCTTTTTGTCCAAAGCCAGAAGACCAAGAACTTAGATATTTGGAATGAAGTTTGTATAGTAGACTTCTACAAATAGTATTAAAATCATTACCCCTTGTCAAAATTGATTCCACCCTGGGACACAAGTTTTTACATAGGCTTATATAAGAAAATCAAACCAAAATTCTTAGAGCTTAGATATTTGGTGGTCCCCTACCAAGATTGTTGAAATCATAACCCCTTGTGTCCAAGTTCGCTTGGCCCTGGGGCCGGTAACCTACTTACCTACTTTCTTGTTTTTAAGCTACAGCAATGAACTATATGGATAGTTTTGTATGCAGGTTTCAACTTTGGTCTTGACTGACCTTGACCTACTTTCTACTTTTAAAGCTACATCAATGAAATTTGGAGCATTATACAGTTATATAGTATAATAATGTTTGTGCAGTTTCAAAAATTCATAATATGACTGACATTGATTATGACGTTTTGACCTGTTTTCTTGTTTTTAAGTGCAATAATACTCAGGTGAGCAACATAGGGCCATCATGGTCAGGGTGTGTTATAATTCTTTGAACAGTCATTCTCTTGCAAACAAAAATCTACAGCTTACCACTTTTACTAGTTTGATAACTGGCAATAAATGTTAACATAAAACAAATCAGGACAGCATATATTTGAATTTTTGTATTCAATCAAACCTGATCTTGTCAGCAAGATGTAGGTGCCTTGGGGCTGCTTAATTGAAATACGCATAACTTCTTTTGAAAATATTTGTTTCTTGAAGTTTTTGATACAATATTAGTAGCGTCAGTAGGTTTATTCTAGGTGACCCACTTACTCTGGTTTTACAGTATCTGTTACAATGGCAATTTTGTCTCATGATCCAAGGTCCCATGTAGATGCCCACTAGTGTCAAGGCAGTAATTTACTGACATGATACGTAATGCCACATTGCATCTCCTCTCTCTCTTAGAAGTTGATAACATCCAGAGTGAGTCTCGATAACATCCAGAGTGAGTCTCAAAAACTATAATTCTTAGTTGTAAATATTTTTACTCTGGTCATGAATACATAATATTTGAATAAATCAACTGTGGCTTTTAAATTGTTTTTCAGAACGTCTATGCTGACTACATTGATTTCAAGAATAAACATGTACAGATGCTAGACATTAACCCAACAGCTTGTTCCTTCAACACAGGTGTATATGTTACAGATATTGATCTCTGGAGGAAAAACAATATCACACAGAATCTGGTATATTGGCTTACACTGAACACAAAGTAAGTGACAAAGTTTTATTGTAAGATTTTAATTTTGACAAATTCAAAATAAGGTTTTGGAAGCTAGTGTTCTTGTTTGAGTTTACAAAGAACCTAAAAGGCAGTGTTGCAGAGCACAATAATTTTCAGATAGTACTTTGAAGTGAAATATCAGCTTAGATTTTTTTTCCAAAATTGTTCTTTTCTGTATCATAATCGTTACATTCTGATGTTTGAATATATAGTATGAATCAGTGCTTTTCATTTCTTAATCATGCTGTCTGTGTGCAACAATTTCAAGTGTTACATGTATTTTCATGTTCTGCTGTAGTTCTTTGTCAATTAATCAACTGCATGTTATTGGTCATGTGACGTCGGCTAAAGGGTATCAAACCTAGTTTTTATCAAGGGTTAGTCTTAAACTATTATTGAAGAAAGTTGTTTATGTAAGAATTGACTTTTATGAAGAAACATAACAGTGGCACCAAGTTGTGATCTGAATGGATTGTGGAGCCACCTTTGTGCAGTGTGAAATAATCTTGGTTCAGTGGTAGCTAGGAGGGTCCTGGGTTTGATTCCCACCAGTGCCACAGTAGTGATAGTGTCCTTGGGCAAGATTCAGATATATCCACACTGCCTTTCTCTCTCTTTTTCATGTTGATTCTATCTGTAGTAAGTCTCGAGAGCAATTAATAAAAGTTGTAAGAACTTTGAAATCAAGATTAAATTAAGTAGTATAAATCTAAATACATGTAGACTAAAGAAGTGTTTTCATCGTAGATTTTGATTATCAAACCAATTTCTTAATTCATATTTTGGCAACTATCTATAGATCGTATGATAATAAATAATTATGCATCTGTCTGAATGTATTGTTCGCTTTCAGGGAAGAGGTTTATGGGAGTGAGAGAGGAGGTGGAGGTTCCCAGCCCCCAATGATGCTTGTCTTCCATAATAAATACACACAGCTGGACCCAAATTGGCATGTACGCTACCTTGGTAAGATGTTTCCCTGATGCAGAAAACATGCAGTGTCTTTTTAACAGCCACTGCTCATTAATTGCAAAAAAATTAGACTTTTGTTCACATTTTGATAAATGGATCATATAATAATCAGGGAACTTTACACATGCAGACCAAACAAACCACTGTAATGAACAGTGATAAAAGTGAGGGTTTTAAGGCATTGTGTAAGGGCATGCATTGTACTGATGCCCTAAAATGCTACATGTACTAGAGTTTTACTGCTTTACATCTCCCCTCTATTACAGTAGCATCTTTGGTCACATACTTCTTTCTTCTTTAATTTCTATGAGTAGAGAGGAACATTGTATTGGAGCTTGCTAAATTTTATGTCAAAGTAATTATTGATTTTAAAATTATAATACATTGTGTTTTAAGAAAAATGATGCTTGCAGAATTGTAACCTACCAATTATTTAGTTTCAATCAATTCAGCTATACTGAGAACCACATTATGTATGTCTATCAAATGTTACTTGCAATAAACAAAATGCACCTGTATTTCATACTATTTAAACATGTATTCCTTACAGGTTGGACAAGAGGTACCAGTTACACCTCAGCGTTTCTTAAGCAAGCCAAACTGCTACACTGGAATGGACAGTTTAAACCCTGGGGTCGAAGGTCTCAGCATGCTGAAATATGGGACAGATACTTTATAGAAGATCCCATGGAGATAATTGTGCCAGTTAGACAAAAATAAATGTATTTGATATTACAATATATCTACTACTGCAATAGTGATGAAGCAGTGTTTTGTGGTCGGTCTCAGATGCATGTATCAGACAAGGGTTAATTCAGATCCTAGAAATTGAAGACATCTTTGAACCTTGTCTCAGTCGAACTGCCTTATTGCAAGAGGACTAAATGATGACAGCTGTGGCACAAGACCATATTTGTATCATCGTCTTTTTAGATAGGTGTTGATGAAAGGCAATATTTTGCAAGTTGTATGCTGGTGTGCTTAGCCAGGGCTTATATCAAGTTACATGAGCACAGGTATAAACTAAATGTAGAATGTAAGTGGTTATGAGACATGAAATGTATAAGAAATTACTGACACTGGACTTGTACATACATCATTTGTGTATATATCTCTGTGTTACAGAGGCTGCATTTAATAATGTGTAAGGAAACTAACATGCTCATATATTATGACTGTTCACAGTCAGACAAACATTAAAGTGGTCTACACATTCAATTGTGCCAAATTATTACTCTTTTTTCATATTTGTATATATATAATTTAGCTTCTTTTCTATAAACATGATGCATTTATGGAGTTTACCAATGCTTATTTTTCCACATTGGTGCTACCATTTCAAAATGGCAATTAGGGACAGTTAGCTTGATTGAAATAACTACATGTACATGCAGTTTGTGTTTACTAAATGCTCATTGTGTTATGATTGTGCATTCACTTTACTGGTATTAGTTGGTAGAACTAGTCACTGAAATATAACATGTAATTTATAATCAAACTTTTTTTTTCTAAACAAGTAAACATACATGTACAATTATATGCTGCAAAATGTTTTGATTTCCTTCTTCATTTGGGTACATGTTTGTTCTTAGCAGTTACTTTTGTCACTTTGAAAGGATATGTTCTCAGTTCAATTATGATGCATTTACTTGTAATATAGCTGACAACAAAGATTTTGGAGGGTACTGAAAATCATGAAATTTTTGCAAGAACTTTGTGATTTTTTGGGGTGGGGGGGGGCGGTTTTCGAGAACACTTGCAGAGTTATGCTTCATTGAGATCAAACATTTCTACTGCATGAATTTCATATAGCATAGCCAGTTTGTGGAGCAACTTCTCCTTCAGTTCTCAAAGGATGTCATTGAATGTTAGCACAAACAGTTACCATAAATAGTAAATGTGCAAGACATAAATTTTGTGCGTATCTATCAAGTTTTATGGAGTTATGTTCCTTTGAACTTCGACATTTCTGTTGCATTAATTTCATGTAGTTCGTGGAGGGAGTTTCTCCTGTTGCAATGAATGTTTGCACTTAGTCTAACAATCATCAAGACAAGTAGATGTGCTAGACACAGTTTATGTGGGTATCCATCAAGGTCATGAAGATGTGATATTCCACCATAGCCAACTATTACTATTGATATGTTACAAAGCGCTATTGCGGAGTATTTAATCACAATAGCGATAACTTTAGGGTCATATGTTTGTCTTCGTTTCAATCTCACCAAACACACATTTTGTGATATACTTCAGCTGAAAACAAAAATTTATACCTGCCTGTTGAGATTCACCATTACATTTTCTTTGTTAGTTGTCATTTCATTATTGGTTGATAGCTGGTTGATAAGTTTATATTTGTATATTAATTTGCTTTTGTACTACTTTTGAAATATACAGTAGAAATTTTGCTGAATTTTGAGCCATCAGCATCTATTTTCATAAATTTACAAATTGTTTTGCAATAAAACATAATGTTACAGACAATATGTTTTAACCCTCATGTGGGTAGGGTAACATTTTCATGTTGTGCTTTCCATCTGTTTTTGTGTATTTGTTTATAATCAATTCATGCATGTACTTTATTATGTGACATGATATCTAATATGTAATAGTATTGAAATATTGAAATGATATGATCATGTGCTGTATTGGTACATGTCAAATAAATTCCTGTTCTGATAAATTGTGTAGCAGAAGATTGCCTAATTTATGCCAGTTTTCATTTCTGGTAACAGGAAAATATTTTGTGTTACATGTATAAGCATGGTATACTTGCATAAGATTAAATGATTTCTTTGAGGTCAGTTTTAATATCCGGCTTGTGGTTGGATAAAACTGAATAAAGATACAAATCCGAGAGAGGTTAAACTGATCTCCAAGAAAGGTTTTGAAATCAACGAAGATATCATTTTTAAATGGTTAGTGTTTGTATGATGGATTCTGAAGGAGGAACTTAAATGTATGTGCATGGACACAGAAATTCACAACAGCTTCTCATTCAGGATGAACACAAGTTTTGAGTAAAATTGTTGCAAACAAGGTGTGTATAAAACTATACTTGTACTGTTCAGTTTAGTTTTGCTAATATTTCATTTATACAAAGATGTATTAAGATTTCTAGTCTATTGCATATAATTGTGTACTAAACATATCATACTTTATTTTGTTTTCACAGAGGATTTTTGAGTTTACTTAGAACTGAATCTTGGAAAAAATGTCGTGTATCCTGTTAATATGCTGGTTTTAGTTATATATTCAGTGAGTCTACTATACAACTTTGTTTGCAAAGTATGATGAAATCTGGTAAGTGAAGACATACAATATCACCTGTAAGAGGTCTTTTGTGAGGATGGCAGAGGGATTAGCAGATATTGAGAGTTATAAAGTATGCACTTTATCCCTTCTCAATCTGTCAAGTGCCAAATTGTCAATCAATGTAACTATGATCACATCACTGGAATGCTTTCACATTTTTTAAGCATGTCCATTCACTCCATTGTCATAATTTATAGCTGTTATGTACAACTCTGCCGATATTTAATCACAAGTTATGTTCACTATTACAAAGAAATTATTATCTTGAAACCTAACTAAAACTTTTGGGTTTCAGATATACTTAGCTTAACTACACAGGATGAGCTATGTGATCACTCAATGTCGGTCTTCCATCAGTTTATCTGGCCATCATTTTCTTCAAAACAGAGACCTAATGTTAGTAAGTGAAAGTTGATATGAATGATTCTTCAATAGTCTTCTTCCAAACTTGTTAAAGACTCAGTTTCATTCAATACAAAACAGGTTGTCAATGGCAACACAAAAATCGTCTAACCCTAAGTCAAAAGACTAAGACTTGTGGTATTTTGTGTGCATATTTGGCTATTTAAACAAAACCCATTTTGTCAGAACTAATATCACTTCTATGAATTTTCTGGTTTTACTTTGACTTGTGTAAGAAAAAGTAATAAAACTGTTCTTCTCATTTACCAAAAAATTGCTTCAAATTCATTTAACCTAAATATTTCTGCAATGAGTCTATACCAAGATTGTTCAAGGCAATGTTGATTTATCAAAAACATCACCGATAGAGGACAAGCTGGCTAGAAACTTTTACATAACTCAGAAGAACATTTTTTGGTCATGATTCCTCCTTGTAATCTCACCTGAGCACAAAGTGTTCAATGTCAGCTACTGTGATCTTCCTATGTATTATAATCAACGAAAATTTGTCAGAATGTTTGTCCAAAAGATCTCTTCTTCAAGTTTGAAGCTAGGTTACTTTGGGCCAAAAACTGGATCAGAACAAATAAAATTAAAATCTGGTTAACAGCCACTGTCATGAAAGTTGGTCAAATAAGTATTTGTGCGGATCACCCGTGATTGAAAACTAGGTCACCAGGTAACTTTTTGATACTTTATAAGTACCATTTTATAATCTATTATCATTTACAATGGTCAGAATGTTTATTTTGTCATGGTCAGATTGTATTTAGGATATATAGTATAGGGATGATTTTAACCACATTGGGTCATAATTAGGCCTGAAATGTGTGATATAGGGCCATCTTGGCCCTTGTGTTTTAAGAAAATACTCACTTTTGACAAGATTCAATATTGTTTGATAATAGATCTAGTATTTGTTTAACTTTTTTTCAAATCATGGCTGCAAATGTTAATGCTTGTCATGTTTATGGGGCCAGAAGGGATGTGTACATAATGACTTTTTTTATGCTATATCAATTTTCTTTCATGTTACTATAGAAAATGAGAGTCTTCTGTTACGCATGACACATTAACATAAGATTTTGATTTCAGTATTTTCAAAGCTTATTTGTTTAAGTGTAATATGGACATTGACATAGCTTTGGAACTGCTTCTCTATAAACCATGCATTATTAAAGAAAATCTAAAACCCTTGTATATATCTAGCTGAACAGTAGGGATTATGAGTACGAGAGTCTTTAAATACATCTGCAGTTTTTATGCCCCCAATATGGTCCTTGTGTCTGCCCTTTTTTTCTTGTTTCGTGTTTCGGCTGTATCTTTGTCATGCGTGAAAGTTTTATTATATTGCACAGATATTCAGCACATCAAGACAATGTGTCGTGTGTAAGACTCACACCCCTACATCAATGGTCAAGGTCACACTTGGAGTTAAATGGTTATAGAAACCTTTATATATGCACACATTTATGACCGGATTTGCCATGCATTGAAGGATTTGAAAATAGCTTAGCACATATGTTCAGCACATCAAGATGATGTATCGTGTGTAAGATTCATGACCTTACCTCAAAGGTCAAAGCCATAAGTAAAGTTTAATGGTGATTGAATCCTGCATACATGATAACTCATGGATTGAAGGATTTTAAAATTACATTGCACAAATGTTGAGCACATGGAGATGACATGTCACATGTGAGTCCCTCGTCCTTACCTTGAAGGTCAACGTCACACTTACAGGTCAGATATTTTAGAATCCTGTATATATGCATATGCTCATGTCTCAATTATAACTCTGTTTTACTTTGAAGGATTTTTAAATGAATTGGAACAAATGTTCAGCACATAGAGGTGAAGTGTCACGTGCAAGTACTGGGTCCACACCTTAAATTTCATGGTCACAGACTGTGACCTTGACCTCTTCGGGCTCATTCGTTACTTATGGTGAACAGCTTTTGTTATACCTTAAGTGATTCTGTGATGAGACAATCACCAAAACAGTTTACAAAGTTTCAACAGATGAATGTGTTTTAACGAAATATCAAGCTCAAACTTTGTTCTGAATATAATTTTGTAGTTTGTCTTCCATAATGTATACAAAAGACTTTAATAACACTTTAATAACTTTAAACTTTGTCAATAGAGCATAACTATTGTTTATTTTATGATTGACTAGCCATCAATATATTAAAGTGACATTATGCGCATCTTACTGCACATAGTGTATTTTCGTGACAATTTTATAAATGCAAGTTTTGGTTGCTGTGCTTTTAAATGTGTTAAATCAATGATTATGCCGCATTAGTATTTGAAATTGGTGCTTTAGATATAAAAAAATCGGACTGATAAAATGATAGTTGATTGTGTCGTTGGTAGAGATTTCAGCAGTGGAAGTGAAGCAACTCCTGCATGCAGATGTTCTTTTCTTAAATTGACTCTCCCAGTCAAATAAGAAAATCAATATTTGGAAAGTTATTTTTTCATACTGGTAGCGGGAAGAGTTTGGTGTATCGGGGTGAAAGCTATTATTTCCTCTACGCTTTTGTACACACACCATTTTCAGCTGGATTGTTACTTGAAAAAAATGCGCATAATGTCACTTTAACGAATATACCTTTTTATAGTTAACTCTATGACTTCTCCTTTCCCAGGAGTTGACGTATTGTTTTTCACCATGCCATTTGTTTGTCAGTCTGTCCACTTTACTTGCCCAGTCTTCAACAGGCCAGTGCCATTTTGTATTTAATGCATTTTCCTGCCAGCTGTGAAACATTTTACTTTTTTGTTTGCCTGAAATACATCTGATTAAAACTGAAAAAAGAGTGTTTGACTTTTATCATCTTACCATGTGTATATATTATTCAGACCAGTCTTTATCACCTGTCCATTCCCACCACCTGTATTGTCAATACCACTCTACATGCCTACCAATCACCCACTATTCCTCTTAAAAGAGGCGATAGAATCTTCAGAGGCAATGCGACTGTTGTCAAGATTGTTTTCTGTTAAGGGTGACACAAGCTTCTCCACATGTACCAATATTGATAAAATTTATATTGAATTATATCGGTAGGGTCTAGCTGATTTAGGATATATGGCAAAAATTATAATTGGAAACGTTTATGTTAAGTGACAAAACAAATAACACTTTTTTTAAACAATATAAGGACACTAGTTTAATCATGGCAATCCAGAAATGCGAGAAGAGAAAGTCTATTACCGGCGGCAGTAAAGAAGGTAAATGACAGCTTACTTCCAAGGTTTACAATATTTAGTACTCTAGAGTTGTCAGTTATATTGGTAAGCAACTTTCCTTCAAATCCACATGGAACAAGATTCCAAACATCTTGAAAGAAGTTGTACCCCACTTGAGTTTCCATTTTGTTTTATAGACCGAGTACTTTATCATAAAGAACCAAAATAAAAATTAATCCACAACATGTGTTCAATGATAGTTCCCTTTTAAACCAGTACACACAACACACTCTTGAAGCACATTTAAGGCACTGTTTGAAGTCAACAGAATCATCCAAAAGTGAAGCAGTATCATTAGCAAACTGATAACTGTAATACCATAGCACAAAGTATTAACATGTAAGGACTTACCGGTATTGGATCTCCCTGACGGCAGCCCCTATATGTGTATTTACATTAAAAATTCTGGTAAAAAAAAACCACATTTTATCTGACTGTAGTTATTGTATATTTGTAAAACAAAGAAATCCATTTTCGAAACATTAAAATTTTGCCCAAAAGTAATTTCATTTTTGAGATTAAGTCATGTGATCACCAAGTTGATGCACCCGTGAACTGCAAGTAGAAATTAATATGTTTTGGTCTCCTTCATGAATGTAACAATGCAAGTGTGTTTCACACGGTTTAATTCAAACAAGACGCCAATACTTACAATTCACTAGTGAATAAACCGATCTGGTTAAAAATGCAGTAGCTCCATAGTCGTCATTTTGGTTATACATAAGACATTGCTACTATGTTACGGAAATATCGCTGTTGCAGCGTGAAGATGGCAATGATAGTTTCGATATTTAGTAATATATTAGGCAGTGGCTAGAGTTACGGTAGCCCCCGAGTCTAGAGTTACGGAAGTTCCGTATCTCTAGCAAAACCCTAAGAGGAAAGGCTAGAGTTACGGAAGTTTATAAAGGTATATGTATGTTGCTTTAAATATGCATGATAATGTATTGTAAATATTTCACCTGTAATAGTGAATAAACCGATCTGTCGGCAAATGCAGCGACTTCGTAGCCGCCATTTTGGTAATACATAAATATCGGAAATATCGTTGTTATCTTCGTCTTTACTTGCAGTTGGACAATTATATCACATGTTGTGCAAAACATGATAGAAGTTAAGTAAAATGTGTTGTTTTTGTATTTAATTGTCTGACTACATTTGAGCCCACTCAAATCGTGACAAAAAGGAAAGATCGAAATTTAAAAATTAATCTTAATTTTTGTTTATGGTTTACGTTTTTCGTACTCTTCGAATTCTAATATTCTTCTTTTCTTTATCTTACTATTGTTTAATTAACGTTCTTTGTAAACAGAACACGTAAATATGTGCAAGAATATACAACATGACAAAGATAGTTCCGATATTAGCAACATATTAAATTATAACCAAAATGGCGCCTGTGAAATTGTCGTACATACAACAGATCAGTTTATTCACAAATAGTTGTAAAATATTTAAGTTTATAATACATTATCATGCATATATTAAAGCAATATACATACCTTTATAAACTTCCGTAACTCTAGCCTTTCCTCTTAGGGTTTTGCTAGAGATACGGAACTTCCGTAACTCTAGACTCGGAGGCTAGAGTTACGGTACCGTAACTCTAGCCACTGCCAATATATTAAGTATGATGAAAATGGCGCCTGTGAAACTGCCGTATCTACGACATCAGTTTATTCACGAATAGTGCTAAAATGTCCAACACATTATCATGAATATATTGAAGCAATATAGCCTTTATATACAACCTTAACTCTAACCGGTAAGAAGGCAACAGGGCGGAATTTGGCTAGAAGGATATCGTGAGGAAGGCAAATCAAAGGCCTTTGACAGATCCATCAGGACTACATACTCATTTTCGGCAAGGGCCTACCTCCAGTTCTCCAACAATCTTAGTATTACAGTCTGTAATCATGATCTTTCCTAGAAGCACATAAAATATTGTCAAAAATAGTGTCAAGTTAAGTTGAAAGCTGTTGAACTAAAACTGTTTCAAAGATTTTAGAAGGTATGGGTAGAATACTTACAGGTCTGTAATTAGATTTAAGTAAATCGTTATTCTTTTTAAACAGAGGAGTAACTTTTGCTTGTTTTAATCTATCTGGAAAGTTGTTAGTCTAAGAGTAGATGTTGTAATTTATTAAATTAGTTAACGGTCCAGTGGGTGAAAAATCACCATACTTCAGCATCTTAACTGATGTTTTATCGTTGCTTTCCTCACATAATCTTATCAATTATTTTATATATTTTATCTTCTTTTATAGGCACAGAATTAAAACTGTTTGGGGAGAAATTCTTATCTTTAATTTTGTTAAACCTGGAATGCTCTTGAGGGTTATAATTGCTGGGCTCATGATTGATCTCTGTCCGCCAGAATAGCCATGAGAGACATCTATCCATGTACACTATAGCTAACCTAAAATACCACGAATTTTCGTAATATGCCGATATATATAAATGTGTGTATAATCAAAAAAGTTATCAGTTTTGGAGTGGACAGAAATTTTCCTGATAATATCGGTATCAAACACACTTTTCTTTGGTTGTTAAGTATTTTACAAGGGATATTCACCACAATAAACGGATTTTTATGTGTGAATCATTCTAGCTTTGTTCAAAATAATTAAAAAAGTAGCGCGTTATGAATCACAAGAGTTTTGAACAATCCCATATAGACGTCTTATAGCGCATATGGATTGCACAGACTTTATGAATAAAGATTACTTGACATGACTTGACTTGGCGGTAGGTAAGGTGTGTTTTAAATAAATAATAATTTTATTGCTCTGAAAACTGATCATTTATGGTCTGGATACTGATTCTTTACTTTTGACTTGCAGTTATTGTGGCTGAGTATGTGTAAGGTCATGTGGTAGAGGTGTGTTCTACATTTTACACCTTAATTGGTCTGCACGCTAATTATTTACTGTTGTGTTGCAGTTATTACAGCTAAGAATGATGTATATCTTTATGGTAGATAAGGTGTGTTTTACATTTTAATAGCTTAATTGGTCTTCACACGGATAATTTACTGTTGACGTTTCTTATGACTGGCAATTCCTGGACAATCTATTCCTGATTAGGCAGTTTGAAAACGAACCGTCGCAATCAGAGTCACACTCTACTACATGTAAAACAAGTCCTAGCATATACTGTAATAAGAACGAGTTTTGCTTGGATATACGTCATACCATTATTATTACTATCTAAAGTATACAAGAAGACTAAAATTGAAACCAACATCTGTTCGAAACTAAAAGTTATTTAAAATCCTGTTAAGTGGAGACATTTCACGTAACCCGGTATCTCCCAGATGTCCTTGTGGCATGTGCTACAAACCAGTGGCAAAATCACATCGAGCCGTTTACTGAGAAGGCTGCTACCTCTCGTGGCACATTAAGTACGCCAATGTTTTACCAGCACGTTACCAGGAACTATGTAATTCAGACGACCCAATGTGTTGCTCCAACTGCAATAACTTTCATTTTAGTGATTCCTTCTTCGAAACAGAAACTTCTACTCAAAACTTCGATGATAATCTCTCTTTTAGCTGACGACGATGAATTGAATGTCCTAGTATATTTGGTGAACTTTTCAACTTTTTTTTCAGGGGGAATAACACTTTATTTCATAGCACATGTTTATAATCACAAACAAGCTCTATGGCTTTTTCAAAGTAAATATTAACATTGATGTAAGAATGTATTTTTATATGAAATACACAAATGTATACATAAAATACATATATTACATATTTAATTCCCTGTTTTGTAAGACTCACAAATATGAACTTTGAAACTTAAAAAGAGAAAAACCTTAATAAAAAAATTTTATGCTCATATATAAACATATAAAAGTTTTAGAAACAGATTTGTATCTTTAAGAGAATTACTTACAAAACAAGAGCTGTCCCTCACAAGTGACGAATGCCCCCGAAAGAGGTGCCTCACAGTCTGTGTCCTCTCCATGTGCTCAATAAATGTGCTATGTAATTTTAAAATCCTTCCATGCATGACAGAGTAACCATGCATACAGTTTTCCATTACTTTAAACACTAAGTGTGACCTTGACCTTTGAGGTAGGGACTTGGGTCTTGCACGCGACACATCCGCTTGATGTGCTAGACATTTGTGCCAAGTTATTTTAAAATCCTTCAATGCATGACAAAGTTACAGTCCGGACACGAATGTGTGCATATATGCATATATAGAGGAATCCGTTGCCTCTAAGTTTGACCTTGACCTTTGAGCTAGGGACGTGGGTCTTGTACGCGACACGTCGTCTTGATGTGCTAGACATTTGTGCCAAATTATTTTAAAATCCTTCAATGCATGACAAAGTTACAGTCCGGACACGAATGTGTGCATATATAGAGGATTCCATAACCTTCATACTCCAAGTGTGACCTTGACCTTTGAGGTAGGGATGTGAGTCTTGCACGCGACACGTCGTCTTGATGTGCTAGACATGTGTGCCAAGTTATTTTAAAATCCTTCAATGCATGACAGAGTTACAGTCCGGACACGAATTGTAAATGGGGGCGCACAGACGGACGGACGGACAGACGGACGGTGCGATTTTAATATGCCACCCTTCGGGGGCATAAAAACATTGTGGATATTTTATTCATTTCAGAAACAAAGCTAGACGATTCTTTTCCGGAAGCACTATTCCAAGTCAACATTTCTGGAGATCTGATAGAACTGATGAGGGTGCAGGGTATTGCTGCATATTTACTATCAAGCTTTGCAGGTGACAGAATAAAACAATTTGAATTTAACAATATTGAATCAACTTCAATTGAAGTAAATAAACTTAACAAATTTTCTAACGCTATCAGTAGCCTTTTGGCAATAGCTTTAAAACTGCACAAGTTAATTATGTGAAATTTTCAGTACAATCAGACAATTTGAGAGACCTTGAATTAGAGTAACATATAAGACATTTTTATTCAAAGATATCAACTAAAATGTTTTGCAAGATATTATCAATTATTTGATGCAACCGCTTATTTTCAAGATCGCAAAATTTGACAATAATTAAAATTTGTAACAACGCAAATTGTCTTTAATTGTAAAATGCTTTCAAATTATTAAAACTATTATTTCGAATACCAATGAACTAAAACAGTTGTCTTCTTTTTTTGCAATAAAAAGAAAAAGTTTTTTCTTCTTCTCATTTTTACCTTGTTGGCAGATTTCATGACGCGACAATTCAGTGATACTACCTAATTTGGTGGTGATTCTATCAGAATTTGGTTGGGGGAATATGAGTTAACACAAAAACTGCTGGTGTCAAAATTCAAGAACATCTTGACCTTGAAGAATACGTGAAATCAATTTGTTTTTATTTTGCCATATTGATGGACATATTGCCTCTTTCATGATTTACTACTATTGAAACTTAAATACTACGGTGTATCAGAATCTGCATTATAAACCTTATATATAGTTACCTTTCAAATAGAAAACAGTGCATAAAAATCAAATCAGAAGCAGTTTTAGCCAAATCTATAAAGGAGTTCCTCAAGGTTCTATACTTGGACCGGTACTAGTTATTTAACATTTTTATCAATTTCATTTTTCAAATATACTGATGACAACATTGTCTCTTACTGCGATAAAAACATTGAAAATGTACTGACAACTCAGAATCACTAATACAATGGTTTTCGGACAATCATATAAAAGCAAATCCAAATTTCAAGCTATAGCTCACTGGCACTGAGCTGCCCTGTAATTTTATCAAAATACCAAAAGAAAACCCAACTAAATAACACTATAGCATGAAAAATACACACAAAAATGGTAATAATATATTGGTATTTTGTTTAAATTACAGGGCAGTTCAGTACTGGTGCCAGTGCTATAGCTGTAGGAAGGAAAACTAAAGATAAAAATATTGTATTTTAATTAGAGGTGATGAAGAAGTAATTTTGCTTGGTGTAACTCCATTCTCACATATCTAAGATTTGCAATAAGGCAATTACTTAATGTAATAAAAAGAAATGGTAGAAATCTGTGTAAATTAGGTAAACTAAATATAAACCACTCATTCATCCTGTCCAATTTTAATTATTATCCTCTTACTTGGTATTTCTGTGGTGAAGCATACTCTAAAAAGATAGAGAAAATACGATAACGGGCTATATATGATGACTACGAGTCTGACTACAATTCTCTTATATTTAGATTTAAACCATCCATTTTGAAGCTGCGAAGAATGAGGACAATATAGCTCCTGAAGTTCATGAAGTAATTAACGAACAAGGTCCGGTAATCGTATATCTTCATGACTTAATAAAAGACAACAATTATCTTTTTAGGTATACATATACAGCAAAACTTCCACATATAAAAACATCAAACTATGGTAGCAGATCTTTCCGTTCAAGGGCTCCAAAACTATGGAATTCGCTTCCTCCACATTTTAGAGAAAGAACTAATTTCTCTCACTTCAGAAGCTTGATTAATGTCTGGGATGGGGAGGTCTGCTCCTGTTCTTTTTGTGCATTATTTATTTGAGTTGCAGCCTAATTTCAGCTTTCAGTTTTGTCGTTCTCCTTCAGTTGCTTTATCTATTTATTATTTTGTGTAAGTTCATTGTATTATTTTGCTTGTAATCAGTTTGCTTTCACTCTTGTTCATTATGTCATTCCTACCTGCATGCACTGCGCCTGTATTAAATGAATTTTAATGTGAGGAGGCTGCTGATCAGTTCTTCCCAAATCTGATTTTGGGAGATAAATGTTCTTAAATCTTTTTTATCGATGGCACTTTTGTGTTTCTTTTGTAATTCAGAGTCTTATTTCTCCATTTTATAGCAGTTTTTAGACCCACATTTTTAGGCCAAGATCAGCGACTTCAACACAACTTTTAATATCCGTCTTATAGTACATAAAAAAATATAATTGTATTGTATGGTATCGTATCGTATCGTATCGTATCGTATCGTATCGTATCGTATTAATTGCATTGCATTGTATTTAGGAAATCGATTTTACATTTGAGTAATATACCGGTTAGTATATCACTGTGTGGAGTGTAGATGTGCAGTAACCTAAGGCAGCCTGAGTGATTAATTACGAAGCATCTAAACGACACACGGTGATAAACTAAACGATATAATTATAACTCAAAAGTAAATCTATTTCCATTCTAATACGTTAATTTAAACCAAAAAAATGTCCCAATGGGGTACTATTTGATGCGCTTACACGAATTCGCTGCCTTTAACTTGTAGTATTCCATGTATTCCTTGCATTTCATGAAATTTTCGCTGTTCATTTTTACTCCTCTAATAAAACGCTACTCGTCTTATTTTTGTTGTTGCTGATATTGCTGGCAACTGGAAGTGTAGAAAATTTTACTACGATTTGTTTTACATCACGTGCATTTTTTCACAACACTATATCTACAAATCCAAGCATATTAGCGCATGCACGCTCATAGATGTTGTGTGAAAATTTCGCTCAAATCCTTCTTTGCCTATATAGGTGCAGTAGTGTTAGAATGAATAATGTTATGCGGCGTACATGCGCTTACGGGATGTACCGGACTGATAAGCCGGAAAGTGTACTTATGGTTATCTCCCCTTTTCATTATTACACCATTTGTACTGCGAATGGGTTTTTCTCATTTCTCAGATTGTACAATGCTGCCGTTACAATGTATATCGTCATTGTAGGTAAGTCGTGTTTTACATTTATAACGGCTTAATATTGGTCTGGACACTGACCTGCAATTCTACTGGATCAGAATAAATATCATTATGAGAACAGACGAACATTGTCTGACCTAGTCTCAATAATTCGACTCCAAACGCAGACCCATTTTACATACGGACATTTTATAGTTATCTGCGCTTTTAACTGCAGTGTCAGCCTTGTTACAATCGGAAAGGGAAATTAGAAAAGGGAGATTACCGCGATACCAGTTACCCATGAAAGGAACAGAAACTACAGTCGAACTTGCCCATGCGACCATGGTATTAAGCGACCTTTGTCTTAAGCGATCCCTTTAAATCCCCCCATGGGTTTTTAAACTGTTTTACTATTGCATTAAGCGACTTTTGTCTAACGCAACCAGTAAAAAGCGACCCAAAATCAGTCTTTTGTTCGTATTAATTAGGCGACCATTTATGTGCAAACAGATTATTACAATGGAAACTGACTGCTTTAAAGTTGCATTTACCGTCACAACTTAGGCACGGAGGTGTCATATCTCATAAGAATTATCGTCCATACTTATGTCCGCAGGTGTTTTCCTACTTTCTGTACTTTCATGTACAAACTAACTTGCTATTTTTGGAAAATTACCTTATGACATAAGGACGATTTTTATGAGAAATGGTTGCCGTCTCTGGTGATGCTTTTTATTAAGAGACCATTTTATTAAGCAACCAATTTGGCCTTTCCCTTTGGCGGTCTCTAAATACAAGTTTAACTGTTCTATACACAGACCCTTGGGTTCAGTAGAGCGATTCTGGCCCAATTATGTCTATCTTCCTTTTTTTGCATAATCACATGTACTTTAAGAACCCAGTAAATCCACTGAACAGGTTTAGTCACTCAACGGACAGGTTTAAATTTGTTTTATTTTTTTCACTACGTCTCTATCTGAACCACAAGATACCAGACTCCAATGGCCAGGAATGGCGGAAAAATCGTGACTTATTTCAATTCACGATGCATTTCAAGAGTCCACATTACACCTTGTGAAAACTTACAGGTGCCAATCAGTACTCCATATGTTTACCTCTTTGTACACAAAGTCATTGGAGCTGATATTCTCAATTTCAAAAGAAAATCGACACAACTTAAAAAAAACACCTGTAGTTTGGAGCTGAATACTGTTAATGTCGAATAGCTCCAGGACGTGTATTAGGGCAGTTTTGAGCCAGATACCAATCTGCACTTGTGAATACAGAAATTGTTATTATCATCTCACCTGGCGCCAAATTCAACCACTCTAGTGACGGTGTGTACTTTAAAGTTTTACAGAAAGAATGAGAGAGTCGAATGCTTTCATTTTGAATGGAATCATTTCTTTTTTGCAATACCTCATCATATGAATCAAAATTTCGTTAAAACCGAGGGAGAGGCCAAAAACGGTCGCTTAATAAAATGGTTTCTTTACACAAAGCATCACCGGAGACGGCAACCATTACCCATAAAATCGTAAACTTATGTCACGTAGTTATTTTCCAAAAATAGCAAAATAGTTTGTACTTGAAAGTACCAAAAGTTGATAAATACCGGCCGACAATTTATTAACACATACGGACAAAAGGATTGACGATAATCCTTTGAGATTTTACACCTCCCTGTCTAATTGGGACACTTAATACACATGGTTGCATGGGAAAACTTGTTTGACTGTATATAAAAATCCAAATCTTGAAATGTTTTTGTGTTTAGGAACTGTATAATTATACAGTCTTGCACAGAGTTAGATCTTTATATGCTACACAAGTTATGCAGTTATGAACTTATGATCATAAGTTGCAGATGTTCTCTGTTAGACTTAGGTGAGCAATATAGGGCCAATGACCCTCTTGCATTAAAAACAATATACCAGCTAGTTCTAATATACTGAACTGTACAGTATTACTATGTGTAGTAGCAGGTTCTACAGTTAACAACAGTACAGTACACAGCAGTAGTATAGGCCTGATCATGATCTGCACCCTCATCAGGGTCAAGGTTAATGTGTTATTGATAGGTTTCACAAGTACATTTATTGTGTTCAGTTTATCTTTTCAGCTATGTGTGAAATACCAATGTATGCAACAACAACAACAACAACAACAAATTTTATTAAGCATTTAAGCATTACAATGCTTCTTGCCACAAAACTATAATTATAGTGTAGAAGTACGGTCTCTCAATGAGAGGAGCTTGAGGAAGTTTTTCAAAAGAATATAAAGGCTATAATGATTTTTATAATCATGACTAAAGGAGTATAATTGTATATAGAAAGTGAACTTTTTGTATGCATGCGTACAGATTTCAGACAGCAAAATGGATTATGTATGATTGTCCAGGGGTAAAATCCTTGTCATTGATATGATGGTTACAGTAGAAGCTATAATATGTATTGAATATAATAATGGTGATATTAAAGGATTAACACTTACTTGGTCTCTTGGGGTGAAGTGAGATATATTCTCTAGTAATCATTGACTTCTAACAGTAATCTTTAAAAGTGACAAAAAGAGTAAACACCTGAACACTGAATTGGAAATTTTTTCATTCTTTTATGCAGACAAGGAGTGTGAAAGAAGAAACTGCTGATTTACTTGTTGCGAGCTGAAGACCCAAATGTGGACCAAAGGTAAATAATGTGCTTCATTTATGAATATTATAGGAAGCATAATGTCAGCATTAGAGTATGTTGTTCAATGTTTGTTACTGTTGTTCAATGGTTCATTATTCTTATTGTAAAAGTCATCATTGTTATTAGCTTAGATATTTGGCATGTAACATAATGCCTTATGGACTTGTGCGAAAATTTCATCATAATTATAGTTTCTCCCTATTTTAAAAGATTTGTTATCATCAACTAAGCTGTCGTTAAGTATAGAAAACTTTTTATGAAAGTCACTTTGTACAAAATATGTCTATAAGATAGAATGAGTATGTTAAGATCAATTTGGTCTTACCATATTTGACACAGGTTTATACAAAGTTTCCTGTTAAGGTAGAATTTTCATTAAAGGACCATTTAAATCAGTTTATTGTTGTGCAAAACATCAATATAACAGTGTATAATGCAGTGACTGACCTAAAGAGTTAGACTATATCAAGCTAATTGGTTTTGATAAAAAAATGGATGGTTGGTAAATGGAACAAATCCCCAGATAAAATAACCACCCACACCTTAGATACAAGAAACTTTATTTATAGTCGGATGTTACATGAACATAGAAAACATTAGCTAAAAAATGCAAATTCGGGAAAACAACATCAAAGAAGGCCAAAGAAATCACCGGTTAGGCCTTGGACTATATGAACTACATGAATAACACTTTTGGCATGCAGGAAAGGATAAGAATAACATACAGTATATTTACATTCATGGGTATTTAAAACATGTGTAAGTGGATCTAAGATCTTGACTAGTGATAGCCTAAACACTGCAATAGAATTATGTTTTTATTACCTTCAATTAGCGCCTTTAAAAACAGACTGAACAAGAAATGGGAGGGGGGACAAGAGAAATCCCCCCCCCCCTCCCCCGACGGGTGGCATATTAAAATCGCACCATCCATTCATTCTTGTCCACTTGTTGACTTAACCATTTGAGATATTAATTTGAAAGTTGGGATACTTATGTACCATCTTGACACCTATCTGTAAGCAAGAGAAGAAAACCCTGTGCATCATGATTTGTACTTGGAAATTTCTAGTTAAAATCGTGTGTACAACTGGCACTGTCGTGCACATATATCATTAACCACTTATAATAAAGTATTAATTTAAAACTTTGCTGTAGTATTCAAGAATATTAAACTGTTAAACAATTAATTTTTATAATTCTTTACTTGACAATGCTTGATATCTTGCTGCTTGTGGCCTATGTTTATACATATCCTTCAGGCTTGATTTTTTTTTTTACTAACAAACTTTTGTTAGCTCGACTATTCGGAGAATATGGAGAGCTATTACAGTCACTTGTGTGTCGGCGTCGGCGTCGGCGTCGGCGTCCTTCTTTGGTTAAAGTTTTGCCTGCTAAGTACTATCGTGCACATATCTCAGTAACCACTTATGATATTGACTTGAAACTTTGTTCATGTCTTTAGGGGTGTCATACAATCAAGGCAGATAACTCTTGAAAAAATTTAGAACAAATTATGGCCCTTGTTTGACTTTTGAAAATTTGGTTAAAGTTTTGCCTGCTAGGTACTATCATGCACATATCTAGTAACCACTTATAATATTGACTTAAAACTTTGTTCATGTCTTTAGGGGTGTCATACAATCAAGGCATATAACTCTTGAAAAAAGTTAGTACAAATTATGGCCCTTGTTTGACTTTTGAAAATTTGGTTAAAGTTTTGCCTGCTAGGTACTATCATGCACATATCTCAGTAACCACTTATGATATTGATTTGAACCTTTGTTCATGTCTTTAGGGGTGTCATACAATCAAGGCAGATAACTCTTGAAAAAATTTAGAACAAATTATGGCCCTTGTTTGACTTTTGAAAATTTGGTTAAAGTTTTGCCTGCTAGGTACTATCATGCACATATCTCAGTAACCACTTGTGATATTGACTTGAAACTTCGGTAATGTCTCTAGGGGTGTCACACAGTCAAGTCAGGTAACTCTTGTATAAATTTAGTACTAATTATGGCCCTTGTTTGACTTGAAAATTTGGTTAAAGTTTTGCCTGCTAGGTACTATCATGCACATATCTCAGTAACCACTTACGATATTGACTTGAAACTTTTTTAATGTCTTAAGAGGTGTCACACAGTCAAGACAGATAACTCTTTGTTTAAATTTCGTGCAAATTATGGCCCTTGTTTGACTTTTGAAAATTTGGTAAAGTTTTGCATGCAAGGTACTATCATGCACATATCACAGTAACCACTTATGGTAGTTATATCAAACCTTGCAATAGTGTTCAGGGTAAATTTTGTATCAAACAATTAATTTACCAAAAATTAAATCTATAGTTATAGATTTTGACTTTTTTTATGATTCAACTTTCCTAGTTTATACATAATAGTTAGCAGAATTTTGTTTTGCTATTACACTGATAAAAGTTTTGTTTTATTAGCAAACACCCACAATAGTCGAGCGTGCTGTCTTATGGACAGCTCTTGTTTTATTGGCAAGCACTAAAAAAAGTCTAGCATGCTGTCCTACTGACAGCTGTTGTTTAAATTATTTTCTGAAGCTTTCATTTATGCATTTTTGTACACATTTAATTAAACCAAAGGCATAAACTCTTCTAAAGGTCACAGCTCTATTGAAGCAAACATTTTTCTTGGCATTTACAGATTTGGCAACTTTTATTTACATCATGTGAACACTGACACCAGGTTTCACATTATGTTCTCTGAACTTATGTTTTTTTTATTTCTATTTTCAGGTGAAACAAAACGGGGGTATTTTCTGGTAATTACTAACCAGTATACAGGGTGGTCTTAAGTGAAAAGTTTTCAGCCATTGACCAGGGTCTTGATCGTCTTGGCATCATTGCAGTCACAGGAGACATGCATGCTGCAGATATTGCAGGTAATGTGTAGTTGTAGTTATATTGACAATGAAAACATAATCAGATTAAGTGACAAGGTCATTTGTGTAACCATTTAATGCTGTACTCTGTGTGCTGCCAAACCGGGGAATAAAAATCATTCAAAGATGACTGTTCTTAGTTTAGAGGCATTTGCATTTACTTACATGTACATTTTTCTTGGTCTGTAGAGGTTGTCGTACACATCTTATGGCTGCATTTTAGTATGCACATACATTGTATCAACTGTTTACATATAGACATTGTATTTACTGTTTGTAGCTATGTATCATTTATGTGACAATTGTAGTACTGCATAGCTTCAAGCATTAAATAAATCATTTAATTAATTAATTAGAAATAATTAATTGATAAGATTGACCAATTAAGCCCAGCCCAGCCCATAAAGCCCATGCCCTGTCCAGCCCAGCCTAGCCTCAACCCAGCCTCACCCAGCCAGCACAGACCAGCCCAGCCTCACATTGCCTCGCCCAGCCCCACCTTGCCTTGCCCAGCCCAGCCCAGCCCAAGCCATGCCTCAGTCTTCACTTTACTTAACAGCCTCACTTTGCCTCCCCCAGCCTCTTCACGCCTTGTACAGCCCAGTCCAGCCTAGTCCAGCCTAGCCTAGCCTCAACCCAGCCCAGCCACACCTTGCCTTGCCTTGCCCAGCCTCACCTTGCCTTGCCCAGGCCAGCCCAGCCCAGCCCAGCCCAGTCCAGCCTCACAATGACCGCCCAGCCTCACCTTGCCAAGCCCAGCCCAGCTCAGCCCAAGCCTTGCCTAAGTCTTCACTTTACTTAACAGCCTCACTTTGCCAGGCCCAGCCTCACCTTGCCACGCCAAGCCCATCCCAGCCAAGCCCCAGCCCATCCAAGCCAAACCCCAACTCGGCCCAGCCAAGCATTGCTTTGCCTACTAGCCTCACCTTGCCTTGCCCAGCCTCACCTTCCTAGCCCAGCCTCACCTTCCTAGCCCAGCCCAGCTGAGCCCAGTCCAAGCCTTGCCTAAGTCTTCACTTTAATTAACAGCCTCACCTTACCTTTTGCCTAGCCCAGCCCAGCCCACTCACCCTTGCCAGCTCAGCACAGCCAAGCCTCGCCCAGCCTAGCCATGTCCAGCCTAGCCCAGCTTAGCCTTGCCTAGCCCAGCCTAGCCTAGCCAAGCCCAGCCCAACCCAGCCTAGCATAGCCTAGCCTCAACTTAGCCAGCACAGCCTAGCCCAGCCCAGCCTCACCTTGCCTCGCCCAGCCTCACATTGCCTCACCTAGCCCAGCCCAAGCCTTGCCTAAGTCTTCACTTTACTTAACAGCCTCACTTTGCCCAGCCCAGCCTCAACTTGCCTCCCCTTGAACAGCCCAGCCCAGCCCAGCCTACCCTCAACCCAGCCCAGCCTCACCTTGCCTCGCCCAGCCTCACCTTGCCTCGCCCAGCTTCACCTTGCCTCGCCCAGCCCAGCCCAACCAAAGCCTTGCCTAAGTCTTCACTTTTCTTAACCTCACCTTGCCTAGCCCAACCTAGCCCAGCCCACTCACCCTTGCCAGCCCAGCACAGTCAAGCCTCTCCCAGCCTAGCCATGACCAGCCTAGCCCAGCTTAGCCCAGCCCAG
The DNA here is from genome assembly GCA_022818135.1 of Saxidomus purpurata. Lineage (NCBI taxonomy): Eukaryota > Metazoa > Mollusca > Bivalvia > Venerida > Veneridae > Saxidomus > Saxidomus purpurata. Next base: position 41,420,324 of record JAFMSR010000004.1, on the reverse strand, counting down.
CCCAGCCCAGCCCAGCCCAGCCCAGCCCAGCCCAGCCCAGCCAAGCCTAGCCTAGCCTAGCCTAGCCTAGCCTAGCCTAGCCTAGCCTCAACCCAACCTCAAACTAGCCAGCCCAGCCTAGCCATGACCAGCCCAGCCCAGCCCAGCCCAGCCCAGCCTCAAACTAACCAGCCCAGCCTCACCCTTGCCAAGCCCAGCCTCACCTTGCCTGGCCCAGCCCAGCCCAGCCCGGACCTTGCCTAAGTCTTCACTTTACTTAACTTAACAGCATCACTTTGCCCAGCCCAGCCTCTCCTTGCCTTGCCTTGAACAGCCCAGCCTAGCCTCAACCCAGCCTCACCTTGCCTCGCCCAGCCCAGCCCAGCCCAGCCCAGCCCAGCCCAGCCCAGCCCAGCCCAAGCCCAAGCCTTGCCTAAATCTTCACTTTACTTAACTTAACAGCCTCACCTTGCCTTTGCCCAGCCTCACCTTTCCAAGCCCAGCCCAGCCCAAGCCTCGCCTAAGTCTTCACTTTACTTGACTTAACTGCCTCACTTTGCCCAGCCCAGCATCGCCTTGTACAGCCCAGCCCAGCCCAGCCCAGCCTAGCCTTAATCGAGCCCAGCCTCACCTTGTCTTGCCCAGCCTTACCTTGCCTCGCCCAGCCCAGCCCAGCCCAACCCAAGCCTCGCCTAAGTCTTCACTTTACTTAACTTGAAAAAATAACTTGTATGCATATCATATGAGGAGGAGAAGTCATCACACCATTTCTGTTCCTCATCATATGACACCATTACTGATTATAAATACAGTTTATAATTTACTTACTGTATGTATGATGAGAGTACTACAATTTACACATAGAAAATGCACATCTTAAACAGTTTGGAAAGTAAATCCAGTCTTAGTTGTGGAAAGATCACCTTGAAGTTTAAGAAGGTCACACTAATATTGGCTGCATTTGAAATAACTTGACATAATTGTCCAAAGGTGTATCATATGTGCAACATCCAGACAGCTACCTTACACTTAGGGCTCAAAGTTGTAATCAAGTGTTATGTTCCACATGCATGACAGAACTCCATCCAATTTTTTTCTTACTTATTGTTAAAACAAACTAAAACTACACATTAAAGTAAGTAGGACTGTTATGGTAATTTTTTCATCAGAACAGAAGAAAGCCATGCTTCTGAGACATAATATTAAGGACATCTAAATATTAAGGTATGGCCTCTGTGTACATTAATGTGTATCATAAAGCAAACGAATAAGAAAGTCACTAACTAAAATGTAATATTACTAAAAAAAAGCACTACAATTTAAACATAGAAAATGCACACCTGAAACAGTTTAATCAGTAGATCAAGTTGTGTTAAAGATCACTTGGATGGTCAAGGTCATACTTAGGGCTCAAAATGTGATAAAGGGTTATATACTGGTATTTCATGTACAATGTATTACTCTGTCCACTTGTTTTTATGTTTGTTGAAAAAACTTCAACTACACATTTAAGTCTTTTCAAGATAAATACCCAGCAGGATTTCAAGTTCAGTCAAAGTCAAGTAGTTAGTGGCTAATGCCTTGCAAGTAAGTGGTTGAGATAATGGAGGTAAAAGTGTCATAAACTCTAGGTTTTATGGTGCCATAGCAGTCTTTATATTATTGAGTTTCTTAGAATTGCTTTTAAGACTTATCATTTTTGATCATGAGACAGTAGGTTGATTTAAGAACTGATTAAACCTCTCGTTTTTCATAGGGTAGTAGGGTCATTTTAAGGATTGTTTAGGCAACTCATTTTGACAATTTTTCATAAGGTTCATTTAAAGGACTGTTCTGACCTATTTTTTTTTATAAAAACTTCTTGCTAGTTATAAGGTTCATATTAAGAGCAATTAAGTCATATTTTACAAAAGATCCTGTATTGAAGAAAGTTCAATTAAAGTACATGCAGGTTTATGCCCATCATTTTTAACAAAAACATACTACGTAACCATTAATGGCTTTTGTGTACATGAGCCTTAGTTGGCATTTGGTTTCTCATCATTGAAAATTATTCATCTTCAACTTTGTTAAGCAACAAAATTTGAATATGTTAATATTTCATTTGTGCCTTTTTTTGAATTTAATAGAAAATCTGAAACTAGCAAGCTTTTAGGGTTAGGCACAAGTAAAGTGCCTTAGAGAAAGATAGCTAGTGGTTAGCATCTTATAAAACTGTGTGCACAAAAATAATGTGATGGTTTTTAGGTCAGTCAGTGTACAAATGTTTTGATCATTTTTAAATTTTTAAAAAAAATGTAGATATTTGTAGGACTGTAATCTCAATCCTTGCTTTTGCTATTTTTTTGTCATCCCCTTAATACTCCATCTAAATGTGCTTTATGGTAAGTCTGTCTTCAAGTTGGCTATGCCAAGCAGGCTTCCTAGGTTAGGCACAAATTTAATATCTTGGTAACAGGTTTTAAACTGAGATATACCCAGTAGGCTGTCCAGTATAGTCATTTTCCAGTATCTTAGTGCTTTGAAGAGAGAAAGCAAGTGGTTGAGATTATATATAATAGTCAAATGGCAAGATAATTTAATTGTTTCAGAAACTAAAGCATTTATGCCATTTGAATACTCTTGTTAGGACAATTTTAGGCAAATCATTTTTCACAAAAGCTTCACATTAACCAGTAGGATCATTTAGAGGACTATTTCGGCCAATCATTTTTCACCAAAAGTTCTGTCAAGACAAAACCCTGGTTAAGATAACTTTCGTTTGAGGACCATTTTGGCCAATCATTTTTCACAAAAATTTCTGTTAAGCTGCAAGTTTGTTTCATTATAAGGACTGACCTAAAAACTGATTAACAATTTGAAGTGTTTTTGTAAAACAGGATTTAATATATGATTGAAAGTAGTTATTCCTTCTAAAAAGATGTTTAAAAGTAGGCATTTTATGTAATTGTACTTGGAACAGTTCAGTTTACTGCAATATCTGTTCAGAATTTTATGCATTTCATTTGTACAATGTAGTCAGTATTAACTAGGTCTTAAAACTAATTTGTGACTAAATGGGTTTCCTGCTTAATGTTTGTTAGATATTTTTGACATGCTCATCACAAATGGTAAAGCATTTACATCCCCTTAATTTCATTGTAAAGAGTGTTCATGCAACTTACTTTGGACAAAAACTTCTCATAGGGTATAAGGTTCATTTTTAGGGACTGTTCTGTCTTATTGCTTATGACAAAGACTTCTTGTAGTTAAGAAAATTCATAATAAGGCCAAATCATTCCTGTAAGGAATATAAATCATTTAAGGACAGTTTATTCCAGTCATTTTCAACAAAATCATGCTATGTAACCAGTAATGGCTTTTGTGTACATGAGCCTTAGTTGGCCTTTGGTTTCTCATCATTGAAAATTATTCATCTTCAACTTTGATTAGCAACAAAATTTGAATATGTTAATATTTCATTTGTGCCTTCTTGTACAAGTATTAGAAAATCTAAAACTAGCAAGCTTTTTGGGTTAGGCACAAGTTAAGTGCCTTAGAGAAAGATAGCTAGTGGTTAGCATCTTTAAAACTGTGTGCACAAAAATAATGTGATGGTTTTTAGGTCAGTCAGTGTACAAATGTTTTGATCTTTTTTAAATTTTTAAAAAAAATGTAGAGATATTTGTAGGACTGTAATCTCGATCCTTGCTTTTGCTATTTTTTTGTCATCCCCTGAATACTCCATCTAGATGTGCTTTATGGTAAGTCTGTCTTCAAGTTGGCATTGCCAAGCAGGCTTCCTAGGTTAGGCACAAATTTAATATCTTGGTAACAGGTTTTAAACTGAGATATACCCAGTAGGCTGTCCAGTATAGTCATTTTCCAGTATCTTAGTGCTTTGAAGAGAGAAAGCAAGTGGTTGAGATTATATATAATAGTCAAATGGCAAGATAATTTAATTGTTTCAGAAACTAAAGCATTTATGCCATTTGAATACTCTTGTTAGGACAATTTTAGGCAAATCATTTTTCACAAAAGCTTCACATTAACCAGTAGGATCATTTAGAGGACTGTTTAGGCCAATCATTTTTCACCAAAAGTTCTGTCAAGACAAAACCCTGGTTAAGATAACTTTCGTTTGAGGACCATTTTGGCCAATCATTTTTCACAAAAATTTCTGTTAAGCTGCAAGTTTGTTTCATTATAAGGACTGACCTAAAAACTGATTAACAATTTGAAGTGTTTTTTGTAAAACAGGATTTAATATATGATTGAAAGTAGTTATTCCTTCTAAAAAGATGTTTAAAAGTAGGCATTTTATGTAATTGTACTTGGAACAGTTCAGTTTACTGCAATATCTGTTCAGAATTTTATGCATTTCATTTGTACAATGTAGTCAGTATTAACTAGGTCTTAAAACTTATTTGTGACTAAATGGGTTTCCTGCTTAATGTTTGTTAGATATTTTTGACATGCTCATCACAGATGGTAAAACATTTACATCCCCTTAATTTCATTGTAAAGAGTGTTCATGCAACTTACTTTGGACAAAAACTTCTCATAGGGTATAAGGTTCATTTTTAGGGACTGTTCTGTCTTATTGCTTATGACAAAGACTTCTTGTAGTTAAGAAAATTCATAATAAGGCCAAATCATTCCTGTAAGGAATATAAATCATTTAAGGACAGTTTATTCCAGTCATTTTCAACAAAATCATACTATGTAACCAGTAATGGCTTTTGTGTACATGAGCCTTAGTTGGCCTTTGGTTTCTCATCATTGAAAATTATTCATCTTTAACTTTGATTAGCAACAAAATTTGAAAATGTTAATATTTCATTTGTGCCTTCTTGTACAAGTATTAGAAAATCTAAAACTAGCAAGCTTTTTGGGTTAGGCACAAGTTAAGTGCCTTAGAGAAAGATAGCTAGTGGTTAGCATCGTTTAAAACTGTGTGCACAAAAATAATTGATGGTTTTTAGGTCAGTCAGTGTACAAATGTTTTGATCTTTTTTAAATTTTAAAAAAAAAATGTAGATATTTGTAGGACTGTAATCTCGATCCTTGCTTTTGCTATTTTTTTGTCATCCCCTTAATACTCCATCTGAATGTGCTTTATGGTAAGTCTGTCTTCAAGTTGGCTATGCCAAGCAGGCTTCCTAGGTTAGGCACACATTTAATATCTTGGTAACAGGTTTTAAACTGAGATATACCCAGTAGGCTGTCCAGTATAGTCATTTTCCAGTATCTTAGTGCTTTGAAGAGAGAAAGCAAGTGGTTGAGATTATATATAATAGTCAAATGGCAAGATAATTTAATTGTTTCAGAAACTAAAGCATTTATGCCATTTGAATACTCTTGTTAGGACAATTTTAGGCAAATCATTTTTCACAAAAGCTTCACATTAACCAGTAGGATCATTTAGAGGACTATTCCGGCCAATTATTTTTCACAAAAATTTCTGTCAAGACGAAACCTTGATTAAGATAACTTTCCTTTAAGGACTATTTTTCACAAAAATTTCTGTTAAGCTGCTAGTTTGTTTCATTATAAGGACTGACCTAAAACTTATTAGGGCATCATTTGAACAAAGAGTTTTGTTAAAAAAAGGATTTCATTTATGCTTGAACATACTTATTCCTTCTAAAAAGATGTTTAAAAGTAGGCATTTTATGCAAGTGTACTCAGAACAGTTCCATTTACTTCAATATCAGTTCAGAATTTTATGTATTTCATTTGTACAATGTAGTCAGTAAGTCTGTCTTAACACTGGATGGTTTTTCTGCATTGATTTTAATAAACATTTTTGGTACAGTATGTTCATAAATATATAACCAAATATATTCATAAAACCATTAATTTATAACACTTTTACCTCTTTTACTTTAACCACTTCCTTGCAAGGCATTGGCTACTGGCTACTTGACTTTGACTGAACTTGAAAACCTGCTGGGTATACCCAAGCTTGAAACTGACTAAACAGTTACAATAAAATGTGTATGAGTATAAAGTCAAGAGACATAGGGATTTACAGACAGTTTTGCATTTTGATACATATTAATGGCATAAATTGGTGTTAAAATGCTCTTAACCAGTAATGTTCTGTCTCGGAAACACAGTTGTCTTCTGTTCTTAGTAGAATTTTATTTTTACTATTTCTTTCTGCCTAAACAGTCTTAGTAAATAAAGTGCTGAATCAAGCCAGCAAGTACAAGTAGCAATTCTTGCCATAGTCTTAGTAGTTTTGTCTGTTGCAGCGTCTCATGTAGTAAGTTCATTTAAGATACTGTTTGAAAAAGCGATTGCCAATATTGTTTGAACAACTTATCTCAATTGTCACAAGTTTAAAGGTCATATTCAAGGAACTCAAAAATAAGACTTTCTTAGGTTACTGCCTTTGAGTGTCAGTTACCCTAAATGTTTAGTGACACAATAGTAGAGCATTCACCTCAGGAATGGAGGTCCTGGGTTTTATCCACGCCCGTGCTGGTAGTGGTCCTTGAGCAAGGCACAGATATTTCCTATTGCTTAACTCTCTTCAATGCTGATTCCATTATGAGTGAACTAAGAATTATATGTACTACTCCTATCACTCTTCCTAGCTTTTTACTTTTGTAGAATAGACTAAACTAAATGTTGTACTGGGACAGCGTTTGTTTCATTCTGATTTGACTATGCATGTTTTGTTAAGACATTAAGATTCGGAAATCTGTATTTAAAAGTGAAGTGCAACACTCACAAATAACCAGACCCACTCACTGATGAGATAATCATCCAACTATGAGAATGGCTGGGGACAAATGAGTCACGCTTTGGCTTTGGTATCAACTAAACGAAGGCACTGCTTTCTGAATTGCAACAAGCAAAGACCATCACAAGTCATCGCACCCTGTGCTCAGTTGCGGGAGAGCGAATTGGCGTGTCGCGTGAACTACATCTCGCTCGTCCGCTGTAGACTTCAGCCGCTCCTATGGCGTCTCCTCAAGCAAAGACCATTGCAAGTCATCGCGCCCTGTGCTCATTCGTGGGGGAGCGTGTTGGCGTGTCGCGTGAGCTTATCTCCCTCGTCCGCCATGGACTTAAGCAACTACTATGGTATCATCGCAAGCAAAGACTTGCAAGTCATCGCACCCCATGCTCAGTCGCGGGGGAGCGTGTTGGCGTGTCGCGCGAGCTACGTCTCCCTCGTCCGCCATGGACTTCAGCCACTACTATGGAATCACCTCAGGCAAAGACTTGCATGTCATCGCACCCTGTGCTCAGTCGCGGGGGAGCGTGTTGGTGTGTCGCGAGAGCTACGTCTCCCTCGTCCGCCATGGACTTCAGCCACTCCTATGGTATCACCTCAAACAAAGACTTGCAAGTCATCGCACCATGTGCTCAGTCGCGGGGTAGCGTGTTGGCGTGTTGCGGGAGCTATGTCTCCCTCGTCCGCCATGGACTTCAGCCACTCCTATGGTATCACCTCAAGCAAAGACTTGCAAGTCATCGCACCCCGTGCTTAGTCGCGGGGGAGCGTGTTGGCGTGTCGCGGGAGCTATGTCTCCCTCGTCTGCCATGGACTTCAGCCACTCGAATGGCATCACCTCAAGCAAACACCATCGCAAGTCATCGCACCCTGTGCTCAGTCGCAGGGGAGCATGTAAGCATGTCGCGGGAGCTATGTCTCCCTCGTCTGCCGTACTCTTCATCTTCAAGACCTGTCAATTGCAGCAATCATTTGACAACAACGGGGGTACTTCTGTAGGGCGAGGAATGGTATGTCACGATATGCAACCCGTGTCGCTTAAACCATTCTTGTCCCCGTCATCCGAAGGAATTGTGTTGCATCCTAGAAGAGGTCCCTTGCGTGGGACGGTGTCTGCGTTGAAACCATGAGGTAATCCAGTGCCGCTATGTGCGTAAGAAGTGTTGTGTTGGAATAGCACCTGAATCCCATGGCTGGTAGAGATGGATTCTATTTGAGGTAGTGTAGTTAGGCTTTGTCCGATTATTCCATACTTAGGTAAAAGAAATATATTCCACCTTTTACTTTAGTATGTGCTTTGGTCTGTGTATTGAGTCGTGGCTTCCTTTCTGTGATGGTATTTACTTGTTGCACTTCAGAAAGCAGTGCCTTCGTTTAGTTGATGCCAAAACCAAAGTGTGTCATTTGTTCGCAACCATTTCTCATAGTTGGATGATTTACTCTTCTGTGAGTGGGTCTGGCTCCTTGAGGGTGTTGCACTTCACTTTTTTTATACAGATTTCGAAATCTTAATGTCTTAACAAGACATGCATAGTTAAATCGGTATGGAACATTGGCTGTCTGAGCACAATATTTAATTTAGTCTATTCTAAGAAAGTAAGAAGTCAGGAAGAGTGATAGGAGTAGTACATATAATTCTTAGTTCACTCAAAATGGAATCAACATTGAAGAGAGTTAGGCAATAGGGAAATATCTGTGTCTTGGTTAAGAACACTACCAGCATTGGTGGGGATCAAACTCTGGACCCTCCGATCCAGAGGTGAATGCTCTACTACTGTGTCACTAAACATTGAGGGTAACTGACTCTCAAAGGCAGTAACCTAAGACAGTTGTAAGAAGACAGGAAGAGTGATAGGAGTAGTTCTTATTAATACTTAGTGGGCAGCTTTGTTTGCCTTCAAATGAAAAGGAATGTATATGTAAAGTTCCTTTTTCATTGGACTGCAAATAAAGCTGCCCACTAAGATTTTTATGTTTTATTTTCTTTTCAGGAAAATGGAAAAATTGGAAGGATGCGAATACTCACCTGTACCATTCACCAAAGAATTCTTGTTTTCAATCATGAAGGACACCTTTGCTATTTGCTCCCCCACACCTTCCAACAAAACATGCACAACATTCCATTGAGAAAGTAAGCTATTAAAACAATGAACAATTTTGTCCAGCCTGCTGGCAATTAGTCAAGTAATTGTTGTCAGTTTGGGAGTTTACTATGAGTGCATCTGCCCGAATGAGCTTATCCAGGTTGTAACTTTGTCATGAATTGAGAGATTTTGAATTGACATGGTTCACCACATGGAGACAGTGTGCTGTGTGCAAGACACAGGTTCATAGCTGAAGGGTCAAGGTCACACTCAGAGAATAAAGTAAAAGTAGACACATGAGACTTTGTCTAGACTGTAAGTTCCGTATACAGAGAATAATTTTGAACTGACTTGGTACAGTGGACAGATTGTTCACAGAACTCTGTTCTAATGCACATTATTAGCTATATTATCAGGAATTATGCAAATCTTATCATGTATTGTAGATAATCATCTTAATAATGTTACAGCAGAAGGACTGTTATGATGATTTTTTGTAAATAAAAATTTTCGTAAGAGCATAAGAAAGCCATGCTTCTGAGACATAATATTAAGGACAGCATTCTAAATATTAAGGTATGGCCTCTGTGGACATTAATTATCACGAATCATAATGCAAATGAATAAAAAAATTACCTTAAGGATTTTGTATAGTATTACGTGTTATTTTCTATGAAACATATCTATAAGATACCTTTTTTATGTTCAGGCCAATTTGACCTTGCCATTTGTGACAAAAGTTTATATTAAGGCTAAAATTTCTGTTAAGGAAGAATGTTCATCCTTTAAGGACCATTTAAGTAAGTTTTTTGTTATGCAAAATATGTCAAGACAATGTGAAGTCAAAGTCTAATAGCTAGTAGGGAATGCCTTGAAAGGAAGTTGCAGGAGGTTATAGAAGTAAAAGTGTTACAAAGTCAATGTTTTAAGGTGCCATCGCAGTTTTAATACTATTTAAAGCTTTTCATAGGGTAGTAGGTTCCTTTTGAGGATTGATCAGGCAACTCTCATTTTTGACAAAAACTCCTTGTTGGCTAGTAGGTTAATTTTAAGGACTGTTCAGGCTACTCCTTTTTCTCACTGGGTATTAGGTTCATTTTAAGGTACATACAATGTAAACAGTAAGGGTTCTTCTGTACATGAGCCTTTGATTGGCCTTAGGTTACTTATCATTGAAATGTTTATTCATCTTCTGACATCTTTTATTAGTAACACAATTTGAATTTGTTAAGATTTCATTTATGACTGTATTTTTGTACAAATGTGATAAAATCTGAAACTAGCATACTTTCAGGGTTAGGCACCAGTTGAAATTTTGCAAGTCAAATGTTTTGTCTTGTGGCTCAGTTTTTTCATTGTATGAAGGGAAATCAGACAGAAAGGACCTAGTATTAAATATCTCTTTAAGTCAGCAGTATAGTTTTGTCTGTCACAGGCTTTAAGGTAGTATGCTTATTTAAGGGACTGTGTTAAAAGGAGCATTACGGACATGCAAAAGTCCTGTTTTCATTGGTCTGCAAATAAAGCTGCCCACTAAGGTGTTTTTGTTTCAATTTATTTCAGGTAAACAGAGACATTTTTGAAGACTCCTCAGGACTGTTCAACAAAGAATTCCAGTTGCCCATCACAAGGGACACCTTTGTTAATTGCCTCTTCCACACCTCCGAAAAGAAAAAAATGCGCAACGTTCCTTTTAGAAAGTTAGTAGGTTTTTTATGTCAAAATAGTGAACATTCGCTGACATTGTTTCAACATAATTGTCACTTTGGCAGTTCAAGGTATGTGAGGTCTTCCATCTGTGAGAATGAGAATTTCGGCTGTAACTTCCTCATCCATTGAAGGAGTTCACCACAATGTGACAGCCTGTTGTGTGCAAAACCCAGGTCTGTAGCCGAAAGGTTAAGATCATACTAAAGGTCTGAAATGGTCACATGGTCACATGGTTTCTTACTTTAATTTTTGTGAAAATCTTTCTCCTTTCTCTTCTTGATTTTCATAAAAGTTGTCTGAAGGTACCAGACAATCTATGAGTAGATAGCAAATCGGCCATGTCAGAATGAAAATCTGAAATACAACATCAAAGTATGTCAGAATTGATAATGATAATTAAAATAAGACTAAAAGTTGCAGACATAAACAAATTAGAAAAAGCACTTAAAGGATTTGATTTTCATGTTTCATGAAATTTACCCATTGATACATGAGGAAATTAAATGGCTCCAGATGGAAAATACCCCTCTATAAAAGTAACAAACATAACTCTGCTATATATACATGGATTTTGACAGCATTTGGTGGGGATCATTCCCTCCCTAAATATACATTCCTGCCAAGCTTCAATAAAATCAGAATAAACAGAACCAAGATATGGCTCCCAGTGAAAAGTGTGACAAAGGGAATAAGAACACCAAAACAGTATCCCTTCTATGGTGATGGATAATTAGAATAATGATTGCTGGCATAGTGTTGTGATGTGTGATATCAAAACGTTAAATGATAACATAAATTATGTCATCAACATAATTGCCTTTAGTAGGTGTTTCAATTAGCTACTGGTCAGGTTATTTTTGATAAGATTCTTTTCAGGTCTACACAAAGAAGCAACAACATACAAAATCATTGGGTTGGGCTATCAAAGCATTCCTTTTGTTACTATAGAAATGATGAAGAACATAATATTGTTATATCATTTTTTGAATATCTATTGTTGTAAGATGCCTTTCGACAGAATTTCAAGGAAAACAGCCTGAAACTAGAAAGGTTTTGACGTCCTTATCGGATCATTTTGAACGCCCCTTGTTTGACTAAATTGTATTAGATATGGTAGATTCTAAGCTAGAAATTTGCTAACTCTAATTATAAGATTTTTTTTATCACAAAAGCAATCACTGAAAATTAAATGGTGCGAAATGGTGAAATACTTATAAGTTAATGGATATAAAAGAGCACTTAACCTGCTGTGGCAAATAAAACAACAGGACCGTAACACATGGAATTAAATAAGGTGATTTCTTAGGCTGTATGCGAAGAGGTGCAGGAAAGAATACATTGTTTGTTTACTTTCTGTTTGGTATCAGGTAATGTATTGGACTAAGACATTTAGATCACCCTTCATCTTACCTACACCAAATTCTGCTTATTATGAAAAGAGCATGAAATTCTAGATGCATATTATTATGGTTAAATTACTTATCTGTCATAGATACCTTCCTTTGATAAAGATACATATTTGTTCTCCATTTCTTTGCAACATTAAAGATGTGTAAAACTATGTGATAAAATGTTTCTGATCTAACATCTAAATATTCAAAAAATTGTACATTATAACAATATGTTGGCTTTTTTTTTTTGGGGGTGTAGGGGGTGTCTTTGGGTGTCTATGGGTGTCTCTGGTAAATAGTCGCCCAAGAAAAAAAATTGAAGTCAATGCAATTTGTTTTTGTCAATGTAATTTTAAACTTTTAAAAACAGATTGTTATTTTTGGTAGGTTTTTATTTTGTAAAAACTTCTGTTTAAGAAACAATCATTTTTTTTTCAATTAATGATTCAGCATTTATGACTGCTCCTACCATGAACTTCCAGCAAAATGCATTCTATATAAGGTCCAGGCACTGCCCTCAAGGAGAGAGTTTATAAAAAAAGCTATTAGCTTTCTACTCTATCCTGCATGTACCAATTATGTTCATATTTTGTAAAATGTTTTGAATTAATAAGATATTGTTTAAACTAAGGGCAGCGCCAATAATAATTGTAGTTATTGTCTTCTACCACTTGCTATCTTCATTTTTCCTGGATGAATCAGATTAATTATGATTGTCATTTATTTGATCAAATCATTGATGAAATTTTAAAAAAATAATAAAAGGTTTCTACTTGAAAATGTTCCGGACAGTGCTTGAAATAGCTCAGACACAGTGATTGAAAGAATTTTCAAACGCTCCCGGTCTACTCCATGAAATGTACTAGGCCATGCTTAGATATGAGGAAGAAATAGTTATGAATTCCATTATTTGAAGATATTCTGGACTATGTTGGAATTTAGTACTCTGAAATGTTTTCTCTAGTCTTGTGATTCTGTGTGTGTTTTCTTACTAGATACGGAAAATATAGCTTAATATGCCACGCAAATTTTGCGTGGAATTTAATAGATATTTGCCTATGAACATTGCCCTTGACATTTAGATACAGTCTTAGTTGAACAATGAAGTTACTCTTGTCCTAAAAAATAACCTTCATACACATAGCACATAGTTACTCATAGCAGGTGTCAGTATCAGATGTTAAAATACATCTATATATTTTAGATGATTGCACACCACATATATTTCACTAATGCGTATGGCGTTATGAAAGTGGTTCAATCAATGAGTCTGTTCTGCATGAGGTTACGAAATGTGCAGCATACCTCATGATCCAGAAAGGACTTGGGAAGTATGATGGGTCCAGAGACACCAAACAAAAAGATACTATTACAGTAACTGGACTTGTGTATAATCTGGGAGAGATAGGACAACTTGAGTACTTTCAAGTATCTATATTTGATTAAATAGATAGGTTATTCAAAATTAAAAAAGCAAAGGTTAGCTATATATATTCAAAATAAAAAAAACAAAAACAGAAAAATATCAAAGGTATCAAATTCCAGCATAGCCCGAAATATTTTTTTTGGTATTAGCTTGAACCAATTGCACTATCTGCATGGAATAAATTTCAGTCTGGCCAAAAATATTTAAGTGGTAGAATTGAAACTTAAACTTCCTATATAGTAAGCATTTCTGGCCTGAGCCAGATCCTTTTCCATCAGAAACATTTTCTATCACAACAAGAAGTATTTGCCAGGACGCACTGGAATTGGTATAATGTGTAAAAAAAGAACTACAGTAGGTAGCGATGTTTAAGTGAACAAAATTTCAGGAAATTTGAAGATGACACTTGTAGAATACCAACTTTCTTACTCTGTGCATAGTCAAGCTGGTAGACTTCAATGAATAAAATTAGTATTTCTGCGCTGTTCTGTGTCTGTTAATTTGCTCATACACATTTTGACTCATTGAATTTGAAACTACACAACATTAGAATACAAGCATTGATACTTCTGGTCAATCTTAAACTTGAGGATATTTTTTGAACACCCTAACAAATCATGAAAATTGGTCAGAATGTAAAATTGCTTCGATCTTTGACCCTTATTGGAATATTACTAAGGGACCCAGTCTTGAGGAAGTCAGTTCAAACCTTAGAAAAAAGGAGAAATAATTATGACTTTAAAAAGAATCCTTCTGGATCAACTATTTATGAAAGACATCCATAGGCTACCCAAAGACACACCTGAAAACACCAAAGTGTTTCAATTTTTTTTTTTTAGATGTCAAATCAGAAACATTTTATTAACATTTAATTAAAAATACATCTACAATTTTGCAAAGAACTGGAGTAAAGTATGTATCTTTATCAACGGAAGGTTATATTTTATCCTAGATTATTAAGTAATTTATCCATTGCATCTAGCATTTTCATGTGCTTTTCACTTGCTTTTACATTTGCTTATATAGGGAAAACTTTAAAAGTGTATTTGTTTAAAACCACAGTTGCTGTGGACTTGGACAGAAAGACTGTTAGTAATTTTAGTTGGTCAGCCCCAGGAATTAAACTCACTACCTCAAGATTACAAATCTCGTGCTCTACAGATTGAGCTAACCAGACTGACCCTTTCTGCTATTGTTTATGTTGTTTTGTAGCCAATGGTAGTCAGGTGAGCAATATAGGGCCATCTTGGCCCTCCTGTTATAAAAAAGCACACTTGGGTATATAGATATAAGGGTAACGTTAATGCCTTATTCCATATACATTACCTGATATAAAAAAGACAACAAAAAATTGATCTTTTTCATAGCACCTTTGATGCCTCCAGTTAATTCTTGTCTTGAACGATGTCCACTTTGAATACAGTCCAGGAAATTGCCTTGATCTGTTTCCATGGGTTAACCTTTTGTCCGTATGAATTGTAAAGACATCTTACACCCAAAATTTAATGATATTCAAAAAATGAAATTATCATATCTTATCCGTACTTTATCATCTCCATAGTAACAAAAGGAATGTCTTGAGGGTGCCACTGAATGATTTTGTATATTGTTGCTTCTTTGTGTGGTTACTAAAGAATCCTACCAAAAATAACCTGACCAGTAGCCAAATGTCACACCTTCTAATTGCAATTATGTTGATGACATAGTTTATGACATCATTTAAGGTTTTGATATCATATTTCACACACTAGTTGCCTGCAACCATTATTCTTATCATCCATCACCGTAGTGAGGAAGGGATATTGTTTTAGTGTTGTTCTTCCCTTTGTCACACCTTTCTACTGGGAGCCATATCTTGGTACTGGTTACTCTGATTTTATTGAAGCTTGGTCGGAATGTATTTAGGGAGTTGAATGATCCCCACCAAATGCTGTCACAATCCAAATATATAGCAGAGTTATGTTCCTTTGTTACTTTCATAGAGGGATATTTTCCATCTGGAGCCATTTAATTTCCTCAGGACTCAACGGGTAAATTTCATGAAACATAGAAATTGTATCCTTCTTTGTAGAATAACAAAAACTCTAAAATTCTATTTCTCTGAAACCAGTTATCAAAATTGAATTGTTACATGCGTGCTAAATTAATGTAATGATGATCTCTCTGTAATATCCTGGCTGTTACCCCTACACTCCCCCACAAGTCTGATTCACTTTATGTGGTGTTTTTGGAGTCTGATCATAAACGTGGCAGGCTGAGCGTTACATGTATTGTTTCAATCTCTGTATATCGAGAGTTGATCCGGAAACTATTGTATTTGACAGTCTTTCTTTCATTTCTTGAGAAATAGTGAACTGAATTAAATTTTGTCAAAAGGGTTATGTTTATACAAGTATCTAATGTTATAGTAGTGAGTTTTACATTACACAACACCTTAATCTTTAAATAAATCAGTTTTTGGTTCCTCCTGAAAACTTTTACAAAATGCAGATACAATAGTTTCACGATTAACCCTCGATATGCATTTTCACCTGGTAAGTAGAATTATTACAATTTACCTGAATTTCCTTAAGTACTTAAACAGTTATGCTCCGGACATGAAATCAGGCAAGGTAGAGTTATGCTTTGTGTACACAGCATTTCCTCACATTGTGCTCTATCACTGTACTATGAAGATCCAAGCAATTCCCTTTGAGCTTTTGTATGATGTCCGACTAGAAAAAACCAATAAAAGGAGATGAATAGAAAATAAGGCAATGTCGTGTTACAGTTCTTGTGCACAGCACTTCCCCTGAGTGTCCTCTCTCTTTGTATGCAATTCCTTCAGTACTTGTAGAGTTATGCTCAGGAAAATTAACAAAAAGACATGCTATATTTCTGAAAAAGTGTCGCATATTAATGATCTTGCATAAATAAAGACAAGTAACACAGTGTATTCAAAAGTTCTGTAAATTTAAAGCAGTATGATGAAGATTGTGTCAAAAAACTTAAATTTTGAATTTTAAGCATTTTCACAAGTTTTACTCATTTTGAAAGGCTGCTCAATGTTAACCTTATTTTGTAGGTGTATGTGCTCCCCATGGAGAAAAGGAAAGCATCAGTCCGGTTTATTTTGGGACTGACAAACAAAGCAATCTCTTGTGCCAAATTGGGCAAAATAGGATATGTATTGATGTACAACATTGTTAAAGAGGTGGTTTCCAGATGGTTAGCAGAACAGTACAGGTGCAGGCAGATGCTGACGTGTCAGCCTTCCCAGGACCAGGAATGATCTGAGACATTAATGGTAAGAACATTTTAGTGGGTATAACTACTTCTTTCTTCCTTAATTACATATAAGCATATAGTCAACTGCTTGAGGGTTGCACCATGACATGATCCTTTAGAGTTTTATATTATGTCCATCATGAAGGGCTGTATTATAGTATCTCAGCCAAGTTAAAGGACTAGGCAATTTGCTTTTAAATTGTCAAAATTTAACAATTTTAGAGTTTTCTGGTCTTTAGCTGAAATTGTTTTTAATTAATCTCCACTCGACTTGCTGTAAATGTTTGTATTTGCCTAATATCTCTGTGAAGTTTAATAACAAGCCAAATAGCCCTAGTTTTTAACTGCCAAATAATGCTATCTTTCGACCCCAATGTCTGAACTCTGGTGTAAACTTTGTGGGAATGTTTAATCTGCACAATGTCTTGGCCAAGTTTGATAGCCAGTTAGACTGCCTAAGTCAGTCAAGAGTTATCATAGGCCATAAGTATCAACAGGTGTATTAACACTTTATTATGTGACAGCTTGACACTTTTGTTTTCATTCAGAAATGAAATCACTCAGTTATCAATAGACCACAAAGGCAATGTAGTCAAAGAAAATGACTCTGCTTACCATGTGCAGTGATAAACAGAATCACACGTGCACAACTTGTGCTCCTTAACATTTCTGTACAAGTGTCAAGCCTGTAGCTAAATTTAATCAGTTGTATGGATCAACAGCTGAAATCTGTATCTGTTGAAATAGGCATCCTAAATTACTAAATCTGTCAGTTTACAGCTCAAACTTAATTTTTTTGTTTTTCAGTAACAGTAATTGAATGAAAGCAATGAAACACTAATTACACTGATTTCCTTGTGTCTTTGTATTTTCAGATATTGTAACATCACTGAGGCTAACTGGACTGACAGATAAAGTGCCAGTTGAAGCAAAGCTCGGACGAACAGAATTTATTTTGAATTTCTATTTGTCAAAATCAGCAATATTATTATACTGTATTTAATAGAAAGTTGTATGTGCATAAAAAATGCAATTTTCGAGGTATGAAGTTGAAAGATTGTATACATCTCTAATGAAAGTTCTCATTTAACTTTGTCCTACTAAGATAATCAGTTTGACACCATATTGCTCAGGGCATTTTCAAGACTGGATTTTTAGCTTAACTGGCTTTGCCAGGGTGAGCTTTTAGGATGGATGATTGTCCTAAGACAGTAGGGGTTTAGGGTTTGAGTTCAACTTAGCATTATGAAGTTGTTTCAGTTCATTCCGTCATTAAGGTGTCAAAAATATTGTGGGGTTAAAAGTTTGTATTGTGTGGTTAAAAAAGATAAAAAAAAGATCAAAGGGATAACATAACAAAGTCCTTCTGGTGAGTATGTCTGTCTGTACGTCGTCCTTCAACATTTTGATTCAAATGACATCTCCTCTGAAACCACAAGGCAAATGTTGATGAAACTATGCAGGGATGTTCATTGCATGAAGTTCTAATAAAAGTGTTCAAAGAATTCCATTCCATGCAGAACTCTGGTTGCTATGGCAAAAAATAGGAAAAACTTAAAAATCTTCTCTGATACCACAAGGCCTAGAGCTTAGATATTTGGTAGGTTATAATGTAGCATTGTCTAGTAGACCTCTACCAAGGTTGTTCAAATTATGACCCCCGGACCAAAATTGACCCCGCTCGGGGTTCACTTAGTTTTACATAGGCTTATAAAGGAAAAACTTTAAAAGTCTTCTTCTCTGAAACTATAAGGCCTAGAGATAGTGGACAAAAATTGTTCAAATTATGACCCCTTGGTCACCCAGGGCATCACTTAGTTTTACATAGGCTTACATAAGAAAAACTTTAAAAATCCTCTTCCCTGAAATCACAGGGCCTAGAGCATATTTAGCATGTAGCATTGCCTAGTAGACCTCTATAAAGTTTGTTCAAATCATGCCTCTTGGATTTTAAAATTGACCACACCCACAAGGCAAGTGTACTCATATTCAAGTGAGCGATATATAACCATCATCACCCTCTTGTTCACCATATCCAACCATCATTTCCTTCAAAGAACATCTCTGAAACTTAATGTTGATGAAATATGACTGGGATGTTCCTTGCATGAAGCTCTAAGACTTAAATATTTGGCATGTAGCCTTGTTTAGAGGGCCTCTACTAAGAGTGTTGAAATCAACAAAATATCCTACTGGGCTAAGAAATTGTGTTTAATAGAAAGTGGAGTGTGCATAAAAGATACACTCTACTTTCCTAAGATAGTATACATGAACAATTATCACTTTCACACCATATTTCACATTGCTTTTTATGCCCCCAAAGATGGGCATATTAAAGTCGCACCATCCCTTTGTCCAGTAGACATTAGGGGGTTAAGGTTTGAGTACAACTTAGCATTGTGAGGTTGTTGCAGTTCATTCCGTCATAATGGGGTTAAAATGGTATTGTGGGGTTAAATAACTATTGTGGGGTTAAAAAAGATCAAAGACAGATCAAAGGGATAACCTCACAAAGTCTGTCTGGTGAGTACGTGCCACCTTTCAGTCCATGTGTCTGTCCTTACATTACATGTCTTGGCTGTTCATTTATCATGCATTGAAGGATTTTAATACAACTGAGCACAAATGTTCAGCACATCAAGACGAAGTGTCATGTGCAAGACCCACGTCCCTACCTCAAAGGTCAAAGTCAAACTAAGAGTTTGAAAGTAATAGAACCCTGTATATATGCACACATTCATGTGCAGACTGTAACTTGTCATGTATTGATTGAATATAAAATAACTTGGCACAAATGTTCAGCATATCAACATGATGAGTCATATGCAAGACCCATGTCCCTACCTCAAAGGTCAAGGTCACACATAGAGTTTAAATTATGCATGGTAACTCTGTCAAGCATGGAAGGATTTAAGAATTACATGGCTCAATTGTTGAGCACATGGAGAGGACACAGTCTGTGAGACAAATCTTTCTGGGGCATTCGTCACTTATGAGGGACAGCTCTTGTTCATCATTGTTTTAATAGTAGATTTTTGTGTTTTAATCTTCATTATGAAGTAATGTAAATAAAAATGAATGTTTAACTTGGATCAAAACAAATGTGCACAACCTCAAGAGGACATGTTTGGTGCAATACCCATGTCCCCACCTCAAGGTAAAGGTGACATCATGGAGTTTAAAGGTATCCTGTATATATGCATACATTTGTGAATGGACTGTAACTTTATCATGCATTGAAGGATTCTAAAATAACTTGGCACAAATGTTCAGCACATCAAGACGACATGTGGTGTGCAAGACCAACGTCCCTTACTCAAAGATTAAAGTCACACTCAAGAGTTTAAAAGTAATGGAGTCATATATGCATGTTGACTTTATCATGCATGGAAGAACTTTAAAATTTCATTGCTCAATTGTTAAGTACATGGAGAAGACACAAACTGAGAGATACTTCTTTTTCCATCGATATAATAATGATATTTATTAACTATAAAATGGGCCATTTGGTTCCAAAATGTTTGGTCTGTAATATTGAACCTCTACCAAGATTGTTCAAATAATTATGAACCCAGAGTCAAAATTGACCCCCCCCCCGCGCCTTGGTTCTCTTGTTAGCTCAGCTGGCACAAAGTGCCAGAGTGAGCTATTAGGATCGCATTTTGTCTGGTGCACGTTGTATGTCTTGCATCCGGTACATTTTCCTTCAAATGACCTCCCCTGAAACCATGCAGAACTCTGGTTGCCATGGCAACAGAAAGGAAAAACTTTTAAAATCTTCTTCTCAAGAACAGGAAGTCCTAGAGCTTAGATATTTAGCATGTGGCATAACCTAGTGGACCTTGACCAAAAATTGTTCAAATTATGACCCCCGGGGTCAAATTAACCTCATCAGGGGATCACTTGTTTTTACATAAGCTTATGTAGGAAAAACTTTAAAAATTTTCTCTGAAACCACAAAGCCTAGAGCTTAGATATTCCACATGTGGGATTTCCTAGTGGACCTCTACCAAGATTGTTAAAATGATGAACCCAGGGCAGGGTCACACATTAACCTGCGCGCGGGTCACTTGTTAGCTCACCTGGCACAAAGTGCCAAGCTGAGCTATTAGGATCACTCACTGTACCCAGTCCTTCTGTCCATCCACCATTTCCTTCAAATGACATCTCCCCTGAAACCACTGGACCAATGTTGATGCAACTTTGCAGGGATATTCCTTTCATGATGCTC
Organism: Saxidomus purpurata; assembly: GCA_022818135.1. Lineage (NCBI taxonomy): Eukaryota > Metazoa > Mollusca > Bivalvia > Venerida > Veneridae > Saxidomus > Saxidomus purpurata. The sequence continues at coordinate 41,399,506 of JAFMSR010000004.1, read as the reverse complement.
TTTTTAAAGAATTCTTTTCTATGCAGAACTGTGGTTGCTATAGCAAGAAAAAAGAAGTAGAGGTGTAGGTGTCAACCGCTCATCCCGGAGGTTGCGGGCTCGAGCCCCACTGGGGTATGACATATGACACTGGTTTTTCCAGGAAGTGGACTCGAAAGTGACTCGATACATGTAAGCTGCAAGCTTTCTTCACAATCAAGCTAAAATGAATAGGAAAAACTTTAAAAATCTTCTCTGAAACCACAAGGCCTACAGCTTAGATATTGAGCATGTAGCATTGTCTAGTGGACCTCTACCAAGATTGTTCAAAATATAACCCCTGGGTCAAAATGGGGGGACACTTTGTTTTACATAGGGTTATATGGAAAAAACTTTGAAAATCTTCTTCTCTGAAACCACAAGGCCTAAGGCTGAGATATTTAGCATGAATCATTGCCTTTTGGGCATTAACTAAGATTGTTCAAGTCATGACCACTAGGTTAAAATTAACCCTTCCCGGGAGGATGGGGGTCACTTGATTTCACATAGGCTTATATAGGGAAAAAATTTAAAAAACAACACAAGGCCCACTTGCAGAGCTTAGATTTGCAAGCATTGTGTAGTGGACCTCTTTGAATTATGTTAAAATCATGACCCCTTGTATTATAGCCAATGGTAGTCAGGTGAGCGATATGGTCTTGTTTTATGTATGCTTATGTAGGAAAAACTTTAAAAATCTTCTGTGAAGCCACAAGGCCTAGATCTTAGATATTTAAATATGTGGCATTGCCTAGTGAACCTCTACTAAGATTTTTCAAATTATGACCCCCGGCTCAAAACTGACCCACCTGGGGGTCTCTTGATTTTACATAGGTTTATATAGGAAAAACTTAAAAAATCTCTGAAACCACAAGGCCTAGAGCTTAGATGTTTAATATGCATCATTACCTAATGGACCTCTACCATAAATGTTCAAATCATGTCCCCCAGGACAAAATTGACCCTTTCTGCTATTGAGCGATGAAGGATCATCTTGGCCCTCTTGATTTTATATCGGCCTATTTATATGTTGGAGAAACTTACAAAATATTCTTCTCTGACACCACAAGGCCTAGAGCTTAGATATTTAAAGTGTGGCATTGCCTAGTAGCATTGGCTAGTAGTCTACTGAGATTGTTCAAATCATTACCCCTAGTGCAAAATTGACACCGCCCAAGGGATTTTACATAGGCTTATATACTATAGGAAATAGGTTAATAAAAAGATTAATATAATGCTAATCGACTGTCCACCATGATTAACTCTCACTGGATCAAGACCAGAGAATATTTCAAAATACCAGAAATTGTCAATAAGTCTGTAATAATGCAAGGGAAACAACCCAATTTTGTATTCCTGTAAGTGTGTACTTTCATCTGTTCAGTGTTTAGTTGCCAACCAATAGAGACCATTAGGGACTTTATGTTTGTTTGTTTCTGCCCACATGTGTCCTGGCTGGAACTTCTAAATGCATTTAAAATTTTAAAAAATAATAAAAAAAAAAAAAAAAAAAAAAAAAAAAAAAAAAAAAAAAAAAAAAAAAAAAAAAATTTTTTTAAAAACCCCCCCCCCAAAAAAAAAAAAAAAAAAAAAAAAAAAAAAAAAAAAAAAAAAAAAAAAAAAAAAAAAAAAAAAAAAAAAAAAAAAAAAAAAAAAAAAAAAAAAAAAAAAAAAAAAAAAAAAAAAAAAAAAAAAAAAAAAAAAAAAAAAAAAAAAAAAAAAAAAAAAAAAAAAAATGCATATTTTGTTACAATTAAATAATAGTGCCTCAGCTCCAAAATATATATCATGAACACACAAAGCCCGTGCCTCGGTAGCACACAAAGGTGCGGTACCACACACACAGTTAGCTTTAAAGTCAATGTCACACTTGTGGCTTAAAGTCTGTAATGTAGAGCATTAAACCAATACAGTAACATGCATAATACTTATTTTAAAAAATTATTTCATACAATTGTTGCCAATAACCAAGGGTACATGTGTCATGCATCACATTTTGGGAGATACATGGTTATATACCAGTTTTTCCTGACTGGTGACTTTAACATGCAGTAACTGATTTTGAAAATATCTTCACAGTTAGTTGTACTCCACACCACAAGGTTTGCCATGCACAATACCCTTTGGATGCCAAGGTCACATAAATTCTAAGGGCTGGTATTTTGTGACTTTGCTGTCATTTTACATGCATAAAGGTTACATTTCAGGGTTAACCAGATTTGTAGCATGCCAACCGCGCACTTCCTCATACTCCACCTAAGAGAAAAGTGTGTAAATAAAATATAGTTGTGTTGAGCTAAGTTCTAAAAGTAGCGATGTAGTTCCTGAATATAAAATCTAAATGAAACAAATCTAGAAAAACGAAAGACAATGTGTACCATTTACAGTAGTCAGCACCAAGATCTTAACTTTTAAGGGCGTGACTAAACAAGCAAGGGATATATTTCTACCCCCAAAGCTCCCCCACCGTGATTCTATCTGCCCGTCCGCCCTCCCCCCACGTCCTCATCCCTGTATGTCCTGTATACATGAATTAATTGTCATAAACAGGATCCTAAGAAAAGAAAAAACCAAAACCCAAAAACCCCCCCCCCCCCCCCCCCCCCCCCCAAAAAAAAAACAAAAAAAAAAACCCCCCCCCCCCCCCCCCCCCCCCCCCCCCCCCCCGCTTAAATCCATGAAAAAAAAATATTTTTTAAAATATAAAAAAATTAAAAAAAAATCCCCCCCCCCCCCCCCCCCCCCCCCCCCCCCCCCCCCCCCCCCCCCCCCCCCCCCCCCCCCCCCCCCCCCCCCCCCCCCCCCCCCCCCCCCCCCCCCCCCCCCCCCCCCCCCCCCCCCCCCCCCCCCCCCCCCCCCCCCCCCCCCCCCCCCAAAAAACCCAACCCAAAAACCCCCCCCCCCCCCCCCCCCCCCCCCCCCCCCCCCCCCCCCCCCCCCCCCCCCCCCCCCCCCCCCCCCCCCTCCCCCCCCCCCCCCCCCCCCCCCCCCCCCCCCCCCCCCCCCCCCCCCCCCCCCCCCCCCCCAAAAAAAATTGTATACCATTAGTCCTGGTGTTGATGTGGATGACTGTAAAGGAGTAAACTTCTATGTATAGTACATGTATGCTGTTAGGACGACACGAGGGTTGACTGCAATACTTTCTTATGTTATATAAAATAAAGACTTGCATCTTTTTTTCGGTCAGCCCTCGAATATTGTATGGAATTTGCTTACTTCACCAATTTAAATGATTATCTGTTTCATGATTTTTAAAGCTGACAAATAAAAGTCATAGCATAGATAACTTAAAAATTATAAAACAGTTTCATGAGCCCCGAAAACAAAAGCACAGTCAACGAGCCCATCCCAAGTTTTAAAAGTGGTTGGATAGCCGGATCTGTTTTATTGTTATTGTTATGTTTTAATCATAGTCTGATTGTCATATGATATTTATTTTATTCGAAATAAATAAACCCTTAAACAATGGTTATTGTCCAACAAGCTCGTAAAAAATGGATATTTAGCTGAGAGAGAAGCGGTCAGGTTTATTCTGTGAAATATACGGACAACCAGGAAAATGTTGCAGAGAACCTGGAAATCGTTCAACATGTTACCATACCTACATTTTTGTCTAACTGATGCAAAATCGGAACCATAGTAAAGAGGATCTAACGTTTCCAACTATATATAAAACTTCACACAAATACCTAACGTATGTTTTGACAAACTTTTACTGTCCGAAATCTATTTTTGTGTTTTGCAAGAAAAACTGTTTTAGCAGCTAACAATGTCCTTTTTTCAGGTAAAATAAATCATAAAAAAGAACACGTGTTGTTGAAGTTTCTCTCATATCTTTTTTCAGGTAAAACACTGTATAACAAAATTTGATTTGCCGGTCTAAGGAAGTATTTTGAAACCCGGAGAATAATGACTCCCCGCGTCAGGCCACCGAGCCACCGTACCCCCGTCGATGTTTTATAGAAAAAAATGACCCTTTTCTGTAAAATAACGGCTCCCCATTGTAGAAAAGTCATCCCCTTTCAAAACAAATATACATTGTATTTTGAGCACGACTACTATTGCTGCTGCTGCTGCTGTGGTTGTTGTTGCTGCTGCTGCTGCTACTACAACAACGAGAAAACTCATTCTAATGAAGTAACCAATATAAACATCGACAGTTCCAAGTTCAAAACTGTTGCAAATGAATAGATGCAGTGATTGTTGTACGTTTTGTAATAAAACGCGCATTTACCGGTATTTCTCTCCCCAGGGGAGAGCATATAGTGACCGCTTTGTCCGTCCGTATCACCTTTGCCCGAAGAATAACTCCAGGAGTTTCAACTTGAAAGACAGTTTATATATTATTGAGAGGAAGCAGAGAGCGTAATACTCGCATGTTAGTTTTTGCAGTATCGTCTGTCTCTACCTTAAGCTTCTCGGGCATGTCACTGATATCATTTCCGTTAAAAGTGTATACCTTTCCCCATACAAATGGCAAGCACGGTTGCACAACTTTCCTCGATGACCAAGATTTCTTAAGTGTTTGGACTCTGTGACGAAACTGGTCAAGATATACGAGGAAAAACAATCCGAACAGATGCTACCTGACGGACGGACGGACAGGAGCAAGCAAATATGAGGGTATAATTCATTGTTTGTTAGCTGTATAACGCCCGTTTTTCAACAATGTTTCAGTCATATACAGACAGACAGTTTGTTTAAAAATCGTTCATGGGTTTCTTACCAGTATCAGAACCCCTTTATCACATTTAAATCCCATATGGCCAAGGTCCCCGTGCAGATCAAACTAGCCATAGCTTATTATATAAAGTTGTAAACCACGAAGATTCGGCTTGGCGTATCCGAAGACCGGGCCTTCATTTTTTTCTTTAAATTACATCAGCACAGTTTCAACTGTAAAATCAAACAAATGCGGTCAGGAACAGGATATTTGTAATCTGACAACATGCCGACATATCACAAGTTTCACGTTAAGGAAAATTTATATACGAGGGGTGTTCGAAATATATTTTGTATTGTGCTTTGTAACCGTAAAAACTGACTGTAACGTTCATTTCTTCATTTAATGCCCGAAAAGTGCTCGCCATGGCTAGAATTACACAAGTTTAATAGTTGATTGACACGGTAGGCTGATTTAGGTAAACAACAAAAATACTGTAAAACGACAGAACCGAGGGCCTGTCGCAAGCGATAGGAAGCTTTTCAATTTTGGAAAGAGATAGAAGTTGCATAGTGTCAGGTCTGGGGAATAAGGGGTGCACCCATTTTGGGTCGTCAGTTTGGACACCAACTCAAGATTTTGTTTATGGAATGAACAATAATTTATCTATTTGTTTGTTTGTACAAGTGCTTATTAGGTCCACCACCCCCTGGCGAGGAATATAAACGGTAAGACCCGGCATGTTCTCCTGTTCATGCCCCTAACAATGCAGTTTTTGAGCCCGAAAGTAGAAGAAAATTTACCTGACTGCAATTTCCAGTCAGTATAATCCAGTTTTCCTAGTGAGATTTTCGACGAGTGATCAGTATTGTGCGCCCCAGAAGTAGTGATTGTCTCGTAGCTAGGCCACGGCCACATCAAGCAGAAGGCTCTCTGTATCTATTACGACAGTGTATGTAAAGTGCTCTAAGAGACTCATGCATACGTCTCCCGCATGCTAGAGCACTCCACACCTTCTGTCGAGAGATAGAGAAGGGTCGGCCAAAAATCACAACTAGACGTAATTTAGCTCATAAACTCGGAAGGGTCCCTTGAGGTCAAAACGGGCCTTAACTCGATTGGCACCGTGAATCCTTGAAGTCTGCGAGGGTGCAAGAGACAGTGGAAGACCATTGTATTAGACTCTGGATGGTCCCTAGAGACCAAAACCGGCCTTAACTCGATTGGCATCGGGGATCCTGGAAGTCTGCGAGGGTGCCGGAGACAGTCGCAGATCATTGAAATCGACTCGGAGGGTCCGTAGAGGTCGAAACTGGCCTAAACACGTTTGGCACCGGGAATCATGGAAGTCTGCGACGGTGTTCGAGACAGTTTCATACCATAGTATTAGACAGGGGAGGGTCCCCGGAGCCCAAAACTGACCGCGTGACCGCGTCTGACAGACCTTTGTATGTCGTAGAACTGTTTTTTTACTGACATGTACTTCTAGCACACTCTCAGATTATCAGGAATCGATGCTGGAGGGAGTCCCAAAGGTTCCTTACTCATCCCAATTGTTTCCTGCTCTGCGACACGTCAAGACTAACTCATAGACTGTGGGGGGGGTGTAGCGGGGTCACTAAGGTTATTTGAAGATTAAACAGGAAACAGAAAGTAGTGCAGCTGTGGCTCTTATAATACTACCTGCATGCAATGACATGGTAGATTTTCTATATGTTTATTATTTATCTCAAATAATCGTATGTATACCCAATGTCACGGTAAAGAAATTGCCAATATAATGTTCTGTGCACAAAGAAATCGTTTGTCATTGAATTTCGTGAACTCGTTAATTACAGTCTCAGATTATCATTTGACTACTCAGATCACTTTGGCTTTGTGTTTGCAGCGTTGATTGAACTTTGAGATTAGGTGGTCTGTTTCGTTCACCTGAATCAGAAGCCATGTATATAGTGGACGAAACTCGAGCGCTTTTACTGTATACTTTAGGGTATTGAGACCATCTTTATGCATAAGCGCTTTAGTGAACTTCAGGAGACAAAATCTGAAACATACAAAATATCACACACATACTATTAGAAGCGGATGTTTAAGAGACATACCCAATATCTGGGTGTAACTTGAAATAACTTAAGATACAGTATAAGACATTTTAGTAATACGTTAACTGAAAGAATCTACAAAAAACAAATTTTAAGATAGATCTAAGGATTGCAGCAATTACCCATACTGTAACGAAACGTGAGATGTTGTGGTTTCATCTATGTTATGTGCACAAAAGCTTGGTATTCCGGCATTGTGCGTACAAAGGAGACATTTGTCGCCAATGTCAATTTTAAAAACTCCTAATTGGCTTGTAAAATATTAAAATGGTAACTTTTTTAGTAATGTGTTTTTAAATGATAAATGTTAAGGTGTCTGCACATCATCCCGTAGTTTGCGGATTCGAGCCCCGCTGGTGTCACGACCGTACCACCTCGTATTTCCTCAGTACTGGTTTTTTCAGGAAGCGGACTCGAGTGTGATTCGATAAGCTACAAGCTAACTTCACAATCGAGCTAAAATAAATTAGTATAAACTAAACGAAACTAATGAAATAGCTTGAAGCTAAGTTTTAGGTAATATGCAAAATGTCTCTATTGACTTAATTGCGAGACTTTAACTTCATTCTATTAATTTCTGGGGGAAATGTCAGAACTGATACAATTTAGAGCTAAAATTAAAAAAAAATATGACCTTTTTCAACAAATGGGAAAACACTTCATTAACTAAGATACAGCATATTTTTGGAGTTTACCGGGGTAATGAATCGATAAATACTATGTTCCAAACTTAGATCTACTGAGGCATTATAATCCAAACAAATGAAGAACACAATTCTCTACCCCATTTTTTCACTGTGAAAGAAGCCCAAAGACTGACATCTGTTGAACTGTTGGCTCGATATTTACTAGGTTATTTTGAACATGTGAGTATGACGTTAACAAACTCCTAGTTAAGGTGTTAATGCGTCCTTGAAACTATTCAATTCTAAGGTAACATCATCGTAAACTCATTAAGATTTATATTAATATACATTTGTACTTGACATTCTTACCTTAATGGATTAACGTTCTCGTCACGTTTGTGCTTAAGCATTTTGTATCTTGCAGTAGAAATCGATGGTCTCACAACTTTTAATTTTTCATTGTATATTCTAAAGCAAAGAACGAAAACATTTGAAGTATTAACTACTGTTCTTTCTTGCTAGATAGTTATAGAACCCATTAAGTAGATTTGAACTGTAAATTTAGTAAAATGCTTTCACATTAAGATGCATCTTAAATGCGTTCTTAATAGAGTGTTCTCTGACAGTAATGGTTTTTGATTGGTGTGTGACGGTCGTACGAAATGACGGACTGACAGATGGACAGACGAAGCTGAAATTTGTGTTTTCCCTTCGAGGGATCTATGGGGATAATTACTTGAGACTGTAATTACAAATATTGCAGCAGCCCGCCCGTATGAAGAATTAAACAGAGATTAATAGGTATCATTTGTCTGCTTCAAAATAAATTCGAAGTACACTGTTCAACTAAAATTCCATTGCAGATGCGTATCTTGAGCCTTAGTTACAAGTATATCTAAAGACGACGGGAAACAGCGTGGTTGTAGACTTCAAACAACTTTTTTCAACAGAGCGTTATACTACGTTGTGAAGAAGTTTTTTTTAATTGAAGCGTGTTTCCTTGGAAACATAATTATATCCACACTAATAAACGTTTCTTATTACTTTAATGAGGATCTACACAATGATTTAAAATTCAACGTAAAAAAGTTTGACGTTGCAACAAATACGCATGGACTTGCGACGTCAAAACGAACTAAATATTGTACCAAGACTTTATCGTAAAACTGATTCTGTAAAGCTAGTTACCTTTCATAAAACAATGTAGAATTAGGAGTCGTCGACTTAATTTTTTCCAAAATCTTGCGAAGTCTTACTCAAAATCCGACATAAATGTTAAAAAACATATTTACACGCTCTCCGCAAAACTAAAAGTTTCTTTTTGAGTTAGGTTACGGAAGCCGATCTGTCTTCCGTTCATTTATTAACACACCCATGTATGTTAAACTAGTATTAATTTAGTCCAAATATGGAATGTTAATGCATATATTAATTAGCAAGACTTTTGATACAGCAGACGTTATAACTCTCGTAAAAATAAAGATTAATCACTCTCGACTATAGAAAAAATAATCAAGATACCAACCTTCTGTAAAAATCATCGTCTTCTCCACCCCAGCCAAAGAACAAGTTAGAACATCCGTTTATCTGACGGAAATGTTTAGCTGTTATAGAACTCACTCCACCAAAATAGCTACCGTAAACGAGTCTACAAAAAGAAATAGCTATCGTAAACGAGTCTACAAAATATAGCTGTCGTAAACCAGTCTACAAAAAAGATGGTTTGCCTACCGCTTTGCTTTTATGTTCAAAAATATTTCAGTAACTGACGACTTGAATGGGAAAATACAAAAGCGGCAATATGATCGAAAATGAAGACGAAACCGTTGGCACTGAAGAGTATTCCTTGTAACTGCAATTTTTCAAAACACGATTCAGAGAAATAATCAGGAGATGTTTAAGCTGTGGATGGCTGTTGCTGACACCCTTTGGGGATTAGACATCACTTAGTACCTGTTTAGCAAATCATCTGCAGAAAGGTGTAGACTTTGCAAATGTGAGTTATTGATAGTAACACTTATATTTGATAAAGCAGGCTTAGAATAGACCAAAGAACAATGTACATTGTATCACCCTTAATCACTGTCTTCTTTAAGTATACATTGAGTAGTGATTATCGTTAACATAATATATTAATACATATTTCATATACAAATGTAGATGTTTTCTTTCAACAGTACATTTCGGGATTTTCATAGAATTAATATTTGTTATGTGTTTGATATCGTATAGGAGATATGCGAAGGCCTGTCCTGAATGACACCAAACTGTTTGTAAAAGCCAACTTTTGAAAATAGTCTAAACGGGAGTGTCAAAGACCGCTCACGTTACGATGCTGCGAGTCGTAGTTCAGAAGTACTCAATTTGATTATGGAAAAGATATTCCTGAAAATTGCATCTACATTTTAATTTAATGTGCTTACGTGTAATTGAATTTGTCAATAGCAACGGCCAAATGCTGTGGCATTTTAGCACAATGGTATGGAATTCTGTTGTCTTCTGGAACTAAGTCGACATCATGGAATACAAAACAAGTGTAGTTTGCAAGTTTTATGGCCTCGGCAAAACCAATATTCATCAGTATGGCACGGTTAAACTTCAAATTGACGTCCTAGCAACAGTAAAGATTAAATATATATTTCTGTTTAAATTGCCGGCTCCTGTGTACAGTGTGCATAACCCACGTGACTTGCGACGTCATTTTAAGCTACTGCGCCAAGTAAAATAGCTCCCGACTCGGAGTTTCAAAAGGTTGTAAGTATTTCATTTTTAGGTCTATTACTTTGATTATAATCTATTCTTCACCAGTTTAGTCGTTTGGTCCCCAAAATGAGGCAAATGGTCAAATTTGAGAAATTTTGGGAGCTAATGTGACAAGTGTTCACACCTTTTGTAACCTAGCCCATAAATTTGTACATAAACAATGTTTCTATCAGTCAACGAGAGTTCACGAGGATGATTAACATCTGAAAAATGATTTTAAAAATGACTTTAATGCAAAGAAAGCTAAATATTTGTTCTTTTGAAAATGGGCTACGGTGCAAGCAAATTTAGTAAGGGCTAATGCGACAAGTCACTTTTAGTGTACGGTGCAAAAAAATAAACAATTTCTGTTGAAAAACGACAGAACTTTGAAAGAAATATATATATATCAGAATTGTTTAAGGTAACTGCGGACCTTAGGACCAGAATTCAAAAAGTAGATGGAAAAGTACGAAATTCGGCCCAGGTAAAGATCTACATCTATATTTTCAAGAATTAAATTCTGTTTTTCTTTTTAGCTTTAACATTCACATAAAAAGCGCCATCTGGGGGCACCCGTTTTCTAACGAAAATTCGGATCGTTTTTTTATCATAATTGCAATAATATTTTGGCGATTTCACTTTTTTCAAGTGTACATTATTTTGACAACAACCTTTATTTGGTAGAAGCAATTTTAATGTGTCTCATGCATTACAAAACCAATATTTCTGCGAAAACAAATAGTCCGAAACCAAAAACGTAGTGAATTTGTTTCGTCAAAATTTACGGATTTTGACATATAGCGCGTTATCCGCGAGGTCAAAGTTTTTTTTTATAGATTTATATCATGTGCATCAGGTTGTGCTCTTGAAAATAATCGAATGAAAAAGTCACGTGTTCACGTTGGCTTTTTCCAAATAATAACTTTTAAATTAAGATCAAATGCTAAAAACGCGCCATTGACAATGACGTTATGCGTCGCTATTACAATGTGTTATGACAAACACTGAAATAATTAATGTGCTTTTTTATTATGTATGCAGAAAATCTTGTTGGACATATATGCGTTTGAACTCTTTCAACTGTATTTTTTAAAGTAATATAATCATTCTTCATAATGAAATTTGTACAAACGGCGTTTTAGCAGTTTATATAACTAATCCCGGTTTGAAACGTGTTAACATTTCTTCTTCAGTGTGACGAACGAAGGTTCTCCGGGTCCATAACCGCACTTCGACACTTAAGACCGTTAGACAAAAAATTATGATATGTAGCATATTTATAGTTGTTTAGTTTTTGAAAGTGTCTCGGGTCCTCGTCCGCACCCAAAGCCCCGGATCTGGAGACTAAGCTATATATCTGTCACTTCGAGCCCTGGACATATTTTTTGTATTTTCTATATATTATTTTCTTTAAAAAGTCATCTTTGACAAGATAACGCACCACTTTAAGAAGATAGAATGACTGTTTGACATAATAACACGTCACTAAGAGAAGATAACACAAGACTTTAAGAAGAAAGCATGACTGTTTGACATAATAAGACGTCACTTAGACAAGATAACACACCACGAAGATTGTATGACTGTTTGACATAATAGCATTGCACGTTGACAAGATAACATAACACTTAAGAAGATGTAACGGTTCATTAACAAGACATAACTACCATTTGAGAAGATAGAAAACCACTTAAACAAGACAAGACACTCTGTTAAAAGACAACTTGTAATGTATCAAAATAAGACAGCTGTGGCGTTCCATACTTCTGTAATAAATCGCTATCCACCCATTAAGTGTACAACAACTTTACTGTATATTTTGATTTTACCGATGATGACTGAAATGTATAGCTTAAACGTTCAGGTTAAGTAATAATACTTGCAAATATTCAGTTTTATCTATGCTTTTGAAATTTATTTTAAATTCAATATTACGTTAAAACCAAAATAACATCGATAGATGTGGTGCATTAGTTATGGATGGATGGCAGAGATGTAAATGTGCAGATTGGTGCATTTTTTTCCATGCATATCCGGGATGATATTGATAACCATTTCGTCTTCAATGTGGCAAATGTTTCCTTATGCAAATACAAGTGATTGTATCAGTAACATATCCTTGTACGCCAATTTGAATTTTACCTGTTTTCACAAAAAGAAGATTAAATCATTTTAGTCAAATAGTTCTGAACAAGCCTTAAAAGCGGTGTTTATACACCCATGACTGTTCAAAACGGTTCAAGCCTTGCTACCAAATATAATTATGTGAGAAATTTAACAGGTTACAAAACAAATTATTTTCCGCATGTAAATTCATAGTCTGCACTTCTTTTAAGGTCCATTACTAAGACCAATCGAATTTTCTTTTAAATCTGGAATTGTAACAGGGAAACACAGTTTGAAACTGGCTTCTAAAACTTTGCAATGGCCGTGGAGTATTTCCCTGTTTGAAATACTGCTGCAGAAAAACGAGTGAATGTTTTTGTATTTCCTTAGATTGACCTGGGTGGTCTTTTTGTCCTACTTTCGCTTTATTGCATGTCGTAAACAGTCAGAGATATACGAGATTTTGTAACCTTCGTGGAGAGCTGTAGTACGTTTACTGTCACTGCTACCCATTTCAGCTTGGTGGACTAAGGCATGAGTCGGGATTCGAACCCTGGACCTATCACACCGGATTATAACATAAGAGCTATCAGTTTAGGGTCCTTATCGGGTGTAATAATGTAATCGAATTTGGGAATTGCTGAGCTAGTTTATAGGACTCATATCGATTTTACCTCTACCATAAGGATCATCCTTATGAGTGAGTTCTTTTTTGTCATTTCCGAAATGGCAAAGTTATAGTCAACGTTAAGTTTATGTGACGGACGGATGGACCGACGGACGGGCAAAGCGATCCCTATGTATCGCCTTTTCTCCGAAAGGGCGACACAAAAAGGGTACTTGCCTTATTTCAAATCTCATTTTTCATGTTACTTTTTACGTTATGTAAACTTGACAAAGTTAATGTCATCTGAAAAGAATAACATTGTTATAGTTTTAAAAGGATAGATACCAACAATAAGTTTCAGAGTCTTCCGCATCTTATCGTGTGTTAGTTTATTTCATTTATCCACTCTTACATAGAACATATATCTAGAATAGCATACGATATATGCCAAAACAAGTACATGTATCTGCCACAGGCCGTAAAGATCTAAATTAAAATTGCAGTTTGCACCGGACCGTAACAATTGATTTTGAAAGCAATAAGTGCATACGTTTTCTATGATCTGAGACCAGTGAAATAGTGTAAAGTATTTCAGATTTTTGTTTTCATTTGTTTTTAATTTAGTGTAAATATACATGCAAATGAACATGAAAAGTAAACACAAAAACGCATGCGTATAAAAGACGAACTTTTTGATAGCAGTTAACATAGTCTCTCCTGTTTCTAAAGTGACTTGTCGCATTAGCACTTACTAAATTTGCTTGCACCGTAGCCCATTTTCAAAAGAACAAATATTTAGCTTTATTTGCATTTAAGTCATTTTTTAAATCATTTTTCAGATGCTAATTATCCTCGTGAACTCTCGTTGACTGATAGAAACATTGTTTATGTACAAATTTATGGGCTAGGTTACAAAAGGTGTGAACACTTGTCACATTAGCTCCCAAAATTTCTCAAATTTGACCATTTGTCTTATTTTGGGGACCAAACGACTAAACTGGTGAAGGATAGATTATAATCTATGGAAAGAAGACTGTTTTCCGCTTAGAATAAGCTATATTTCAAAATAACAGACCTAAAAATGAAATACTTACAGCCTTTTGAAACTCCGAGTCGGGAGCTTTTTTACTTGGCGCAGTAGCTAAAAATGACGTCGCAAGTCACGTGGGTTATGCACACTGGTGTAAGCAGTTTCAAAAACGACCAGAAATGATACATGTGTTTTATCCATATTTAAGTAGACTACAGTAAAATGAGTTGCATAATTTAGGAGAAATGAATACTATATTTTAACTCGTCAATAACTTGCTCATATTTGGACACTGGAGTACTTTAAAGATATTGTTTTATAAGTTTTAAGAAAACCACTTTAAATGTTCTGAAGGATTGCAAGTGCTTTGGTTGGCAAAACCCCAATAAGCATTAGCGGGAAAACAATATTTGATGTTCATCCAGATGGTTTTGCCGTTTTGGACAAAAACATTAAGATATCGTCTGCATAGACCCTATAAACAACCCCGTTTCATAGTCTATTAGTTTAATCAGGGACTGTATTTAAAACAAAAAATGACGTGAAAATTGTGCCCAAATACCTCACATCCATTTTCCTAGGGACTACACTAAAGATATTGACAGAGAAAAGATTTCTACGTTAATTCCAAAATTATGACGACCGCAACTAAAGTTAAATTCTAACATGACTCACGATTTTTTCTCTATATACAAAGAGTAGAAAAATTATGTTACATTATTGTTTATTAAACGACTAACACCGCTGGAACGGATGTTATTTTATAAACATTTCGAAAAATTATGTCGTCCAATCATGTAATTTCTTTTGCAAATAAAAATGTTCCACGTGCTATAACCATGTACTTTGTCAGGTTAAATTTAATACACAGTAAAAATATTGTCCGTTCCAGTGATGCTGTGTATGAGTTCAATATATTTTCAACTACCAACCATCTCAATAACAAATATAGTATATTTCAGCTGTTGTCTCTGCAAAAAGGGGTGCATGTGACGAAGAAACAACTTTAAATGTTCTTGTCGATCTCGAAAAGGAATTATTATTGCTATCCGTTGTTTTGAAGCGAGGCTGTTAGATTCCGCACAGTTGCCGGGCTCATACTTCCCGCCGAGTGAAACAGATGCCGCAAACAATGTTTCAATAGCTTCCATCGTTTCAATGGATTGATTCACAGGCACAACGTCTGAAAATAAGTGATAAAACGATTATCAGATAGGTGTTTTATTGGTATTCTTAATTTGTTTTCCCTTTTTCTTTTGATAGTGACTGTTAAAACTATAAATAAGCGAAATAAAAGACACATAGAACTACAAAGGGGTAATGATAGGCCTATTTTTCTCATCGGAGGACTGCAAATTATGGTTACGTATCCTGGAGTGGAATAATATATAGAAACCGATGTGACACAAGCACTAGTTTATTTACCCCAGCAGAGATAACTCTGCCTGACATTAAGATTTATAGTATGTATGTTAGTTACAGCGATTATACAATGATAGCAAACACTGTATATAGATCTAAATGATGCGAAATTTATTTCAAACATTTTTGTAAATTTTCAAGGGTCAAAATTTCATTTTCTGGAGCAAGGATGAGGCTTCAATGGTTATGGCACAGATACTCTAGGATTGCATATCATAATTTTCTGTTCGTGTTTTGCAGCAACATGAACCCAAAAATGAAAGTAACAGTTAGCATTCCTCGTTTGACACATATTTTCGCGACCTCGCATGTCCGTGAACTTATTTTCGTACATTAATGTTTCTTCGATTTTTACGATTTAAACAGTTTTAAATTAAACAAAATGTGTCCAAAAGTATGTTCAATGGTTTAAAATAAGTATTGATAAGTATTAACGAATACTGAAGGTTTTGAAGGCGCCGAATATTGCCAAAGATATATTCATGTAGAGAAAAAATTTACGTCAAGGACAATTTGCACCTTGAGATTGCACCATGTAAGTCAATAGTTTAATTACCGACCCAAAAAAACAATGCCGAAATTATAAGTCTGTTATGACACGTGATTATCGGAATAACGGGTATACATGAATTGTGTTATGATCGCCCGAAGCGCAATCTGTGAATTACAAAGTAACAATACACAGCGTCGTGTCAACCAAGCAACGCTAATTAAATCCGTGTTACAAACAACGTATTATAAATTCGCCGAGGTCTATCATATTTCGTTTTATGATTGTTTATCAATTAACACCTCTGATCACGACCGAGACGGCCACGTGCGCGTTATCAGATAGCGTCTAATTAGCTCCGCCTTCTTCCGTAAGCTAGCCAACAGACGACGATCGATTTTTGATTGACACGTCGAAATTGCCGAGATTATTTTGTTGGCGCCACTAACATTCGCCAACTGAAAGAATTTAGCGCCAGAATTTATTTTTTGTCGCATTTGGCGCCATTGGCGACCGACAGCGGGAACCCTGTGTAACATGTTTTACTCCAATTGACACAGGGGTCATTTGTACTTGTAGCGTGCATCATCGTGCACCACTTAGGTCAATCAATGCGCTGAAAGCACATATACCATTTGGCATCTTAGACACATTTGTTGAGCAGTTATCCATTAAATGATAACCTTATAAGGAAAACACATACAAGCTTATCATCATAGTTTGACAGCATTACTGCTCCATCTTTCTGATTTGCAAAGAAGTGAATGCAGCCAACGAAGCTTTGAAGGTCAACTTTCTCACAGAACACCCCGGTCAAATTGGTCAACAGGACTCAGCCCTTGCACAAATAAATGTTATTAAAGTATCTTTATTTTACATATGTTAAGAAATGTTAGGATAGTATGAAAAATAGCTAGACCTAAAATTTTCCTAAAATTTTATATACATCCTGACGCAACAACTAAAAACACAGAACATCGTTTTATATATCAACATAAGTAATATTATACTGACAACAATACATTGTGTCCTTTTGTCAAACACATGTATAAAATATGAGATACTTGTAAAATAGTGTTTGACCTTGAGTTTCTGGTCGCGAAAATATGTGACAACGGAATAAAAATGTAGATTTCTCTCTTTTATGCAAGTTTGTTAAAAGGACACAAAATATTGTTGCCAGTATCATGTTACTTATGTTGGCATTTAAATGATGTTTGTGTCGTTTAGTTTTTGCGTTTCAAAATAACGTTTTGTAGTGTTTGTTTTTAATAAATATTGGTTGAACTATAAATAGGGGTATTAGAAGTCCTGATATACACCAAATAAACATGAAAATGTTGTCTGTTGTGTAGATTGTCTGATCAGTGTATATGAAAGATACTATGTTTATTTGCAATCAAAATTATTGAAAAATATTGATGTAGATGCTCAACACAGTTTGTCTTACACGTGTCAAACAGCGCTAAACGTTAAAGCATTCCTTAAAAATGGACTACTTGGATATTTTGAAACACCTCCCTCAATGTTAAGGCTTTTGTGGTATTAAATTTCTCCACTTTGTTACAGTTATTACTAATTACTTATTTACAGGGTTCTACTTTATTGCTACGTTCTAGAACTAGGGTTCTACGTTATTACTTTATTACAGGGTTCACCCAATATCGCCATTGTTTGAAGCCCTAATTAACTGACTGCGCTATATTCAGAATCAAAACGTTTTGTAGTGTTTGTTTTGATCTTAGCAGAAAACAAAAATATAATCTCACGAGGTATAAGTAAACAATCAAAATAAATTACCTGAAGTATTTTTGTTGTTTAGGCAAATTTGTGTGGTGGGGGTACTTCTAATTTCGTTGACCACAAAGTTAAGTTCGATTCGAATTATTACGTATACACCAGTAAATAAAACTGCTAAAAACGATATATTTATTTTGGTAACGAAACGTTGGTCACAGAATATCATTGTTTCTCCGGTTTCTTTTCCTAAGCCTTTAAGAATTCACCTTTCTGTTGTTAAGGTCGTGGATGATTCACTTAATTTTCGCTTCTACTTTACATTGATTATATATTCTTACACTGTTGAAAATTTCTCCTATACAATGTATACGCAAAGAAGGATTTGAACGTGATAAACCTTACAAAGTATATCACTCTAGACGTCCGGAACTATTTTTGGCTGTTGAAATTCTCTTCCGCGTAATATTCACACAACATCTATGAGTGTACATGCGTTAATACGCTTGGATTTTGAAGTTAAGATTTAAACAAATCGTAGAAAAATTTGCTACATTCCGGTATCGCCTGTAATATCAGCAACAACAAAATAATACGAATAGTGTTTTAATGGAAGAGTAAAAAAGAACAGTCAAAATTCCACGGAAAGCAGGGGATACACGGAATGCTACGAATACAAAGCAGCGAGTTCATGTTAGTGCAGTAAATAGTACCCCTTCAAACATTTTCTTGCTTAAATTAACGTGTTAGAATGGAAAAAGATTTTACATTTGAGTGATATATCGGTTAGTATATCACTGTTTGTCGTTTAGATGCTTCGTTATTAATCACTCAGGCTTTCGGCCTTCATGATTAGATTTTATTTAATTTATTTCCTAATTTTCTATCGTTCGGAACCTTCTGTTTTCATTATTCAATGTTTTCAATATATTCTTCTAAAAGAAACAAGTCAGGTGAAAGTGTGACCGGACGACGCGTAAAATATCAATTCACTTCTTCACGTATCAAATTACAATCTCAATAACCTCTATTATTATTGTAATAACATATATAACAATTTACGCAAAAAGTTCGTTTGAATTTACATTTCAATGTAACCCCACAGTATAGCATAATTATCTAGCCGTTTAAAAGTTCGTTTTACGACATGCAAACCCACTTGAGAAGTCCATTTCCTTTATCACTGTGGGGAATCACGTGACTTTGTTTTGATAGATTTCACGGACAATGGCGGATGATAAACACCGGTAAGTGCCTGATTTTCGTACTTTTTCGTTCATATTACTTTCCACACATATTGATGATGTTCAAGACATATCCTATACCCTGGCCATTAAAATTCCGCGTGTTTTGGTTCCTTTCCCTCCGCTGAAGTATGCATAGATTGTTTGGAATGCATTCAAATGTAATCGTGGAAAAGAATTTTGTTGGGCTAAATTTCACGGACTATCTAGTATTTTTCCAAACAAAGGCATAAAAACTTACCATGTGACGTGTGTTTTTAGCCAAAATAAATGCTAGATATTATTGTTACATCGTATGGGTGTGAGCAGATTTCATTTCTTGAATTTTAAGGAATTACATTGTATCACCATTTTGATAAAAATGCTAGATTACACGTGATACAATTTTAGGCTAGATTACACGGCGCTGGTATGATACACTACACGCATGAAATTATGGTGTACCTTTTCCGATATTCTGTGCATAATAATCTTGTGTAACACATGTATTTGTAAGACTCGTGGTTATTTTATGTATTCATTTAATCTAAATTCAATTTTAGCTAGACAATTTGTAATTGTTTAGGCATTTCAACTTACAAGTAATAATAGATTAAACTGCTGTTTTAACTTTTTTCATCTTGGTTGATAGATATCATCTTTTTATGCTCCCGAAGGGTGGCATATTAAAATCGCACCGTCTGTCTGTCCGTCTGTATATCCTGCCTTACATTTCTTTGTCTCCGGGCTGTAACTTTGTCATTAATTGGAAGCTTTTGAAATAACTTGGCACAAATGTTCAGACGACGTGTCGCGTGCAAGAACTATGTCCCTACCTCAAAGGTCAAGGGTTTGAAGGTAATAGTCCAGGCTGTTGAACTTTTGACCCGGACAAAATTCATACAGAAATTATTTTTTGCATGCAGGCTGGAAATGGCTGGCTTAGGCACGAATCATAAAGTTCCCGAAGATTTCCGGTCGGGAAAATGATTGTTGGGGCATTTTCTGCATTTTTTGATAATTTCAATGAGAATTTCTGGAATACCCACAGAACTCTAACCATTCAATCGTTTTTCAAATTATTTTACAGGTATGTCCATCATTATTTGATGAACGCATACGCCTATGAATCTGGTAGTTAAATCAAAGGTCAATGTCAAATGAAGAGGTCAAAGGTAAAAAACGAGAACATTTCTACCATGAATTCATCATCTTTCATTTGCTATGTGCGCTCTTCCAACGAATGTGTCTTTAAGTATTTCACATTTTCTTTGTCCATCAAAACTGGACTGCCATGTTTGTTAAGTAATGGTAATACATATCTTCCATCTGACTGTCTATATGATGTAAGCCTGTAAAGTAGCCTCTTCTACATCTCCAGTTACCCATTGTAGTTTCTTTTATTTGTTTATATTCACTGCTTGTATTTACTGGGATGGATCATGGGGGTGGGGATCCAAACTTCAGGTGACTGTGGCTATGTATTGTTTGTGAAATTAGTTTATTCACACTCTATTGTCATTATTTATATCTCTAAGACCTTTCATAACTCTCTGTGAAAATACCAAGCCATTTGCATTCGCGATTTATCGTAATTTTGACTTCTCATAGTATATGATTTGTTTGTCTATGTCATATAATACAATCTGTATGACAATAAATACAACTGCTTTCAGTTTTTAAGAAGACGCTTTTGGGAGCCAGATTGGGCAATGTTACCAGCCTGGTTATGCACTGACCCTAGACGAACAATTTCGAGTACGAAATAAAGTACGGGGATCAGTTATTATGTGTTTGTTGCTTTGAAAGATATCTCTCACAAATAGTTTTTGAACTATATCTCTTATCTTTTAAAGACGCTCGCTACAGTTTCATCATATTTTTCAAGCAATGAGAATTTTATGAAATTTGGTTTGTTGTTAGGGTAATACCTAATAAGTCAGAAAATAAAATAAAAAGGTAGGTCACCAGCCTTATTGCGGGCCGCAGCAGCGGCCCGCTATATTTAATACGTGGTGAGTAAAAGATGCATGGAGACTTAAGCACTATATCGAACATATGCGTCTCTCTTCATTATAAAATTGAGGTACTTCTGAGATGAAAACTGTAGACACAGTCAATTTTTTTTTGAAAAGCAAGAGTTGTCGTTTGTAATTGAGCTGTCGTTCGTTTCATAGAGGGCGCAATCTAATATACGCTGGTAAAAAAAGAAAAAAGCGCTTTTCACGTTTCAGTCGCAATCTACACCTAGAAAAACGGATATATGATTGCTTTTTTCACTAACACAACCTTTGACATTATAGAAACGAAACGAGTCGACTGAATATTCTTTTATGGCCTTTTTAGACATATATGATATTGTTTTAGCTAATTTTTTCCCAGTCTAAATTAGTCTGCCTCCGTGGTGTAATGGATAAAGCCGATAGATAAAACACTTTTGTGTACGTGTACTTTTAGAAACCACGAGTTCGAATCCCATCAACACCCATTTTTTTAAAAACTTTTTTCTGCTGTTTTAATAATCATTTTTAATTTTTTAAGAATACTTACGGCAAATAATCATAAAAATCTTCATTCATGTCAAATTAATAAGGATAATGGTAATGAAAAATTGAGACATACCAGGAACGGTCTATAGAGCATTGCTGGACATACTGTATAAATATTATTTGATAACAGTAAAGTTTCGATACTACAGGTCAGTCAGTAGATGTGGTGTCGTGTCAGGTTTTGCTTGTTCAACCAGAATTGGTTCCCTCGAGTTCTTTTGGGGCCATGCCTCAATATCAATTATCACCAATTTTCAAAATATTTACATGGGATTTTTGTTTGTTGGCCCGCTGTGATACTTTGTATCACAGTTTTTCTTGTTTATAAGTGATGGACACTTTTTTAAGTATACCCCTGAAAGCAGTGAAAATGACCCCTATCTCATGTTTATCAATCATAAAACTCTAAATTTGGAAACTCACCATTGTTTTTTATATAAAATGTTAAGCAATTGATCCTGTTTCACGAAACCACATGAATTGAGATTTCAAAATGTATTCAAACTGAAATAAAAATATAAAGAGAATTAGTTTCTGAAAAACAAAATGTAAAATTTGTAGTCATTTGTCAAAGTTTATTTTCTTAATGTTCAAGCAATGAGAATTTCTTAATTTTTTGCAGACGAATTGTTCAAACATCACTTTATTGAAAACTAATTTAAAAATGATAGGTCACCAGCCTTTTTATTAAGAAAAATGAGCTTTTGTCTCGGGTGGGAGGGTGGTGTTGGAGGGGAGGCCATGTGTATATTGCCACTGACGTAATACAAATCAAACCGCGATCAGGTAAATCTCTCCTCTTTTCGGCTTCAAAATTCTACTTTTCAAGGCATGAAGGGAGACATGCCGGGTTCTCATCCAAAACATAAGCTAAAAACTTAGCTTTTGGACGGACCTTGATAAAATCTGTTTCAATTCAAATCAAAATATTTAGGGAGAACTAGGTCAATCACACTTAGATCTCATTGGTCGCCGTGATTGGCCTACTGTTTGGCAACAATCAAATTCAACCTTGGGCTATACTGGCTGGAAATTGCAGTCAGGTAAATCTCTCCTATTTTGGAAACAGAAAAACACTTTTGATAGGTATAGGCATGATGGGAGACATGCCGAGGTCTAATCCACAAATTCAAGCAAACATATTTGCTCTTATGGACGGACCTTTATAAAATTTGCTTCAAATCAAATCAAAACCGCGATCGTCTTTAAGAGATATCTGTTTCAGTTCCAGAGATATCTCTATTGCGTAACAAGATATCTTCCAAGAAATGATATCTCTTCTACTTACAGAGATATCTCTGTCTCTGTACAGGAGATATATGTCTGTGATACAAGGACACCTCTCAACGTGAAAAAGATATCATTATTAAAACGAAAGATATCTCTTTGAAATTAGAGAGATATCTTTTTTCAGAATAAATATTAAAATGGCTTGCGATAAGAAAAACGTCTACGTCTAGCAGGAAAGCTTTTGATTTGTTTACATGTACGTGACAAACGAATAGTGAACAAAATGTATTTTGACATGAATACAAACCTCTAATAGAATTAAATAGCTATTAGTTAACAGCACGAATTGTGTTCAGAAACATAAATATCATCGGATACTGAATGTTATTTTATATAATCGTGAAAAGAGTGAGGAAAAGGAATTGACACTGATGATTCTAGTGCCTGGAGGTTGCTTACCATTGATGTATACTCAGGGGCCCTAAGTCGATAACAAAAACATTCTTACACGTGTATTTAAAAGTCGGGTGGAACAATACACTTCTGTATTCGTACATCAATGAATTTCAAAGTCTGCCAACTTTGAGTCGACTTTAAATAAATGAATTGAATTGAATGTTTGCTTTGATTTGACTGACTGTTCAAAAGCTACTCATTAAGCCACGGATGATATCTTCGTAATCAAAATAACATATTTCTTATAAAATTAAGCAAACACCACACCTGAAGTCGTGATTCAACTTAATCGAAAACTCGGTGAATCATGCGAGTATTATGTTCACTGTGTATTTCACAAACCATAGCATAAAAGCGTGTTTCACTTATGTTTTCAACGTGTTTGTCATAAATCATAAGACTTAAAATAATCAAGCGAATAAGCTTGAGCGGTTTTCAAAAGAAGTGCAGACTATGGATTTACATAACGATGTTAGCAATGACATGCGGAAAAAGAATTATTTTGTTACCTGCCAATTTAGTTGGTGATAACTTTACACTAATAAAAATTATCCGAGCGAATAAAATTCAAATTTGCGTATCAGGATATCTTATTGATACAATCTCATGCATTTGCAAGTAAAAACATTTGCCACATTGAAGACGAATGTGGTTATCCTTATTAATTGGGATATGCATGAAATAAAATGCAATATTTATTTGAAATTTGCAAAAAGCGTACTTTCGCATACATCACCGTCCTAAAATAGTGTGTTATTATTAGTTACTTCAGTCTGCACATTTTCATCTCTGCCCGGGAATTAATCAAAACATTTGACAAAACCAAAACAATGGCTAAAAATTACATATTTTTCGAAAAACGACAAAAATAAAGTGTTATGTCAAGTTATAGAGAATTAATAAAGTATCATCACGCCTTGAATGCCAAGTCCAAAAACTAGGTTTTAATGAATATTGCCAAGTATATGTATATAATCAGTTCATTTCATAATAAAACATAACTCCCTGTTAATACATAACATGGAAAATTAGTTTCACGCATTTTTATATAACGTATATTAAAGAAAATGCGTAGAACACCTATAACATATTCGTAGAGACTATAATATATCCCGTAAGCAAATGTACATTAATTTTGATCAAGAAAACACTTGGAAAATTAAAGTGTTTTTTTTTCAGAAGAAACAGGCATGAATACAATTAGGACACAATTGTAACGCAACATTTTAAGTTAATTCTTCGTAGACCCGACGGCTGACGAAAATATAGTTTGAAAGAAGGGTAGCCTGAGGGAATATTAAAACTCAAACAGTTTTCCAACAAGACGCTGATATCTAGTGTCGAGATTTTGTTACGATGGAGAAAGACCTGTATGCATGCTGAAGACCAATGTTATTGCTGTCAAAAAAATTACGATATAAGCCATTTAGAATATCTAAACACACGAATGAAATTTATATACTTTGTACGCGCCGATTCGACGTAAGAAATGGCTGTGCAAATGATACGCATTCTATAATTTCCCGTGTTTAAGAGTGACACTACGAGCAATTTACTGCAGATGGTATCTGTTTTTGTTTTGTTTTGTTTTTAAATTGAAAGCATAACTGATGAAAATGACGTGGTCGGCGACGTAGAGAAATACCTTCAAATTTTCGGTTGAAATGACGATTTTTTGTCTATTTCATTGACGTTTTCACGCATGACGTCACACTGTACATGGTCGACGTTTTTGACGTTCTGACGGCACGGTAAATGTTGTAAGGTGTCTATTAATATTTTTTCACCATATATTGGAAATTAAAATTTCTGGCACATTTATATACATAACGGGTCGAGCCCTTTGTAACAAAGGGCAGTCACTCTTTCAATAATTCAGTTTCACATGTAAGACTTATGCACAATCCAATGCAAACTAAAAGCAATCAGACTATTTTAAGTGAATTTTACAATAATTATTTTCTGAAGTTCTATTTACATCTTCAAATGGTTGTTTGTACATAGAGAACCACTCTGGATATTTACGATGGCCTAGACAGTCTATGCATTGACATTGAAAATTTGCTACTTTCCATATTAAGTAAATCATAATTCAATAGTTTAGTATTAATTATACACACGTTTAGGGACAATGCGATTAAAAGTTATGTGTTGTTTGAATTATTGAACTGCCTATAACATGTCCCCATCCACCTTGCGCAGTATACCTTCTTGTACAAGTCACTGTTGTTTTAGTAGTTTCAGAACTTTTCGAAACATATCAAAATTTACACATATAGAATTGGTTAAACAAATGATATCCTTTCTCAGGCATTTTTGCTATAAATATTTTAAAGAATGGAAACAAAATATAAGTATTTTGCAAAAGAGTAAAAAATAGGTATGTTTTAGTACAAATTCCTGATAATTTTACAGAAATGGAAACTATATCAGAACAAGAGATATGCCCATAAATTTTGATATAGTATATAGCACTTGCATGTGATAGGGTATTTTTCAAAAGTTTGGCGGCCATCTTGGCGGCCATTTTGGATTGTAGAGTTTCCCAGGCGGGAACTTTTGAGAACTTTGTGTTTATGGATACTACAGATATTGAACTTTCAGAAAACATAAGTTTTATTTCTGTATGAATTTTGTCCGGGTTCAGCCTATTTTGAGGCTCAACAGCCTTGACTATAATGGAATCCTGATTATATGCATACATTCCTGTCCGGGCTGTAACTTTGGCATGCATTGAAGGATTTTAGAATAACTTGGCACAAATATCAAGTACATCAGGATGATGTGTCGCGTGCAAGACCCACGTCCCTACTTCAAAGGTCAAGATCACACTTACAGTTTGAAGGTAATGGAATCCTGTATATATGCACACATTCGTATCCGGACTATAACTTTGGCATGCATTGATTAATTTGAAAATAACTTTGCACAAATGTTTAGCACATCCAGTTCCGTGTAATCTAGCCTAAAATTGTATCACGTGTAATCTAGCATTTTTATCAAAATGGTGATAATTCCTTAAAATTCAAGAAATGAAATCTGCTCACACCCATACGATGTAAAGAGAATATTTTGCATTAATTTTGGCTAAAAACACACGTCACATGATAAGTTTTTATGCCTTTGTTTGGAAAAATACTAGATAGTCCGTGAAATTTAGCCCAACAAAATTCTTTTCCACGATTACATTTGAATGCATTCCAAACAATCTATGCATACTTCAGCGGAAGGAAAGGAACCAAAACACGCGGAATTTTAATGGCCAGGGTATAGGATATGTCTTGAATATCATCAATATGTGTGGAAAGTAATATGAACGAAAAAGTACGAAAATCAGGTACTTACCGGTGTTTATCATCCGCCATTGTCCGTGAAATCTATCAAAACAAAGTCACGTGATTCCCCACAGTGTTTATTGATATGAAATTTTGTCGAATTATTCTTGAACATAATTAGACACCTATTTTATTTGCATCGCTGTTCCCTTAAAACCTCTCCCGTTGTTTTCTATTGAATATGGGAACAAACTATCTTGAACTTAATCAATTAAATTCCATCTCCAAATATACTCCACTACACAGCATGCAGAACATAGAGATGTGTATGCAAATGTAAATAATAATTTCAGCTCATATGATCACATGACAGCAAATACTCATTAAAATGACAAAAGACAGCGAAAGAGCAACGTAAAAATAATGTAACACATAGTACATAATTTATTATGCATGTCATATAAACGTGGAGCAAATGATATTCGTCTTGCCCTATTCGTTGCTTTGTGTATGTATCTTACATAAACATATCTAACATCAAATAAAATCGGAAATAATTTATTGTTGCAAAAATGACTTCCAGTAAACTGCACAGTTCTGACCGTCTCTGTCAGACGGAGGGGCAGTAATATATGTAACTTGTCGAAAGATTTACTCACTTTTTACGGCTGAATCTCGGGGCAGAATAAATCGATTTGCCGGCCAAGAGTTTGTATCATGTAAAAGAAAGCATGTTTTTTTCCGTTTAGATTAGTAGGCCTATGTATATTACAATATAATAACTTTCGACCTAAGAAACACATTCAAATTAAAATTCAGATCGTTTTGATAGTGAGAAATAATAGGTTTGCTGGCATATATGTGTTAATATAATAACCTAACACATCCATGATTGCAGATTGTATCGATAACATCTGTCAAAACATTGTATCCTCCTAAAGTTCTTCCTCGTGATATATGAGGAATTCAGACAAATGTTACGCTTACAATAGATGAATAGATATTTAAACAGATATCCGCAGCACCCGGTGCCGTTTAACATAATACAGTCAATTTAGTAAGCATTGAAATATTCCCATTTCCCACGGGTGCTAGAACATAGACGTTTGTATCTCTAATATTTATGAACGAATTTGAATGATTAAAGTTTCATTTTTTATGTAACGACTAAAACTAAGCATATGTTGCTAGCGTTGCGCGTAGTATACCACTTCATTTTTATGGAATCCATACAGTGATGAATTCCTTCGTGTGAAACATTTCTGATAATGTTCAATACACTGTCCCAAATCTATACCAAGTTTTATCACAAATATCCAAATCTCCTGCACAGTGGCCCGCTTGTCACTAACATCAATATCCTTAAACTGCTTAAACGAATGATTCTAAGGGATATACCTATTGCGTCTACTATAAGGAACTGTAAGTTCCCTAATCGCCGATTCCACTCGAGTACTTAATAAAAGGGACATGGTCTATTCTGTAGACTTTTTTATGCCCCCGGAGGAACTTTAGATGGCATATAAAAATCAACTCGTCCGTCCGTTCGTCCCAACTTCCTAGTCTGGAGCAGTACTCTAAAAGTATGAAAGGGAATTAATTGAAACTTTATACTATGATAGAGCATAATGAAGGGAAGTGCAGTGTCCAAGAACCATAACTATACCTTGCCTATTTTTTGTATTAGTCTTTGTTACATTTTATTGATTTTTCTTGTCCGGAGCATATAATGACAGAGGACACTCAGAGGAAGTGCAGTGCCTAAGTACCATAACCCTGTGACGCCTTTTTTAAATTGTCTCGCTTTATTGATTTTTCTTATCCGGAGCATTACTCAAAAAGAGCTGAAGGGAATTACTTGAAACTTCGTACAGTGATATTGCACAATGATGGGAAGTGCAGTGCCCAAGAATCATAACTCTTTCTTGTCTTATTTTTTAATTATCCCCCTTAGTTACATTTTCTTGTGCAGAGCATAATCTTAATTGTACTTAAGGAAACTCCTTTAAATTGCATACAGTTGGAGAGGACATTAGAGGGAAGTGCAGCAATTATTGGTATTTGGAAGGGTGATTTTGAATGCAGAAAAAGATTAAATAATGGTTTCATGTCTACATTTTTATGATAACAGTTAGTACTGACTCTATTGTTGCAGTGTCTTGGAAAACAAAAAGGAAAGTTATTTTTGTCTGCTGGTAGATTATATATTTTACTGGGAATTTTACATAAAATGTAGTCTTAATATTTAAGAAATTAACAAAATGGTACTAACTAGTGCAACTTTGAGATAATCAACTTCTACTTAAGAAATAATAAATGCCTCCCTGTATTTTATCGTTGAATAAAATATAGTCAGGAATTTGGATGCGTAGTAATTAAATCACGAGTGCGTAGCACGAGTGATTTAATTATTCGCATGCAAATGACTGACTGTATTTTATTCAACGATAAAATATAGGGAACAATTTATTATTTCGATTCTAACACGTTATTTTCTTTGAAAACAATCCCGAACTTTATTTAACGCGTAGTAGTACACCATTGTAACCTTAAAACGCGAGATACGATTGGACGCGCTTGTTTACATACGTCACGTCGTTACGTCATTTACCGCACGTCGTCCTTGGAAAAACGTGCTGTATTTTATCGTAAAATAAAATACAGGCTTTTCTACGGCGCCCGTGAAGTGACATGTGACACTTTTTTTTATTTCGTAATTACGAAATACATTTCGTATAAACGAAATAAGATTTCGTAAAAACGAAATGTTATTTCGTAAAAACGAAATAAGATTTCGTAAAAACGAAATCTTATTTCGTAAAAACGAAATCTTATTTCGTAAAAACGAAATCTTATTTCGTACATTTCGTAATTACGAAATAGCATTTCGTAATTACGAAATACATTTCGTAAAAACGAAATAAGATTTCGTAAAAACGAAATAACATTTCGTTTAAACGAAATAAGATTTCGTAAAAACGAATTAAATATATTTCGTAAAATCGAAATCTTATTTCATAAAAACGAAATGTTATTTCGTAAAAACGAAATGTTATTTCGTAATTACGAAATGCATTTCGTTTTTACGAAATAAGATTTCGTTTTTACGAAATAACATTTCGTTTTTACGAAATCTTATTTCGTTTATACGAAATGTATTTCGTAATTACGAAATAAAAAAAAAGTGTCACATGTCACTTCACGGGCGCCGTACTTTTCCCTATATGTTTATATAGGAAAAGCAGCCGCTTGTGTTAGAATGTTGGATAATTATTGCTTTCACTGGAATATGTTGAAGCAACTGGTGATCTGTTCTTACAATTACAAACAATCACGATAGATTGTAAATCCTTTGTCTGCAGTCAATTGACATGAATTATCAAATAGTCAGATGGGTGTTGCCATTATCCCGCGATAAACGCAAACTGATGCGCACACACTTGTGAAGCATAACAGAAAAATGTTTTTCAAAGACATTATAGGCAAGTTCATAATATGGCAAAATTATTTCCTGTGTGCAGTTTATGTGTGGCATAAACATTATCCTTTCAATAGTAGCAAACCGTTGTTGTTAATGTATTTGCGTTTTTGTTATTCAATAAGCAGTAAAACTGTCGCCTATTTTACATATTCATGTTGATATGGTAACTCCCATCAGATAAGATCATTTTCTTATATGAGAATGATATCTTGTTTTGGTTCTGTGATTTAGTGACACTAAAACGAAATAATATTTAAGTATGACAATAAATAAGGAACCAATCAATAGGCTGAGGTAATAATTTGGTGTTTACAAATTAAACTACAATTTAAAGACGCAATAAAACTATTAATGCGCGACTGTTGAGCCATTTGTATATTGATCTTCAGTTCTGATAATATTGTTTTTTTTTTGCTTTAGATCATCACAAAAACCAAAAACGTTAGCTATGAAGTACTTCATTTAACAGCGAGATGTTTTTTAATACCTGAGCGCATCATTCTGTTTGCATAATATGAAAGGAAACTGCAAATTTATGAACTGTACAATTTTTGAAAAGAACTACAGTACAGGTATGCCCAAGGTAAATTTGAAGTATTCGAAGTGTTGGCAGGGTACGTTTTCTATGTGCTATGTGATGTGTCTATGGTGTGCTGAATGTAGTGTGCTTGTCATCTCTTGCTTCCAGCCTCTACAGCTGGATACCTTTGTGCGAAAAAGGATCTCCTCTGCCAATACATAGACTCTCCACGGACAAGCCTTATTCAGTACCTCTCCGTGGCGACACAGAAAACGACCTAAGGCTAAACTGCAAGGGACTCGGAGGAAGTATTTCCCCAGCCCACGCATGCAGTACCTAAGTCCTAGCAACATCCCCTTATGTCAATGCACATACCTCTAGCTATGGGTAAATATTTAGGGTATTCAGCTCCCTCCTGTGTTTCCAGGAAAGGCGTTTACACCAGAAACTAAGGGTGGAACAACCCTGAAAAAAACATAGATCTACCGTACAGTCGCATGTATCAAAATGACAAAACAGTTAACCATATATTATAGATACTTGTAAATAGTATGGAGTAAGAAAATATATTTGTGAAAGTGTCTTTTGTGACTTCTTTATTAAGATTTGTTCAAATTCATGTTGCTCCAAAACATGCTTTCATGACAATCGCTGAAAACATGAAAATTTATCATAAACTAATATTTTGCTATTGTGCTATCATTGTGTTTTGCAGCATTTCACTTTTTATTTATTACACGGAATGTTTAATCAAAAGAACCATAATGTATACATTTTACCATGAATAATCATCACACAACTTGATATTATCTCATCCAGGATGATTTAATGCTGTACATAAGAATTACAAAGAATGAATTGGATAACTGGTCATGCTTTGCTGGCACTCAATAGACTTGCATACATAGTGTGTCTTCAAACTTCATAGGATGATTGGTCTACCTGGGTAAAGGATCCCTAGTGTTTTGGGGATCAGTTGATCCAATGCCAAGGTCAAAGTGACGCAAACTTGGAAAACACCTTTCCGCTCTAAAACATGAGTTCTAAATCAATTACAAGATTCCAAATTTCAAAGTATGATTGTTCTTACTAAGTGGACGATACGTAAAGATTTTGGGGTCGCTTGGTCAAAGGTCAAGGCCACAGTGACTTCCGTAAGCTTTTCTTTAATAACATTACAGGTCACAATTTTTATTTAACTTCATGAAACATTCTGAGATGGTTTCATGTAATCTACAGATGATCCCTATAATATCTAGTGTCAGTGGATCAAATGTCAAGGTCACAGCGACTCGAACTCTGAAAATCATTTTCTCTTAATATTTAGAGATCTACTTATCAACAACAGCCTTCAAACTTCATATGATTATTAGTTTTATCGAGTGGACTATCTTACTGTTTTGGGGATCGGTGGACTAATGTCAAGGTCACGGTGACCTATGTTGCCCTTTCTTTGATAACATTCCAAAATAATTTCGCAAAACTTACTCAGAATAGTTCGGTCAGTCCAGTAGAGCGATACAGGCCCTGTTGGGACTCTTGTCAGAAGTATTCATTGTGTTTAAAGCAGCATTCTTACCGCTTTATAATATATTCTTAAAGCAAGCATTAATTTAACTTAAAGACAATGCTTTCAGAATGAAAACAGCCGAATGAGAACATAAATGTTTTACAAAATGATTGTTGATATATCACATACTAACAGTAAGTATTTTACGAGAAACTATGGTGCTATTATACCTTCAGTATTTTCTGCTGCGCGAAGGATTTGCCCATTATTGGACTCGATTCAATATTTTTCACGGTGTCATCATTTGTCACGAGAAACTGTGACGTCATTTATTTGGGAAGAAACTCAACTATTTACTGTTAGAATATGAATAGTGATTATTATTGTTATATGGCCTTAGAAATGTACATGTTTCACATTTAAGTTCGACTATATTAATCATTGTTTAGCAGGGATTACTTTTATTTACACTGTCCTGTGACTTTGGAACATGGTGGGGGTAAGAGTGAGGTTGGGTGCGCACCATAAACCGGTTTAAGCTCCCCAGTGGTGTTTTTGCCACTGACCGTTCCAAGGCGGTGCCCCACTGTGTTCCTTTAATTGTTCGTTTTGTCCTCGTGTGTTTGCTTTGTATGCTAGTGTGTGTTGGTAGTGTATATATGTGTGTGTACATGATTGTGTGTGTGTGTGTCGTGCGTGTGCGCGTGTGTGTGTGTTGGTGGTGTGCACTTCTGGGTGATGTGGGGTTCGTTTTGGGGAGGCTGCGTTTTTGGTACGTGGCATTCCCTGTTTGATATTATTTTTGTTTTTATACTTTGTCATGCGTCACTCTGTCATGTTGTTTACATCTTTGTGTAAAATATTTCTTCATTTTCAAATTAATGTCATGTATGTACATATTATCATCCCTGCGCCCAGAATTTTGCATATTGTCAAGGAAATAACATGTAAAACTTTCATATGAATCAGCTGTACGGTGATTAACAAACGGGTGACTAGACTGACAAAAAGGATAACATTCAACGATTTCTATACACTCATGTAATTCATGGAAGGTCCACCAAAATGCTTGAACAATCCGAGTACTTTAGGCACCTTAAATAATAACAAAGTTGATTAAAATAATTATTACGTGTAATGCACAGACACCATATACCATGGATAACAAAATATTTCAACAACAAAAACTAAATCTTGTTTATGTTAAGAAAATGTTTTATTGAATAAATAAATAAACATAAGGATGAGAAAAATACAAACAGAACTAACTAACAACATACTAATAACAAAACACGAATACATGAAAGCCAAATTAAGTAATAAGTTAAAAGTATAAAAACATTATTAACAAATAACATTCAAATTCTGTCATGAAACATGAACAAAATAAACACTAGTGTGACATATCGAAAGGATAGTAAACATGACAGAAATGATTTTTGAAAAGAAACAACATCACGACTTAGAACCGTAAGGGGCGTCATTCCTGCTAAATGTGACCTCATAAGATAAAAAATGCACATACAACTAATCAATGCAAGTATCGGTCACACTTTTTTTTCGAGAAAAAAATTAATATGTTTCTTAAATCATGAGATATGTTACTTATTTACTGAACTTAGCTGTGTCTTCGATTGTATTTGTGCACACTAGATTCAATAAAGTATCTAGCTTTACAATTTCATATAAACATGAGTAGTCTTTGGTAAAACTTTACGAAAGTAATAAAATGTAGAACCAAATTAAAGCGAAGCATACCGAAAGTAATTTTTCCGCTCCAACAAGCACCTCCTAAACCGCGAATATGTTAGTATGTTTTACAAAGTATATATCTATAAAGTGATCTGTTCTTCTCTTTATTCAAAATGTTGCATTTTTCAAGAAAAGTTGTTAGCACTTTTGTATTCTACATAATTATATGAAATGAATATGGAAAGTAAAAAACATAAAATGCAAAACACTAACATAATTTATGAGTATTTATATAGATAACAACAGTTTTAAATAGTAAAACATGGTATTTCTTATTCACTGCGGCATAGATAGATAATCTTTTATTACACACGTGTATAGTATTAATATACATGTAGCATATGAATATGATAAATTATTCAAAACGCTCAGCCCAACAGGCCTATAAGTCACCTTACACATATTTTTCTAACAATAATTCACGAATACAGACATATAAAATAAAAAGTTGAACAAGATATTTTAATTCGTTATTACTTAATATCTGGGATGTCGGGCAAAGTAAATAAATAAATAACTTTTTTGTACAGTCTTAATGTATACGAAGTATTACAGTTATAATATATAGGTAATGCCGAACAAAAATAAAAGGATTTGTGTAAGAGTTAGGGTTAGACTTAAAAATTTAACCCATATATTCAAATGTGTCCTAGCACAACATAGTCAACAAAGACACACCCTATCAATCAACACTATAAGTCCATACTCCCATACTGCACATATCATCACCACACATATTTCACATATGTTATGAATTGATTATGTCCATAATGATAATAAATAATAATATATAATAAAAATCTTTATTTCATGAAGGTTACATATCAGACATACAAGGATTACATGTAAATCAAAATATATCTTATTTTCATATGGCCTTCAACAAATTGAAGGTAAAAGAAGAATTAAAATGCAACAACAATAACATACCGTTGATAAAGAAATATCAAACAAATATGATTTACTAGTTATACATTTCAATTGAACAATCATATTTTTTAAAACTCTATTTTTTAGCAAAGCTAGATATGACAAAAGTAAGACAAAAATTGTTTAAATTGTTGAAACTTTTTTTTGATACGACAGACACTCAAAAATTTAGTCCAAAAGTTAGTGCGGAAATATATTAATTTTGTAGAAGTAAATTTATAATTTAGAACAAATCTTATTTTCATATGGCCTTCAACAATGTAAAAGAAGAATTAAAATGCAACAATAACAACATACCGTCGATGAAGAATTATGAAACAAAATATGATTTGCTAGTTATACATTTCAATTATTATTGAAGAAACACATATAATATAAAATTTCTCACGTTTTCCGCTCAGATTTGAAATTTACGTCCGCCATATTTCATGTCGCTTATATCAATATGAAAACATTATTGTATCAGTAGCATATTATGAAAAATAGACGATAGTCTATCACTAACCAAAACCACTGCTGCGAACGTACAGGTCTGTCTGATCCCTTGTGACCACATATCACATTCCAAGGGATCATTTTACAACGTATTGTCATAGAAAGCTATTAGGCACCATCTTAAATATTAAACAAACTTATGCAAATGTTTGCCTGGCTTTTCGTGACGTTTGTAAACATGAATCAGAAAAATGAATCAACCCAGACAAAGTTGTTACATCTAATATTATATTTAAAAAAGGTCTAAGAATATAATTTGAAGAAAACTTACATGACGACGGATAAAAGCCGTATTTTCGTTTCTTGAAACAAATAAAGAATTAAAAAGGGTAAACATAACCAAATATGACCAAACACACTTCCTTCTATAGACTACCCAACATTACTCTTATTCCCATAACATCAACATTCACTCCAAACAAAGATGCAAACAAGATCAATAATTTGACACTATTTCATGAAGACTTACATTTTAGAGTGATGCTGGAGTATAAACGATGCTTTTTGTACCATCTGACCATATAACTACATTTTAATCACATATAACTAACTCTGGATCTGAATCCTGATTTCATCAAGTAAATCATGTGACCAAGATCCATAATTTCAAAAATATGGTTGAAGGTGTGTAAACGGAAAGAGACATTGATTAACAACATGCCTCTTAACATTTAAAGTTTTGACGAAATAAAAAACACTTAAGATTGAAAAACCTGTATAATGAAGACAAACACATTTTTGCCATGGACAAATACATGTCAAAGCATTAGATGGCAATGAAAAAATATGTCGCAGTCGTTGTACCTCTCTGCACCAATGGTGAAAATGACATTGAATAGCTTTACAGCTATTATTAAAAATCAAAAAAGAAAATAATTGATACGGGGCATCAAAGGCGCCACAAAGGAATGTATTCTTTTGTCTATTGTTTTATTGTATTGGAATAAGGAATTTAGATAACCGTATTATGTCCTTATACCTACGCCGAACTGTGCTTTTTATGAACAGCTCATGGAAATGTTAGATGCAAAGGTTAAATTATTAATCCGCCGTAGATAACTTACACGGATAAGGATACATACACGTACATGGTCTCCAGTTCTTTGTAACCTTGTAGACAAATTTCAATAAAATGTTTCTGATTTGACATCTAATCTAAAAACTGTAAATTTATAACAATAGTTTGCGTTTTCGTGTGTCTTTTGGTAGTCTGGGAGTGTCTTCGAGTGAATAATCTGCCCGGATTAAAAGCTCCTGTAAATGCTACACGCAACGGTTAAAATACTTAAATTGTACCTTCCTTGCATACAGATACATTTATGTTCTTTGCAACATTGTAGACGTATTTTTGAGAACAATTTTCTGGTTTGACATCTAAATATTAAAAACTGTACATTTATGAATTATTCTGGTGTTATGGGATACTCTATGGTTGTTCTCGGGTACATGCCCGGCCCGAAGGATCAGTGTTGAAGACAATATGATTGTTTCATTGATGTACGTAATTTCACACTTTTCAAAGCAGATGTTGTTAATTTCAGTATAGGAGTAGGTTTTATGGCCGCTCCTACCATGGACTTTCGGGAAAATACAAGCCCTTAAGTGGCGGCGCTAATAGAAATAGGATAAAAATGGCAGATGCATTGTATGTAATCAAAAGTACATAATGTTAACGTATTTGAAAGTAACTAAATCATAGGTCAATTTTATAATGACAATTTTTACAATTTGTAAGAATAAAAATGTAGCAAAATGAAAGGTAAATGTGTGCTTTGAAAGTCAGTTCGTCCTAGCTGGGATATAAGATATTACGTACATAACTGTTTTAAAAACGAAGTACACCAGTGTACTCATTGAAATGAATAGCTTCATAGAATTGGAACAACTACTTTGGGCTAATAAAATTAGCTAATAACGGTCAACAAAGTGAATTTGATATGGGAACAATTACACTGAATATCTGAACGTTTTCTGACAACATGTGGACTTCGCATTACAGCTTAATCTCCAAATAATCGTAAACTTAGTTTTAGAAATGTGTTTACCGTCATCGTTTCAAGCAATGCACAGAGGAAAGTCACTATAATATTTACGTTAGGATTGATCGATTATATGAAAAATGTTATACCCACTGCAATTAAAGTTGTTGTTTCATTCTACAAAACCTTTACAACACAGGGAACGACACATGCACCACAGTTTGCGTACTGAGATGGGCTTTTTAGCACGAATAAAAGATGACACATCATTTGATACAGAGATCTCGACGTCAACTTGCAATGTCTACAAAGTTATTCTTCGCAAAACACTGGTACCGTTAGACCACCGGACTCACAGACCATTAAAGAAACATGCACACATAAACACATGATATGGTGTATTGTAGGCATTTAGAAATACTTTACTTAAAATAGCCATCATACGAAAAAAAAAAGATATTTATATGTCATAGTAATACATAAATTCTGCTTGTCATTTATATATTATTTTATTTGTGTTGTATTCAAGAAACGCCCGTTAGTGATGAAATTGAGCAAACAAAAAGAAGGAACTTGTATCTGCATCTGTCTCGTCAACTTGAGCCTGTCAAGGGGTCTTAGCAGTTTCACCTGAGGAGAAATTCTACGATCGGCTGTGATTTTAAGCAATGAAAAAAATGATTATATGTATTCAGGTATCTACGGCACTGAAGCTTCAAATGTTCCTCTATAATTGGTTGCAATTGTTTCTGTTTGGCAAGGTTTTTGAGTGAAAGATTGACATATGAGATGACCTTAATCCACTTAAAAATCGTTAAACCGGAACATGCTGGTAATATGGCATATCCTCTTGCTAGTGAAGCTTACCACAAATTTTGTTGAATTTCAGCCTGAAATATAGGTTGGACATTTCGCAAAATATAGGTTGGACATTTCATGAAATATAGGTTGGACATTTCGCGAAATATAGGTTGGACATTTCGCGAAAGAATATGAAAAAGTAATTGAATGTCAATACCTCTGTGAAACATCAATGAACCTGAACATGTTCATAATCTGATAGTGAAGCAGTTTATCAAGTTTCATTTAATTAAGTCATTAGTTCCTGAGAAATAATGTCATGTGACATAGGTTCGACCAGCCCTACCGTTCATCATTACAGACATTCTGACCTACTTTCAAGAGGATTGGATGTTAAATATAAATTTTAGAATTTTCTATAATTTAACTAGGTGACTTAGTTTTTGGCCCGACGTGACCCTGTCTAATACATGATCTAGAATGTAACAAGACAAATATTCTCATCAATTGTATGATGACTGTGTACAAAAAGTGGCCTCTAGAGTATTTAGAAGGTTTTTCTTTGATCCGATCGGGTGACCTAGTTTGTTTACCCCAGGTGACACAGATTCAAACCTGACCTAGAATTTTACACGAAAAACAGACTCATTTTCAAAATGCTTGGATAGAAAGTGTGAGTTCTAGAGTGTTAACAATGTTTATCTATTATTTGACCTGGCGTCCTAATTGTTGAGCCAGGTAACCGCTATTCAAACTTTCTGATCAATTTTCATGATGATTAAAGGTCAACTAAGACCTCTACAGTTTTTTTTTTTTTTTTTTTTTTTTTCAAACGACAAATCGTTTATTTACAATAACAGTACATATATACAATAACAATAAGATCATGTCATGTATAAGAAGATAATTACAATATTGTTCTATCGTTTATGTATGATACGTTTTATCTAATTTTCTTCTAAAATGAATGTGTAAGATTTTTAACAAAAATTGTCAACTGTTTCAAAAATTTTAACAGAAAAATCTGTTTCTGGTTAACACCGTCTAAGTAGTTAGTTGTTATTAAAATGTCGTAGTATAGTGTTTTTACCATATTTATGAATTTCTTTCGGCGATCACTCAAGAAATAGGTTTTATAAATGCAGTATGATATTAAACAAAGTAATATATTGATACCTTGGTAATCTTTTTGTTCAATCTTATAACCAACTACAATACTTTCCATATTTCTAAATGATTTTGAAATTCCGCATTTTCTAAAAGCTTCGTATATGATTTTCCAAAAATCGGAAAGATAACCACAGTATAGGAAAAAATGCTCATTATCTTCTATGGAATTACAATGGAAACATAATGGGTTCTCACTAATTTTCCAAGTAAAAAGATTAAGATTTGTAGCAACAATGCGATGAATAAGTTTGTACTTGAATTGTTTTATCTTATTGTCCTTTATAGTTTTATTAAGTATATTATAAAATGCATCCCAATTAATTCGACTCCCAAAAAAAGTTTCCCAGTATTTATGGATGTATGGATGTTCGAATATGCGTTGCAAAAATTCGTCGTATATCGTTTTATTAGTGATATCTCTAAAGTGTTTTCTATTCCCAACTAGTAAATCTAGGTCAGTCTTGACTTTTGTTAAATAAGACTCTTCAGATCTTAAAATGGTTTTCCATGAATTTGGTATTGCTTTTTTAATTATGTGTATTTCAGATATCCAATTTTGCTTGCATTTTAGACAACTCAGTATTCTATTAACGTCAATTTCTCCTTCTTCGGACAGTAGGTCATCAAGAAAAAGAATTTTGGAATCGATCCACGTGTTAAATATTAAGCACTTTCCTTTATATTTGATAAAACTATTTCCCCAAATGAGCTGCCTTCTTATTGCATAAAATGACTCTAGTTTGCTGATGTTACGTTTGTCTTTGTTAAATTCGAGCCACACGTTTAATACAGATTTATAAAATGTTGGTAGTGAAAATTTCGAAAGCGGAAGAGACTTCAAAGAATCTTAGTTCATTCTGAAAATCAATAAATTGTCACCATATTGATTTAAGAAGAATGAAGGGATAACTTTCCAATTTGCTTTGTCAGTTGTTAACAAATTTTTGACCCATTTGATTTTCATTGTTTTAGAAAATATGTTTACATCAATCATGTCTAAATCACCATCAATTTTATGACCTATAGTAATTGTTCGTTTAATTCTATCTGTTTTTCCGTTCCAAAGAAATTTAAAAAATAGTGCGTTTATTTGGCTTATAATTTCTTTAGGCGTTTCTAAATTTTGCATCAGGTAAACAAATTTTGGTAAAGCTATAGATTTAATTACAAGAATTTTCCCATACAATGTCAGTTGTCTCTTGCTCCAATTTGAAAGAAGTGATTTGCATTGAAATATTTTATCTTCCCAATTTAATTTATTGCATTCCTGTTTCTTATTTCCGAAAAATACACCTAGCGCTTTTACATATGTAGAAGTAAATTTTATATCAGATATCTTAGGGCACGTTTCATTCTTGGGTTTTCCTATCCACAAGCCTTCTGTTTTCAATTTGTTTAATTTTAGACCGGAATATTTACCGAAATCATCAATCAGTTGAACCGCTATGGGAATTTCTGTTTTATTTTTTAGAAAAAGAGTTGTGTCATCTGCGAGCTGGGTTATTTTTAAACGATGAATTGTTTTATTATTTACAGTAAGACCTCTACAGTATTGAAAAAGTTTTCTTTTGATTTGATTTTGAGACATTTTCCCCCATGTGTCCCAGTTTTAAACTTGACCTTTGGATCACCAAGACAATAATTCCGACCAAGTTTCATGATGGTTTAGGGTCAAATATGGACTCTTGAGTGGTAAAGTGTGGACAGACAGATGACGCACGACGGACATCAAGCGATCACAATAGCTCATACAGTGTTCAGGTGAGCTGAAAACAACCTCGTTTGAATTCCTTTGGGAAAACAAAGCAACGAAATAGAAACGAGAGAGACATATTCTCATAAGATTATATAAAGGAGTATTGGAATCGATTGAAGTATTCAAATATCTGAACTCACCAATAGCTTATTGGTAAAAAGAATCATTGATCGAAACAATGACAGGGTATAGAAATATTTTGACATAAACCGTAAACCTTAAAAGTGGAGAAATCCTAACTGTCGGTAACAACAGAAATAAAAAAGGTAAGCGTTTTTATCACTATTTTCTCCAATTTTATCATCTTTATAATTGTGTTATTATTATCAATCTTCTCTTCAATACATGTATTATCTTTTTCATTTTTGTTCTGTTAAGTATTTGCTTTACTATTATATATTTCAAACAAACAATCCTTCGAAGATATTAAACATTATTAGATCAACGGAATCACGACTAGTGCTGAAAAACATTGCTTCAATTAAATCTTAGTACGGATGTTTTTAAATATTTTGTTTCAATTCAAGAAACAGAAAGCAATGTTCGCTACAAAACGTCTTAGTATTCATTTGTAAGCAGTTAGTATTGGTTTGATTCAATTTGAAACGTGTAAGGATTTTCTTAAATCTTTGGGAACAATACTGTAATACAAATCTACTAGTTATTAGCTTTCCCATTCTCGACAAAAGTTACATGTACATGTATACTGTTTTTTCGCCAATCTATTTCTTGTACTAGCTTCCCGTTTCATTAATTTATTGATTTAGCAATATAATACCTTTTCAGTGTACACATGATATAAAAGAGCACACGGGGTTGCTTTAAAAAGGCGAACATGTATGGCATGTGGATTAGTAACAAAACCATTAGTCTTACAACATATACAAACTATTGCATATATTCTCAGGTAAAACTCTGAATTATATGTATCCAAGGGATGTCAGCGGATTTCAACACATCAAATGAGAACGGCTACTTGGAAAACACTACCGTCGCGGCAATAATACTTCAAGAAATGATGCAGAACCCTTGACTACGGTTACATTAAGATGTGAGAGCAAATACAGTAGAAGAATTGAATGTGTACACACTTAATTTAGTAATCAAAATATAGCTTAATGCTAGAAATTTTCAAACCAATTGCTCAAAAGGCTAAATTGTAAACAAATCAAAATGTTAACGGTAAATTTATAATCAATGCATCAAATACTGCACAAAGAAAAGACATAATATACATGTATTGAAATTTAAATGTGAAGCTGAACCGACAGTTATGATTATAAGGAAACTGTTTAAACAAATAAAAGAGATGTTGTTTTTACAGAAAGTAATTGTGCCATCCTTCAAAGGAATAATAACAATGGTCAACGTCAAACTGTACAAAAAGCCCAGATTGACTACTAAATACGAATCAAACATGACTCTTTATTTGATTCAGAGGCTGATTTCTGGAAAAACTGTAAACAGCAACCCATGGTGCGAGTTCAAATTTTTTTACGAAATCAGTTGAAAGTTTGTGCATCGTATGCATCAAGAAATGCTTTACTTAAATCACGAGACCCATTGTTGCGAAAACTACGTCATTACTACCTCGTTACGCGTGGTTCAGGCTCCGCTTATGTGCTGATACACAGCTACGGATACAAAGTAAAAGGACTAGTATCTTATAAAATTATATCCTGCACGAGAGTTTCGAAGTTTTTAAACGTCTCTTACTTGGTTTTTAACCCTATTTAGTGATATAACTAAGTACAGAGCGAAAGCAATGACGATGTTCAGCTGCAAGTTTCATTTCGACATTTTTATTATTTTGTAGAAAATGCATTTTTTCATGATATGTTGCTATTGAAGATGCGTAAATAAGGTCCGAACTGTAGCCATGAATTATTTATTCTATCCAGTGCCTGGTATTAAACGCAACGCAACTATATTATATTTAACACAAAAAAGAAACGTGTAAAAAACACGCAAAACTCGGTACATCCACAACAACAATTTGTGTCAACTGTTATGGACTTGAATGATTCACACTGAATGTAAATAATAACCTTACTTCGAGGATCGAACTTGCCACCTACCAATACTTAATACAGTACCTTAGTTACAACACTACGATTTAAAGTCCGGATTTGACATTCTCTCAGACTCATACAGGCGGGGAAATCGTCAGAAATGTTCATTGGAAGAGTTTCAAAGAGACGGGTCGGTAGCGGTCGTTTCTCAATAAGTAAAAGGATGAAGTGATTAGTAGATCAGCGACCGTATATTTTATTTTACGTTTATTTTACGCATTTTTTCTATTATCATAATTAACGTAGCACAAACATATTCCCCTGAAATCAATGTTTACTATGAATAATGAAATTTATTGAAACAATTTTGGTGGCCCCCCCCGTTAAGTCCATAGTGACTCTTTCGGCACTACTCACAGCTGTTAATCAATGCTATTTTGCTTGTCTTGAGGTCAGCTTGAGCTACTGCCAATAGTAAACAGGCTGTCATTGCCATGAACTCAACAAAACACCTATTATCGACACAAATACTCATATTCTTATTGTTTTTTAATGAAGACAAAGGCATTCTCTCTTTTTCACGGAGGACAGGTTAGGAATAAACCTGCAAATCAATAATTTGGGTTAAAATTACGTTTTCAAACAATGCATGATCTATCAAGAATTTTGTTTTTCATTTTTGTTTCGAATACTTTGAGTAAACAGAAATAACCAGGTTTAAAGGAACCTTCCATCATAAGGTGGTACCTATAAATGTAAAGTGCGAATTCTGTTTTTACGGATACTACCCAAAAGTGACGCAATGAATCCAGTTTTAATAGTTTGATATGTAGTTTTGCTAAATATAGCAACAAGGAGTCTGAATCTCGCGCAAAGAGGTAGCACGCAACGAAGAGCCGTTGTGTGTGTT
Source organism: Saxidomus purpurata (assembly GCA_022818135.1). Taxonomy (NCBI): domain Eukaryota; kingdom Metazoa; phylum Mollusca; class Bivalvia; order Venerida; family Veneridae; genus Saxidomus; species Saxidomus purpurata. Next base: position 41,355,911 of record JAFMSR010000004.1, on the reverse strand, counting down.
CACTGTGTAAAGTATCAACAATAGTATAAAATAATTAATAACTCGATTACGCAAAGTACACTATTTTGAGTCTACTTCACCTTTTCTGGTCTAAGTAAGGTACTCTACAGTGCTTCGTCAGCTATTTATTTTAAATGTTTCTCCAATTAGGAATGTTACGGTATTTAAAGTCCCAGGATCACAATTACAAGTAGCTCTTATTTTACCAAGAAAGATGTCTTACCAGCGGAAATGACCTTTATTTGTACCAGAAACATTCCTAACTTTACTTATTACATCGATGTAGATGGTAGAAATATAGTGCAGTAATTTTTTCAATGATAGTGCAAAAATAAGAAAAACTTTCTGGCAACTCTTTTTCATGAAGAAATGACTATAAATCGAAAGAAAGTCAATGTTAACATTGTTTTAGAGTGAATAGAACATGGTTCTATCATTATCCTATCAGTAAATTTAATTTTCTATATCGGTAAAATAGATGTGATACTGGAGCTTCGAGGGTCCTTACAAAGGTGTATAAATCTGTAGCTTTACATATCCGTAGCATCAGAACTCTAACCAAGCTTTATTATTCATCATATTTATGACGTTAAGTATGCAGCCATTTTGTTGGTACGGTGTTGTCATTTGGCTGTTGTTGTTGTATAATAATTTATCTATCTAAACGGTTGTGGACAAGAAGCATTTGCTTATGAAGGTTTAAATGAAAGAAGTAAACCCCAGGGCTTGGCCAATTTTACCCATTGGCAAGTGGTATATATTGAATAAACTTGTAAGAGGACCATTAGGTGTGGCTACATATAAAAGATTCAAGCCTCATGGTATGATACAAGATAATTTAGAAAATGTATTCTCATACAAGTCTATATGAAGAAGTGATCAATAGGACAGTGTAAGTTTTCACCAAAGGAGCATGCTTTGAACACACTTGATAGAGGGCAACCACTCAGTACTACACACAAAGTTTCTAAGCTCTATGCCTGACAGTTTCTGACAAAATAAATTTACCGTTTACCCTATATCTTTATGTAAACATACATTTATGTCTTGGCATATTGAAGAGTAAAAACAACACTAACCAAAGGCTGGCCTGTATTTAGGTCTTGATATATTGAAGAGGGAGCAACGTATAATTAAACAAACTAAAACCGAAGAGGGTACAGTGTATAACAAAGCAACACTAACATAGGACTCGGCTATATTTATGCATTGACGTATCAAAGAAGGGTCAACTTAAAGTAAAATAACACTAACCTAATACTGGCCTATATTTATGTTTTGGTATACTGAAGAGGGAGCAACGTATAATTTTGGTATATTGAAGAGGGAACAAGGAATTATTAAACAACACTAACCAAGTACTGGCCTGTATTTATGTCTTGACATATTGGAGAGGGAGCAACGTATAATAAAATAACATTTACCAATGACTTGCTTGCTTTTATGTATTGACATGATGAAGAGAGTAATGTGTAAAACAAAACAGCCTAGGACTGGCCTGTATTTATGTCTTGACATATTAAAGAGGATGACACGTTTAAATAACAACACTAACCAAGGAATCGGCTATATTTATGTCTTGATATATTAGAGACGGGTCAACGCATAATAAAACAACACTAACCAAGGACTGGCCTACATGTATATTTATGTCTTGACATATTAACATGGAAGCAACGCATAATAAAACAATGCTAACCAAGGACTGACCTACATTTATATCATGACATATTAAAGAGGGAATAACGTATAACAAACAATGCTAACCAAAGACTGGCCTGTATTAATGTCATGACACATTGAAGAGGGAACAACGCATAATAAAACAACACTAACCAACCAAAGACTGGCCTGTATTAATGTCGTGACACATTGAAAAGGAAACAACGCAAAATAAAACAATGCTAACCAACCAAAGACTGGCCTGTATTTATGTCGTGACATATTGAAAAGGAAACAACGCATGATAAAACAACACTAACCAACCAAAGACTGGCCTGTATTAATGTCATGACATATTGAAAAGGAAACAACGCAAAATAAAACAATGCTAACCAACCAAAGACTGGCCTGTATTTATGTCGTGACATATTGAAAAGGAAACAACGCATAATAAAACAACACTAACCAACCAAAGACTGGCCTGTATTAATGTCATGACATATTGAAAAGGAAACAACGCAAAATAAAACAATGCTAACCAACCAAAGACTGGCCTGTATTTATGTCGTGACATATTGAAAAGGAAACAACGCATAATAAAACAACACTAACCAACCAATGACTGGCCTGTATTTATGTCGTGACACATTGAAAAGGAAACAACGCAAAATAAAACAACACTAACCAACCAAAGACTGGCCTGTATTTACGAGCGTATGTCATAACACATTGAAAAGGAAACAACGCAAAATAAAACAACACTAACCAACCATTGACTGGCCTGTATTTATGTCATGACATATTGAAGAGAAAACAACAAATAACTTAACAACGCTAACCAACGACTCAGCTGTATTTATGTCATGACACATTGAAGAGGGAACAACGTATAACAAAACAACTGTAACAAATGAGAATCATTTCTTTCCAAATCAATCAAGCAACTGTATATAACGTATTACGTATTACGAGTATTTAAAGTAAACAAAAGATCATGTAATTATGATATACTAGAAGAAACTCGGAGTATTTGTAATTGATTAGGATTTCTAGATATGATTTATTCGGGTAGGTTTGAGTTAGATAGAACAGACGAAAGTTGATTAGTTATTAGAGAAAGTTGGGGTTGTAGATACATGCAAGGTGTGTTTATGACAGAGTTGAAATACGAAGGTCGAAATGAAATTGAGAATGAAGAGAGTGAGAATGAAGAACCGTGGTCGCAAGGGTTTCTGGAATCTGTTGCGACCTTTTTATATCAGAATACACAGGGGCTTTTCGTGCAGTTACCAAGATTAATGTAAATATATAGCATTAAGTAAACAGATGATTATTTCAACGCATTTATTTCATAGTAGTTTTAATAAATAAATGCCTGTGTCAAATCTCTTTATGGTACGTATGAATTTTTTAACATAACAAGAAGATTACTGTATTAATTTACTCTGTAATTTTTATGTTTCCATACAGTATACATTTTAGTTGATAATGTGACTGGAGCGACAGTTATAATGTTATTAATAAGTTCAGGGCATGCATGCTGGAACATAGGACAAGTAAAGAAGTAATGATATGTGTTTTCGATGTCCCCACATGCACACATAGGGTTGTGCACAATGTTTTAGAGCACAAATGTTCTTGAAGAGAGCTGCAGTGTGTTCTAAGTCTAATTGTATGATGTGTTTGGAGTTTGCGATCTCCAGCATAGTAGAATGTTGGATTTTGTGTTGATCAGAGCTCAATCTGCGTTTGAAAGTTTCTATAGTTGTGGAATTCTTCTGATCTTGAGTTAACTACTGACGGTACGAACGAGTTTGCAAATAGCTGTGTATGGCATGTGATACCTCTTGGATTATTAGCATTTCTTAGATTATAATTAGATGTTTGACCGACACTTTCTGATACAAGAGAAGACAGATACTCAGGTTCTTCATTTTGTAAAACAGGGTTAGCTTGTGCCTTTGCTTTCAAATTTTGAGTGGTTCGCCAGCTTCCTTGCAAAGATTGGCAAATGATACTACTTTAGTGCACCAATTATGATCCTGCACGCTTCTACCTGCACTATCTCCAGTTCAAACTCATCCTGTTGTGTAATGTTGTCCCAGACAACATCAGAGTAATCTAAGAGAGGACTAGTAAAAAATATATACATTGTTTCAAGAGCTTTTCTATTAAGGATAAACTTAAGTTTTCTCATAATATTGATGCGTTGCTAAGCTCTAGTTTTTATGGTCTCGGTGTGTTTATGCCAGCTGCCATCGTTAGCAAAGTGTGACATGAGTGCTGTGATTTTATTGGTTAATTAGTCAAACTAACTGGACCATGTGATTTCATTGACTAGCCGCAGTGACTAGTGTAAATTTATGAATGAAGTGTCTACTTTGTTTACTACATAATATATAATTTGTATTGATTTCATTATATACATAAATTATGGATATGATATTTAAAGATGTAGTTGGAATAAAAGTTGTGTTATTCATTAATTATTGATACAGCTGAGTCACTAATTCAGTGTATATTGTGACAGTGTGAAGGAAACATTTAAAGTCTTACAGAGTGGAATTGATTTCCTGACGCTTGACATATAGACGAGAGTACTTTAATAATAGCATGAAACTAACCAAGGACTGGCCTATATTCATATCGTCACATACTGAAGAGCGCACCACGTAAAATAACATGATACTAACCAAGGACTGGCCTATATTCTTATCGTCACATATTGAAGAGCGCACCACGCAAAATAACATATTACTAACCAAGGATTGGCCTATATTCATATCGTCACACACTGAAGAGCGCACCACGTAAAATAACATGATACTAACCAAGGACTGACCTATATTCATATCGTCACATACTGAAGAGCGCACCACGTAAAATAACATAATACTAACCAAGGACTGGTCAATATTTATGTTTTGACAAATTAAAAAGCGCACAACGTATACTAGTAATACAACGACACTGGCCAAGGACTAGCGACTTTTGTCTTGACAAATTTAAAAGGGTTCAATGTACAATAAAACGACACTAACCAAGCACTAGTTGGATACAACGCAAGATAACATGACCGTGACTAAAGAAGGACTAGCACATAATTATATCTTCATGAAGTTGGTACAGCGTATAATACAACGACACTAACCAATGATTGGCGTTGTTTAATGATCTGTCGTTTTAAAGTGGGTATAGTGTATAACAGAATAACACTTTTCAAGAACTGGCCTATATTTATGTCGAGACATATTGAAGAACGAGCAAGGACTGTAGTCACGATGGTCATGTTAAATCCATGATAAGGCGAACAAAATAATATTCTGTTTCTCAACGGCATTCAAAGATTGAACTGTTATTACAGGGACATTATTGGCCATACACGGTTTTCAAACCATATTTCGACCTCACAAAGATGTTAATTATAGATAAACATGTTAATGTTCATTTGACAATTGGATATCAAATCTGCATTAGTAGCAAGATAAACAGGTTAAGCTTACAATAATAATGTTATTAATCGAACGTTACAAATGAAGCTATTGTAGCAGTACTTTAGCTACTAAACTACTCACAAAATCATACGGCAGTAAATTTATATCACTATTGATGATATATACTCATGAACTGTCTCCGCCATACTGCCATCAGTGGTATAATATGTATACAAATACTTTTTCAAATACATTCTTATTGATTTAAAACAGTTTATTGTCATGAGGTTCAAATTCTCTCCCCAAATCTCATGACACTGCCAGGAAAATGTTATCTTCAGTTACAGCATCGATAATTTTGCACGGTTTCAATTCTCTGCAAACAGTAACCTGTCAGAATTAAATTCAATACTAATTATTCAAAAGTGACTAAAATAAATCACTGCCAGTAATTTCTTTTTATTGTTTCATTATTTAAATTCCCGGTCAGCAATGTATCAAAGGCATGAAACAAAATGTACTGCTCTACAACTTTCCCTGCCAGCAGTAAATTCAACGTGTTTTTCAACTGTCTTACCGCAAACAGTATATGGCTTAATAGAATTTAATGCTCTTTTCCTGTTTATGTCCTTGCGTACGTTGAGTAGTGTAAGTGATATATACATAAAAGAATGATTTGTTACTTTACAAAATATTCTTTTGACCACAAGCAAACCTTATTCGTTTTTTCTTGTTGTTTTGTTGCTAGTTTTTCGATTAATATATGTTTGTATGTTATTCAATGCAACCAGGTTACATCATATTTTCCGGTCCGATCCTTCTGTGCAAAAATTAACATTTCTCAACAGTTTACACGTTCTGCTGGTCTGATATGTTACACTGTAACTTACGATACTAAACATGAGCAATCATACTTATTGGTTTAATCATTACATTATTACATTTTCCTAAATTCAAAACAAATTTCAACGTACAGCAGAACTGAACTTCTGAACGAAAAGGCTCCTTTCTACAGCAGAAAATACATGTGTGGTCATTAATTTCAAGAAATTAATCCTGTCAATAATTTCCGAAATTGTGTCGAAAAGCACAGCTTTATCCATTTATCCATGTTTCACCAACGGAGATTTATTTTCTAGACGCAATCACTTCATCATTTATGCATACATAAATGATATGTTCAGGTAGATTTGTCCGGCCCTTACTGATTCATTTGGGGTGAAAAAAACTAAATGCTGTTAACTTACATTAACTGACTACCGAAACAATTTCATACAAACTTCACTTTCTACGGTAATCTGAGACCTTTAGTACATATACCATCACATTAATGAAAACTTAAGTGTTTAGAAAATGATTGACATTTTAAAGTCAAATAGTTCTTGACAAATCAAGAGCATTAAAAGGTAATAATTTCCCATTAATTTTAAACGCAGATAACGAAATTCTATACAAGCCTTGCTTACTCACGACTGTCCTCAATAACATTTAATGAACTTCTGAAGATGTTTCAAACAAGTATACCTCGAAGACACTACCTATGGTTTATTACAAATTGAAGCTCCCATTTTTCACTGTTGGGAATCACGTGACTTTGTTTTGATATACGGACAATGGAGAATGATAAACACGGTAAGTGCCTGATTTTCGTACGTTTTCATTGATATTAGTTTCCACACACACATTTATGACATTTGAGACTTATCCTATACCCTGGCCATTTAAATTCCGCGTATTTTGGTTCCTTTTTGTGTTCTGAAGTATGCACATATTGTTGTGAATGCATTCAAATGTATTACATGTATCTATTTGATCTGTATTTAATAGTTTGTACACCATTCGTAATTGTTTAGGCGGTTCATCTTCCAGGTAACATAATTTTAATTGCAGTTATAAATTTGTCTCGAATATCATAAATGTGTGTGGAAACTAATATTAAATTAATGAAAACGTACGAAAATCAGGCACTTACCGGTGTTTATCATTTTCCGTGAATTATATCAAAACAAAGTCACGTGATTCCCGACAGTGATGCTTGGTAAGTAACTGTTTCTTAAAGATAGTAAATAATTTGTTGCTAGTATAGTGTATATTTTTACCTTTCTTTACACGAGCGTTTCAACATATTAAAATAAACAATACAATGAACGGTCATGAAAACGACCATAAGAAGAATTTTAAGTATATAAAAAGACACCAATTGACAGGAATTTTGGCAACGATTGCTCTAAGGGTTTTTTTCTGTTTAAAACAACTCTTTAATTCAAATTTTCGGCAATACTGCTTTTTTCAAGCAATTTGTCTGCACTTTTACAATTTACATGTTGACCATCTTTAAGACAAGGTCAGAAGCTTAGAATTAACAACTAAAACAAAGCGTCACGAAATGACTTATTAAGTAAACTTCAAAAATGAAAACATTCAAATTGTGTCACAATTTAGATACTGAAGTGGTTCATTGTGTCTGTAGAGAGTGCAATGTGTATCTCTAACAACGTCAGAAATACATAATACTAGTATCACATCATGGCTGATTTACTTTTGAATTAAATAAAGTGTTCTCAGTATAAAACAATCTGAACAAATTATCACAAATATAAGGCAGAAATGTCAGTTTACAAGTAATTTGACATAACAATGTCAACATTCGCCCAGATATGACTTAGGCCTAAGCAAATGTATTGTAAAATGATATAAATATCTAAATTCAATATTTTAAAAAGGTTTTCAAAGACTTTGGAAACAGAATAGAAGCAAACACCACTCTGCATTGTGGCGAAAACTGATGTCGAAAATTTACTGTAAGCGGTGTCTTGATCTTGTATTTAGCTATTCATTTGCCTATGTTCTGAAAATAAGAAATGACTAAACAACCTCATTAAATCTAGGTAATCATGGTCACTACTGCATTATGTAAGATTATTTGCGTGGTAACTAATTCAGGATTTGCATATACCTTTATTGTGTTATAACAACTACTCATTTTGTAACATTAATTTAGGTACAATCCTTTTCATGTCTTTTTCATTTCCTTTTGAACATGCAATTCTGATTTTAATGTTACTCATTATTTTCTAATAATCTAATTTCAAAGTCACGAGACTTGATATTTCACCTTTCAAGTTCTAAATGAATCATTGTGTTGTTTTTACTGCAAGTTTCTGTGATAGTTTTACATGACCAAAACACTCACAACGTTTCTGATCAAATACATCTTCGGACTAAAACATCTTACTTAGTTGTGAGCAATCACCTTCACAAAAACACTTGACAACATTGTGAATGATGCCCTATTTCCTGCTGCTCTTCATATAATACACATGAAGATTTCTGATTGTCAAAGAAAAGTCCATAATTGAAGATTTAGACATTTGCTAATCAATTTATCCGATCACATAATCTCGTTTACTTGAAAGTTCCTGTACAAGTGGAGTTTCAAATCCTGCTTATGATTTACAGCCCTGAAATAACAATTGGAAAACAAGACTACACTTCGGACAACAACCTGTTATAAACAGAAAACATGTAAACTTCATATAAAATATTTTATTATATGTACTGGTTTCAAATAATAAAGAGACACACTACCTTTCAAAAACATAGCCAGTATTGGACATAAAAATTATCTCATGAGTATAGTAAAATATGACATGTAACATACCATTTTAGATCAAACTGCACTAATCAAACCAATGCTTTCCTGATATCCGGTTACCCGAACTTGATTCTGAAAACCACCCCATGTCGTTGTATGTAACTGCTTATCTATGAAATCTACAAATTATATTAAAAAAAATCCAATAAGCAATGTTGGGATGAGAATTATTAGGCGTGCTCACCTATTATTGCTTTCAAAATTATTTCTTACTTTGCTATTACAATTGTACTTAGAATCGCAACATTGATTTATAAAAGGGAAAAAACCTTAATCAAAATGATATTTTGAATTTTGGACAAAATTGCCTGTATGAAAACATCAGCCTTAGCCTAGACAACGTACGTATAATGGACGACTGCAGATAATCAGTGAAACACCCAGTGTATGTTCATAGAAATGAGTACAATATATTACTTTTTTAATCATGGCATTACATTATCTTATTTAAATCATAGTTTAGACTTTTTTAAACCATTCACCGTCTTACTACCGCTGCACAAAAATGACGATAACACAACTATGGTCGAATGCGGCGTTTTTGCGACTCAAATTAATGTTTTCACACAAATATATCAAGATTTAATTATTACGCTTTAAGATGAAAACAAAAATCTCATAATATGTAGAGTTCATTCGAAAGAAAGGTGTTACAAAAAGTAAGGCAAAGCGAATCGCCTGATCTGACCTGGGTACAGGCCATGTACATACAGTTATACATTCATTCACGAAACAGAAAAATATTTGTCCGGATACACGAGTCTCCGAATATCTGAAAGAAATAACTTTGGAGACTCGCGACCATGCTGATATTGTGAAATAGGGAAGCAAAACTGCATAGATACACAGGCAATGACCTTGGAAGTATAGTATCGGACGAAGGTGACCGTTGTTATTGTTGTATGGTTTGATTTGATTAATTGGTGTACTACTGCTGACCTACTAAATCATATAAATGTCTTGAGAAAATACTGCACCCGAGAGCTTAAAGTTAAGAAACATACTTTAAAGCAGAAGAAATTAAAATAGGATTGGATTTGGAAGCTAATACACGGTTCGAGATACTTATTATTGACTTAAAACTAAAACTTCTTGTTATCACGAGTGCGCTTGTTGTATCTGCTACTAAAGTCATTACTTTTTGCAGCATTTTAACCACAACCCACACAAATTTATTTGTGAAATAAAATGTATACCGATGCGATGTAAAGTCTTTACGTGAAATAAATATCTATTCTGCTTAACATGTAAGAAATTGAAAACCTATGGTCCGTAAATTTTAGGAACAAAATGATTTCGGAGTTAAAAGGAGAGAATGAGGAAACAATGAACAGTAAAACCAAAATCCTGACTGATCCCAAACATAAAAGTATATTATTAACGTAGTATTTGATAAGCACAAAATGTTGACCTACACTTTATACAACTTGACTCTGCTTTTGTTATACGTTTACCAAGATTGTAAAAAGTACAGAAACAGTTTGTGTGTTATGTTGCTAATAATGATAGCACGACATTTGGGGTTTTATCTAATTTTAAAAAGAGAAGTTAAAAATAAATATCAAACGGGACAAACGTCGTTTAAACTTGAAAGAAAATAGTTAATTCGTAATTAATATGTACAAAATATTTTCAAAGATCGCCTAATGAAGCTTCGGTTCGGTTCAAACTTGCTGTAGTGCCAAATAAAACTGTATTGATTATATCAACAGATCACTTTATAAGCTAGTACCCTTTACGACACTAACATACATACAGTGCGTATAGTACGTTCATTTCGTTTCTTATATCCGATGCTGAGCATTCGTAGACACTTTTTAAATAATCCCTGATGCGCGTTTTGCGTAGTACATACATATCAATGGTTGGTTACAGCAACGATACAAACTCTAGTTCGCGGCTCGGCAAAATATACGTCGTGTACAAGAATTTATACGATATGTACTTGGGTACATGAAAAATGTCAGCTAGCGGCAAAACATAACAGACATATCATAACGAACTTTTACTAACACTTCATGAAATTGTAGTAATTTGCAACACACACAAAACACTTACCTCTTTTGCTTCCGTTCGGCAACAATCCTAGCAAATATAGTATCCCTAAGTCACAAGAAATTAGTATTCCTAAGTCACATGAAATTAGTATCCCTAAGTCACAAGAAATTAGTACCACTAAGTCACAAGAAATTGATATACACGCTTTGGTTATTGACAGTAGATGTATTTGAGTGTAACCATATGGGATGATGTTTTATTTATTCGTTTATTCCTTTTATGTATATTTGTTTCGCTAAAATAGCACTGTGCTTCACTTGGCATGATGAAAAGAAATGCTGCATATACCCTTCTCACCGTGAGGGTTACACCATATGAAGACCCTTACGCCAAACATGCATTCAATGGATCAACAATAGAGAACGCTTGAGTGACGTATTGTAAAGGTTTACTAGTATTAAACGCTAAACTCTTCATTGAGCGGACACTACAATATTGTTATATAATCTCATATCAGCCATTTAAAAAAACGAGGTAGTATGACCAAAGTTCGTCCGTCCGAGTAAACAGAAAGGGTACGGGAGGTTTTTTTTATCCAGAGATTTGTGGTTAATTGTCATTTTTATACCAAATAGGTATTATACCGAATAGGTAAAAACCCAGTGTGTTTCCTGTTCACTGCAGTTAAATTATAAGAAAAAAATACAATAACACTATACCTTGGATAATATAGACTGTTTATACATGGTAAGAAACATTGTGCTCTTAAACATTTTGAATAACTTTGACCTCATATGATTCCAGTACTGGTTTTTCAAGGAGGCGGACTCGAGAGATACTCGATAAGCTACATCGAGCTTAAATAAATTGGTATAAGCTAAACTAGATATATTCAAGTTACAATGTCAACAGTTTCAAATATTCAAGAACATTCACTCTAAGATACATGCTGTAATATGATTGATTATGGTTTATGTGCAACAACTTTATGGTAATGATATTCTGACCTTTGATCTTGGATAGGAAAACAGGTATTCAAATTACATAGCGAATATTTCGAGTATTCAATTTCCAATAATTCCAATAACCATAGCTTGCATATTGGTCGATATATTTGGCGAGTTAACATTTAGAACAGATTTGGTGTTGGTTTGATTAAAACTAAAAGTGGGCAAGACAAAATTCACTCAATTTGGAAATGAAGATGCAATAAATCAAGAGTACCTGTGGAGATCTGTTGGTTATATCGAATTTAGTCTAGATATTGTGCTCATAGATTACGGCAATTTTTGGTGCTGACCCGATATAATTTATTCAAACTAGAGAGTGGACAACAAAGCGGAAGTCGCCCGGCACAAGTGATCTCATACAACGGACTTCCTTTAGAGACGTTCGTTTATTACAAATCATGCAAAATGTTGGAAAAATGCATTTTCATCCAGTTAACGTTTCTTTTTCCAAGCGCGTGGTTTAGTATGAATGCACTTAATTCGTGCACTTATTATAATATATCTTCGTGGATTTGAAATGAATTGCAATTTCGTGGATACCTCGATTAATGGGGTCATTGTATTGTATTGTATTGTATTGTATTGTATTGTATTGTATTGTATTGTATTGTATTGTATTGTATTGTGTTGTGTTGTGTTGTGTTCTGTTCTGTTCTGTTCTGTTCTGTTCTGTTCTGTTCTGTTCTATTCTATTCTATTCTATTCTATTCTATTCTATTCTATTCTATTCTATTCTATTCTATTCTATTCTATTTTAGTATTCTATTCTATATACCATACTCTATTTTAGAAATTTAGGAGAGTCGAAATTAAATAAAAGTGCATATTCTATAGTGGATTATGAGTCAAATTTCGTCAGTTAACATTCATATTAAACAGACGCTTTTTCTGAAATGCTATTGAATTTAGTAATAATGTTATTCTGTTCTTTAGTACTCAAAATAATGCGGTACATAAATTTAGTACAATACGTAACTCTTATTAGAAATTCATATATGTTTATTCAAAATCTTTTTTGCCAGTTTGACAATGCAAAAATGCAAACATTTTACTAACGTTCCCACTGTATCTTCAAAATTTATCGTCCCTACCCGTGACAAACCAACACAAATATGAAACTATGTAAAAATAAAAACTTGATAATAAAACTTTATTTGTCACAAACTATATATTCAAGAGCCTCTGTACCAAATAATTTATAACATCGGCTGCTTTACAAACTTGTAAAATGTGTGTTAAATATACACTACCCAAACTTTTGCTTAGTTTAAACCTATTTTATTGATGACTATACATGTACATACACATACTTGTAATATAATACAAGAAAGGACATTTAACGAATTCAAATCAGCAAATAGTCGGGCCATAAGTTCTTCCAACATTAGTAGACGGTCTCCCTTACTACTGAAAGTATGCTAAGCATCAAAGATACAAGACGAATTTTGATGCAAAGCATCAACGACGCTGCGCATGTTTTTGAAACATGACTGGGAGATGGGCACTGGGACAGATTTCTATATAAAATGTATGCGATAAACAACAGGGAACCCTCTTTTATTACATAAAATGATCATTACGTTAGTGTATTTAGCTGTATGACCGTTTTGTTTATGAAACTGATTTATAAAACAATCGTAAAACAGATATACCAGCCCCTCCCTTCCTGTAGCTGGTGATGTGGATTTTTCTTTCTTTCTATTCACGAGACATATACACTCCAGCAATATGGCGGAAGGAGATGAAATCCACATTATTAATTATGCTGTGACGCGTATACATTTTACAGAACTTTCATTGGCTGATTATTGTTTTTGTTGACAAATGATGGAATGGAATTACGTTAGGGCCCAACGTATTGCCTGGAGCAATAATATATCGTATATATTCGTCCCAGGTATTGCATAGTTAGGTGAACGGTTTTTCTTTACAGTTTCAATATTATAGTCTAATATGTAGTAATTAAAATGGGTTTTCATTGATTTTTCACGTTAGCGCCATGTATTCTATTATCTGAGTGTTGTAAGATAGAAAAACATCTTCCGAATATTTTTTTCTGAGCTTTGATGAATCGTAAACAAAGCTATAAAAAACGTAGTCGACGAGTTTGTTGAAAAGTTATTAAATACTCATTAAATGTGTCCAAAGTTTTGTAATAAGGGAAGAAGACATATGTTGTTTTTTTTTGTATTTTATTGTTTTTAATGACTTAATGCAATTTGCTGATTCATAAAGTCATTTTTCATACATAGAACATAGTTTCGATTTACAATAATTATAATGTTGGCTGCTCCCTATTTGATTATACAACTCCATGGTCCAAAATTGAAACCTATTCAATACTGACGCCGCGATTCCTCGCGGCGTCAATAAAACCTTTTTTTGGATCGATCCAATGTTAACAGAGTAGAAACGAACGAAAGTAGTGTCGTATACAAACAAGTAGTTCCATATTATTCAGTGAATAAACGGGAATTGTTAGGCATTATACTGTTTTCTATTTTCAAAATTACACAGTAATGAATAATTTTAAAACGTATTAGAATAGCATAATATTATTTTGTTGTAACTGTTCTTTTGTAATTTATCGTAAACACTATTAATGCGCGAACGAACCATGTGGGCAGAAAAAATAGAGAAAAGTGCGTTTCACGTTTCAGGGGCCATCTTTGCTGAGAAAAATGGAAATATGATTTCTTTTTCCCTTTATACAGCGTTTGACATTAAAGTAACGAAGCACATTCGACTGAATAATCTTCGATTGCCTTTTCAATTATATACAATATTATATTAACCCTTTTTCCCCATGTTATTGTAATCGGCAGATTGTAAGCGGTAAAGGCGTCTGCACTTGTGCCTGCCCAAACGTGCTGTTACGAATGAGTTCGATTCCTATCAAAACCCATTCTTTATTTTTACTTTTTTCTTCTGTTTTACTTATCATTTTCACCTTTTAATCATTTTTAAATGTTTTACGGCAAATAATCATAAAATTCTTCATCCATGTAAAACTAATAATGATAATGGCAATGAAAAATAAATAAAGACATACTGTATACATATTATTCGATAACAGTAGAGCCTAAAGTTTCGATACTACAGGCCAGTCAGTAGTCGTGTAAGGTTTTGCTTGTTCAACAAGAATTGGTTTGCTTGGGTTCTTTTGTGGACATGCCTCAACATCAACCATCACCAATTTCTAAAATATTTACATGTGAGTTTTGTTTGTGGGCCCGCTGTGATACTTTGTATCACACTTTTTCTTGTTCAGTTATATAATTTATTCTGTGTCTTCCTTGATCTTGCTCACTGTTCAGTTTTTGCCTACAATTTAGGGTAGGAATTTATTTCAACCAGACAAGTACTGGGAAGGCGGTTCGATTTTTTGCTTCTTATTGTTGGGGCTATACTGTAAGCTCAAAAGGTACCGTTTATCTTTTTCGTTCTTTCATCAACATTGATATCACAGTATTTAGCTTTTAGAAGCATTTGAACCCGGAATGTAAATTTATTTTGTGTCGGTAAATTACGGAATACTTGCTATTTTACTTTAGAATAAAACACAAGGGACGAAGAGGAGAAAAAACAAGCAGATAACTCTGTCCGAAATATTAAGGTACTTTCGATAATAAAAATTACCTCACTTGGTGACCTCACTGTCCGGCCTCATTTGTGAGTTAAAACTATTTTTAGAAGTAAACAAAAAATGAGGAACCGAAGTTGGTAAAGGTGAAATTTCATAAAGATTTGGTAACTAAATAGTTTGCGAGTTATAGCAAAATATGTGCTAAACGTGTCTAAAACTAGGACCGTAACCAGTAACGTTCTTCTAGAAATATGTGGCACTGTATATCAAATCAAGACCGATATTGACTACATTTAGTAACGGAATTGTTCTGTTCTTGTCTGCCTTATCGATTTTGGTAATATTAAGAGTAACTAGGGCTGCAACGATAAAGATTTCCTTCCGTTCGGATATGATCCCGTCCGTTATCGAATGCTGGTATTCGACTGCATCCACACTTTTACTCCGGTATTGATTCCCGTTTTCTAGAGGCGCTGTGGCGTAGGGGTAGAGCGTCGGACTGCTAACCACGAGGTCGTGGATTCTCATCCTGGTAGCGGAATTTTTACTGCATCCTTCAAAACTCGTTCGTTCAGAGCGAGGATAAAATTTTGTCAGAGCCCCAGGAAGCACCCATAGGGGTAGTTAAGGTAAGCTGCAAGTACTTTTTCTACAATCGGTAAATACTGAATCAATAACAAAAGATAATTTAATCATTTTAGCTCTTGCAACTTCTGACAATGCTTGGCACCATAGAAGGGCCTCTGTGGCCGAGTGGTTAATGTCACCGACTGATGATCACTTGCTCTTTAACGCTGTAGGTTCGTGCCCTACTTGGGTCGGATTCTTTTATGTCTTGAAGCTATCTAGGTTCTACACAAGTGCCCGCCCGTGACTGAAATAATGCCCGTAGTGGCACCTTGGGTTTTCCTCCTCCATGAAACTTGGAAGTTGCCATATGGCCTTAGCTGCGTGCGACTTTAAATCCGAATCAATCAATTGGCACAACACAATCAGCCCTATGGTCAAACCCCATAACTTTTGAATGACATTAAAAGTTGTGCAAACTTTGAATTTTAGTTCAGTTTTGTTAAAATCCACTTCAAAGTTACCATTCAAGCTACAGCTATGATACTTAATAGGGTAGTTGAACATACATGTAGTCATTGAATGCAAAAGGTAAGCACATGGGTTCCTATATCAAAAGTAAAGTTTACACATATGGTAAAAATTTGTGAACAGTTGTGTCTCCAGTTTATACCTTTAATCTTTTAAGGGTTGTCCTGATATATACAGTATGTTTTGTTTAGAGACAATCGATCCTCCAGTACTTTCAGTCTTTTGATTAGTATTACTAGCAATATACATGAAGTTATGAAAATTGTACACAATTTTATATTTAATAATTGGACAAGAACATTAAAATCTGAACTTTGGTTAACATTTATTAACTTAAAATAGAGATTTGTGAGAGAAGAATTGTATTTCAAATTTTGCCAAACAGGGATAACTAGCATTGAATTAATATCGAGTATGTGACCCATTACAGTTTGGCAAGGCCTTCTCACGTTACTTATCAATTTCCTGATGCTTCTTTGCGGCATGTTGTTCCATTCTTTGATTAGCATAGCACCAAACTCCGGCAGACATCTAGGCTGCACTTGACGGACTGACATTGTAAGCTACAATGTGTGATGGGATTTGGGAGATTGGGCTGCCCTGTCCAGATGCTACATTCCCTCCGTCTCCAATTACTCCCACCCAAGCTGGTTCCGCCCCAAACCATCACTGAGCCCTATCGATCATGCTCAGCAATGTTAGTCGCATGGAACCTCTCCTCTGGTCTTCTGCGTACTCTAGAACACCTGTCTGTCTGACAGTCGTCCGTAAAAAGGAAGGTCCATTACCGATTCATACCGTATCTGTCGGTGGTTCTGAGACCACGGAAACATATACAAGGGCTTCTGGATTTGAACACTAGCTTCGTACAATCTCGTCTGGATAGTGTGGGTCGAAGCATTGTCCCAAAATGCATTTTAAAGATTAGACCGAAGCTGTGTTGCACTGGCAAGGCGGTTCCCACGGGAATGAAAAATAAAAAGCCGTGGTTCAGCTACACAAGTAGCCCATTCTCCGCCGCTACCATACCGTCTAATTGATGTGTCGTGCTGATGAAACCTTGCACAGGCTCCTGTTATCTCAGTATGGTGCAATCCAAGGGATTCTGCACCCTGACGATGTGTAACCCCTTGCTACACCATACATTTCTGTTTCAGACAATTGCATATGCAATATTAAATTAATAGCCTGGTTTTGTAGATTAAATCCTGTACATGTGTCATGTACATGCAGAGAGTGCAGCAAATCAAGGGACATATGTTTTCCATGGCTGACCTGAAAATCTGCCTGTCATATAAGCATACGGAAGAAAAAGTGTCAAGAGCTATATCAGCAGGCGATCGATAATAATTGGGGATGAGGAGTTTACGGACATAACTACGGTTCGGAAGTATCCGTAAATAAACGTAAATAATCATTGATTATTCAAATGTGCTTGAAATTGCCTAAAGAGGAGATATTGAAGTTGACGTGTTACTTTTGTGGGTAAAGCGGAAACTCTTCTGTTTTATTTGACCAACTCTACCAGATAATAAACAAACGTTCAAAATTATCAATCTCAATAATAATGTAATAAGACGCGAATTATCCGGTGTTTTCAAGATATATTATGGTACATTCATAGCTTTGAGTTCATCCTGGATTATTAGATAAACAACATTGCTGATTGGGTAAACACTCTTTTGTTATCTAACAAAAGTTTTCATTGGATTAATCAACCTTGAAACTTGTTTATTCCATCTTCTTACTAATCACGAGAATTTCATGATTTCTTCTTTTACTGTCTATATAAATGTTGACATTATTAGTTTTATTCAGTTTGGGTTCAGGCCACTAAGGCCAGTGTCATACAAGACTTAGTATTGCATTTAGATATTGGACCTAGTCCTGCAAACCAATTATTGCTTATTCTTTTTACAACTGACTTATTTTGTATACACAAAAAGTAACTCCGAAGGGAGAATAATTATGAAACAATTCAAAAGTTCACTGTTTACTAAATATTTCGGCCTACTGGCCTTCTTCAGTAGATGAAATACACAAATCGCTTTACATTTTCACATATAACGTCAATAACGTTATATGTGAAAATGTAAAACAATTCGAAGTGTGACTTATTTTGTTTTGTAAATCATCTCTCAGGTTATTTTAGATATAATATTCATCCTCACAGCCTTATTCAAATACTGCAATAACTTACAAATCAAGTCATACCATTGATGCAAAGCATCAAAGGGCGCCGAAAATAGTTTCTATTTCAACATTTATTAGTTATACGGTTTTTGCATATCGCAATGTAGCCTGACAAAAACGTATAAATACTTGTAACTAACTCACAACTATTCGTAACAACACGTTAACAGGTCGTAGTTTACACGTAAAAGCTTTATTTAGATGAATCGTATCATTCCGTAACATACTCGAAGCAATCCATAAAAAGCTTGTATTGCTCGTATATATCCGTGGTAACTCGGAAGCAATCGTAGATTTTTGCCGTAAATACATCGTAATAACTCATAAAAGTGACCAAATCGTAATGATCCGTGTACTTTTACGAATTTGTGCCATACGTAAGGATTCGTAAGACAAATCCGTGTGTGTGAAGGTAGCATTACTTTTATTCTCATGTTTAATCTGTAAAATTAATCAAAATTAATGCTTCTCAATTTTCTCAAGTAATGTACATGTGTGGCGTTAAATAGCTAAAATTAGCTTTTTGATAAGCAATCATTATTAGTTTGATTTGAATAAAAAAAATTATGAATATTTGCAGAAAACATTTAAAATCATGGTGGTTTTAAAGCTGAAAAAAAAACGGAAGAAAAATTATTTTAAAAAATTGGGTTTCACCGGGATTTGAACTCCACTCAGCGGTCATCAGCTTACTCACTACACCACGGAGACTAACTTTAAAGCACGTGGTAAAAAATAAGTTGATATTGTAATTTTGCAAAACCGATAAGGGAGAAGTTGTTTTACGTTTTCGTATTTTTTCTAAAGGAAATGTGTATAATCAATTTTTTAATGTCTATTTCGTATTATTTTAGCATACCGTTAAAACCATCTTTTTTCGCATTCTCATAACCGCTCCTACCATGTACTTCCGGAAAAACTATTCCATAATAGGCCGCCGCCGTCATCGGCGGCGCCAATAACAACAACAACAACAACAGGTTACAGTAGGTTCTAGCCCAACCAATTGTGCGCCAGGTCTTTCTGATATTTACGACGGCCGCCCTTCGGACGGACATCTATGTAACATCAGTTTGTAAAATCGGTCGGTCTTGCAGTCGAAATATTGAGGCTACAGTAGGTTCTAGTCTCACTATTTCCACTTCGAAGGCAGACCGATTTTACAGGTTGACATTTTAGAGTTGTCTGCCTTCTAGAGGTGTGACAGTTATAAAATATCAGATCTGTAAAAGGGGTCACACTGAAACGCCAAATTAATTAACCTAAGTAGGTTCTTTTACCAAGTTCGAGTTCATTTTTGTCCGAAGATAATCTAATCATGATGCTGTACTCTCCGCTGAACTTGTTCCAACTCGATTAAATTTTACAACCCATTTAGTAATCAAGCTCGCCAAAATAATATTGCCGAAACGAAATTGATCTGACTTTTTTACATCAAAACTTGACAATGAGTACAAAGACCAAAAAGGTGATCGGCAGCTCATTTATTGCTCTTCTTGCATTTTTTTCTTAAGGACGTAAAAGAGATCTTTAGAGAGATCTTACCCGTTGACCTATTTATCACTAGATTTCACGACGTGAATTTGTCATATATTTTGAAATTTTGCGATAATTATTCTTCCTGATGACCAAATTCGGTAACAATTCGCATTTGTTATAAATATAAATAGATAGATTATGAATTAATTTTTAAAATAATGGGAATTTCTGAAAATAACTGGCCAGCTTTATTTTGGTTTACGGGCGATTTATCAAAAAAATTAATTGGGGGCAAATAAGATTTCATCGAGCGGTGACCAAAAAAATAAAATAAAATGTCGAAAAATATTTTTTTATTTCATAAGCCTTGAAAAAAAAAAATTTTGCCATTAATTAATTATTCTAATCCATGATACCTTATTATTGGGTATACAATTCGCATTTGTTATAAATATAAATAGATAGATTATGAATTAATTTTTAAAATAATGGGAATTTCTGAAAATAACTTAAGCAAGGTTTCGAACCCACCCACATCGATCAGGCGGCAAGTGATTGATTCAAGGCAGCGACCTTAACCACTCGGCCATCAATTGTTATACAGGACTCTTTATAAATATAATCCAAGTTGCTCCATGGTCGAAATCTTCTCAATTTGTCTAGACTTTGTTCTTTTATTTATGTTACAAGTGCTGTGTGACCGGAAGCCGATGTTTTAATCCTTTATTCTGCCTCTGACAATAAAACTTTTCACTTCATTTTATTACCAATATATTCATTCAGTAATTGATTTTAATATTAAAATACTAAAGTACATGAAATCAACAAACCCAAAATCCTTCAGGACATACAACTTTGTCTCGGCACCCCACCGCCGTCGCCCCGCATACCATGCGTAACTAGTGTGTTTTCAGTGTCAGAAGATAATTAACAACACAATGACAGCGATTCTAAATTGAAACTCCTGATAAAGGATTCTTCTTTTGTTTTTCGAACTTGAATTTTCAATTAAAAACTGCGAACTCATGCTTGCGATTTGTGTTGTCCCCCCCATTAAAAGGAGTGTATCCCGTCCACGCATCGAAAAGAAACAACGAAAGGTAAACCGGGAACCAAATTAAAACAAGCGTCTTTTTGACCCGATGAATCAAAATAACCTACTATACCGTAAAAATATTATTTTCGTTTACGCTTAGGAAACGGAGGCGGACAAAATGAAAATAAAATTACGGAAAGGGACTTTTATTTTTATTTGATTTCACCAAAAAGTAGAGTCGGCGGTCCCGTAAACCAGAAGATAAAAAAATGCGCCTTACAGGTTACAATTCAGTAGTGCTGAGTACCGGTTCCCGTATCGTATCGAAAACCGGTATATAGGGTTCAATTGATTTATCATATCGAATGTTCCTGTATCGATCAAGTATCAATCAAACCAAAAATGATAAAAAAAACGTTATTTGACCCAGTAGGCTCGCGGGGGGGGGTTTTGTATGCATACATTTTACAAAAGTACATTAAAATAGACGACGATGCTTATATGGGACGCATGAAATTTTCGAGAAACACATGTCAAACATTACCGCAATACACATCATGACAGCTGATAAAATGTAAGGCGTCGTCTGTTTTATACTCTCAACCAATTAGAACACGAGGTTTCCCAATATTAATTACTGCGCAGGTAGGCGGTCGTAACACCCGATAATTATTTAACTGTTTAATTTGCGATGTGTTTGCTGTTAAGTTAGCGTGTTCGCCAATTAATTATCGGCTTATTACAGTTGTCTTTCGAAACCGTTGACCTTTTTAAATTGTTTTTTGTTTCATTTGTTTAAACAATTCTTTCAATGATTCAATTAGCTGCATCTATGCACAGAAGTAACTGGAAAATAGGGTTTTTTTAAGACATATTAGCGCTGTTTTTCGGGACCGTTTACTAATTAAAAAATACATAATCACTGTTCACGTGTTAATTGTTAATATGCATTTGAAAATAGCTCAGTCCAATTGATTTTCCAATATTTCCAGATACTTTGTCCAGCATCGATTCCAGTTGGAAAAATAATTCTTAGTAATTTCCCTTTATCAGTGAACATGCAGAATGTTTCGACTGAGGAATAATTCAAGGCAGCCAATCATATTTTTCGTTCCACTGGTGTATTTTACCAACTGTAGAAATGTAAACATACTACAAAGGGGACAAAACTGCCAAAAAAGAAAACTTTAGTGTGCAGGAAGCATGCGCAAATATATATCACAGTTCTGAGGAGTATAAGAAAAAAGTCTCAGTAAGAACATTAAAGGAGCAATGGGAAATGATGATCTTGGCTTCAATTTGACATTTAGAGAGAAAGATTGCACTGACTGCAGAGAATTTTCAATTTTGAAAGCCAAATTTTGGGCGTTGTCTGACAAGATGTCAGACAGACTTCAGGTCAATTTCGGGAAGACTGCCATGAAATAATTTAAATATGTTTGATCTTCATCTCAAACAGCCGTACTTGGCCGGTCAGACTTCACAGATTATGTATGCTCTATAAAATTACCTTTAGGCAATAAAATATTATGTTAATTAGTAAAACTTAAATGTTATATCTGTATTTAATAGATAATATTTCAATATCATTTGACATCGTTGTCACCATTATTTGACACTTTGATACACAGCTGAAGAATTTTTGACAAAACTTACTCAGAGTCAAGGTCACAGTGACCTCTATTAGCTTATCCTTGATAAAATTCCAAAAGATGTTCACTAAACTTTCAGAGAACAGTCCAGTGGGTCACGTTCACAGTGACCTCTGTTAGCTTTTCCTTGATAACATTCTAAAAGATTTTCTGTAATCACAAAACTTACTCTGTCAGAATAGTCCAGAAGAGCAATACTGCCTCTTATGGGCCTCTTGTGTACATAGTTCATAACATTATTTTCAAACAAAACAGTAAAATATAAACAAAAATCAATGTACTTGTATGAAAAATAATTTCTCAGGCCAAGAGACAACCTATTTAAAGTAAGTCTCCCTATCTGGGGTCTTTTGTTTTTGAGGTACAGATTTGGAGACACTTCCTTTATAGTAAGATGCATATGGACCATATGCAACTTACTATAAAGGAAGTGTCTCCAAGTAATCATGGTAATCGGAAAGTAATCATGATTACTTGCTAAACGTAATTTAATTTAATCAATTACATATGAAAAATTGAGGTAATTTAATTGTTATTGTAATCACAATATTCCTAAGTAATTGTTATTAAATCAATAGCATTATAACATAATCAGTCACAATTCTGCATATGGTTATGGTAACATACTTTTAAAAACAGTTTTTACTTGCAGAAAGCAAAATCTGTAAACAAAGAGACTACAGATGAGGATATGTCAAACAGGGGATGTAACTCCGAGGTAAGATGTTGTGCAGTGTATGCGTGCATTACTGCAAGTCAACCTGCAGACTTTAGGGTATTTGTTACATTGGGAGAGACTTTTAACTTTATCTGTGCACAAAATGCTCATGATGTTAGAACTTTAAAGGTTGTTTAGTATGAAAGATGCTTCAGTCAGTATTTTGCTTCAACTGGCATAGATCCACTGTGTAAGTTCAGCTTTGCAGATTATGTTGACACTTCCTGGCAGTTATTCTTAAGTAATTCATGCATTGCTGTCTTATCAGATTCTTCTTATGTAAAAACATACTGCCTGTACAGTTGCAATGGTAACTGTTATCCCACACAGCAAAAAAGAATGGTCTTCGTCTGTCTGTAACATTTGTGTCCATAATTCTCTAAACCCGTTGAAGGATTTTCATATAGTTGTTGTTTGGTCATGTGTTCATCTCATCAAGATGATGTGCAAACTGATGTCCCATAACCACCCGTCAAGGTCAAGGTCACACTTAGGGTTCATCGGTTTTTCGTGTCTGCACAGTAAATCGTGAATGCTTTGACATGTAGCTTTTGTCAAATATTTATCTCATCAAAAAGATGTGTAGAACCACGGTTCAACCCCTTGCTCTCAATGTCAAGACCACATCATCTCATCAATTCGACCTGCAGAAACCATGTGCAACCCATCTGGTGTAAAGTCAAGGTCACACATAAGTGGACATTGGTTTTTTGTGTCCCCTCCATAACTCTTAAACCCCTTGAAGGTGTTTTTCATGAAACTTGTTTCAAACATATCAGGATGACATGCAGAATTCATTTTTCAACATCACCAGGTCAAGGTCACATTTAAGGATAATTTGTTTTTCATGTCCACTCCATATTTCCTAATCCTCTATAAGAATGTTCATAAAACTTTGATCAAATGTTCATCTCCTCAGGCTCAAGGTAATGCACAGAAATTATTTTCCAACTTACTCAACTTAAGATGAAGGTCACCTTAAGGGATCAAAGGTTGTTCTTTCAGCATTTCTTCATGTGATGGGGGATATAGTTGTCTTTCAGACTGCTTTTTGGATATAATGTATCCCTATTTTGTAAATGCAATCAATATCTATCCCTTTGTCCAATCACTTGTCTAAGGCCTGATGTTTTATCATTTCCTTGTAAATATTTATTTTTAGGACATGGCGACAAAATTTGAGCAGGAGTTGGTATGGTGCATTGAGCAATTACAGCTTGGTTTAGAAACACAGAATGCAAGCTCCAGGCAAGGTATATGCAAATATTAAGGGTTGATATCCAAACTACTGAGAGTGTACATGTATTGAAACAAAACAAACAGATACAACACCTCAGTATGTATCAACCTCATGCATTGCACATTAAAATAATTTTGTATATCTGTAATATTCAAGTATGACAGGTAACTAGTAACTAGTTCATACTAATTTATTTTTTAGCTCAATTGTGAAGAAAACCTGTTACTTATCAATTCACTCTCAAGTCTGCTTTCTAGAAAAACCAGTACTGGTGTCGTATAAGACTTTGTGTAGAAGGCATAGCTCAGGAAGACCAGTGGTACAAATCTTGACAAGTCTGTTTCAGATATAAACAGTGTAAAGTAACTCATGACAACTGTCAATCCTGTTATATTTTGAAGTTACATGTTTGTTCATTGTTTAATTTGGATGGAGTCAGTAACTGCTCATTAGTAGTTTATTAATTTCTTCATATTAGGTGTATATTATATTTATGTCTGACATTGATTTAGATTCATTGTTTCAAGTCCAACTCTTTATGTGAGAATGTTGGAAGTTTTCTAAGAAAGGATAAATCTAGTACTGGTTCTTTCCAGAAATGATGTTCAGGTACACTGCCCACCTGTAAATAACTGAAATACTGTTGAAGTGTAAAATAACAGACTTAAGAGTGTCTGTATGGTTTGTATCGAACATTAACTGCTGAAGGCAGTTTGATATTTAGTCAAGGTCACCCTTAACAGTTTTATCTGCATGTAAGAACAGGATTTTGTATTTCAGCTGTTGAGGCAACAAAAGCATTAAAGATACTGCTTAGCTCAAAAGCACCTTTGATTAAGAAACGTCAAGTGATGAGTAATACGTTTGGAGACTACCGAAAAAAAATGGCGGAAATGGAGCGCAAGAGTTCTGCAGGTCGGTTTCTTTTGTTACATGTACACGAGAAAGTTTCATGAAGTGTATACTGGTACTGTTAAAGTGTTTAACCTTCTGACTGTTATTTATTCTGCCTTGTAGTCTGATCAGGATCTGTACCATGTGCTTATCAGGCAAAGTATACACCCACCCCTTTGATTAGTATATATATGTATACTAATTTATTTTAGCACGATTGTGAAGAAAGCTTGAAGCTTATCGAGTCACTCTCAAGTCCGCTTGCTGGAAAAACCAGTACTGGTGTCATATGAGGAAGTACATCAGTCATTTTTAGGGCATGATTTTTGTAACTATGTTACTGCAAGTGTAAAATATCTGTCACTATTTAGCAGGATTGTACAAACTGGTAAAAAACAATCACTGTAGGGGAAACTTCAGTTTGTGTAATTGAACAGATTTCTTTATTTATGTTAGATATATGAAATCCTTGAGTTTTACTACCTTTCCCACTAATCCATTAATCTGCAGTTCAGTATTCAGCACTGTGTGGAAGAGCCCTATACATGACAATTATTTGTTTGTGTGTTTCAGCTGTAAGAAAGGCGACTATTGCACCAGTAGCCTCAAACACTATGCAGAAATCTACATATTTCAAGAAAAGTGCAACTAGAAACTTAAATAGTGTGCAACATGTTACAAATGGAGGTGATGGAGTAACGCTAGAGAACCATTCAGCTGCTGATGACGGAAATTCTGTGGCACAGTCAGCTGACACAACAACCTGTAGTGACTTAAACACTAATTTTCAGTTTAACTTCAAAATAGATGATAACAAAGTATCAGAGAAAGTGACATCATGCCCAGATACTTTTCCAGAAAATGTTACAGTTGATAATGTGAATGATGGAAAGGCAGACACAACTGCTCCATTTGTAAAAAGTGACAATTCTTTTAGATTTAATTTTATGTCATCTAGTTAAAGTTCTTGCAAAAGTACCGGGTATGTGAAAAGATTCCTACAGTTAGTCCAAAATAGACATTGAATATACATATCACACTTTAGTGAGCCAGATCAATGGCTAAAAGTCGTAATAAGTAAATTGGTTTGTTTTTGTGCTGACTACGAATCCAGAAAATAAATACATGTACCATTTTGCATTTCAACCCGTTTGTTGATGCTTCACAAAGCCACATTAAAACTGATACCAGAATGGGTGTGCCAAAAGCTCATCTAAATAATATACATGTAGACCAAATGGACATTGTTTAATGGATTCTATCAGATTTATTCACAGTAGATAACTTAAGTGCATACTTTTGCATACATACCAACAAATGTAGCCCTGGCTTTAATGAATGCAGTCTATTTTATGCAGTGTAGTCAATAATCTCAACCCAAACTTGTAATTTATCTGACTGAGGTGTATCTGCCTCACACCTGATAATGCTTGATATGACTGTTTACCTGAACTATTCCCTCATTTCTTTGCATTATTGTAGTCTAATTTTATTCCTCTGTTGTTCACTTATGTTTCTTTTAGATAGAATACATTATAACAACCAGGCAACAAAAATCAATTGGTTTTAGAACTTGGAATACACATTTAGAAACCAATGTTACTATTGTTATCATTAATATGATCCTTTATAAAATTATGACATAAAAGTCTTGATGCAGTATTAGTATGAGAGATAACAGAATGACTGTTAAATGGCCAAGTGTAGTGAATAAGCAACGAAGAAGACTGTTCAGTTATGAAAGAATGAATTATATTGGAATAGAAAGCACAATTTTTCTTTAAATGTTTTTGGTTTTGATACCATGTAATTTTTGCTATAGAGAAATAAAAGCTATTACAATATGTGATAATTAGACCTAAATATAAATAAAAGTTTGCTTTTAGTTTCATTAGGTCACATCCAGACCACACCATGAGGAGACGCTCGTACAATGGCCTGCAGACCCCGTCAAGGGTCAGTTTAGCCCTGTAAAAGACAGTGTTTTCAGCGCACTCTGGGTTTTTTTCTTCATTAATTTGCATCTCAAACAAAAGTTTTAACTCTGTGCACAGAACATTTATCCATGTGCTGAATATCCATGAAATGTGTGCTTGCCTGGTATTGAATGTTTGGGCCAAGCCTTTGTTGAAGTTGTCTGTTTTTAACTTAACAAGCAAATTCAGTGAATTTATATCCCCTCCCAAATAAAGCAAATACCTGGAGAAGAAAAACTGGACAGTATATTGGTCTGTCTTTTTAAAAAAAAATTCACCACCCCACTTGGGCCTCATTGATGTCGTCGTTCTTCAAGTTGCAGTCATTAAGAACTTAATTGTTGTAAATTAAATCAGTACTACTACTTTCAGAAAACAAGAATTCTCATGTTTCTATATAGAATAATTAGGTAAATTTTCTGTTGTTAGAGAATACGAAGTTGATTATTTGTGCAAAACAAAATGAAATTCTGACATGCCTTTCAGAAAAAGAAGCATTTCTTAAATTTCACCACTCGGAGATAATTGTTTTTTCTGCATCAAATTTAATTGTGTGACTGAACTCACTTGTATGTTAAATGAAATCAGTACTATCAGTTACAGAAAACAATTGTTAATTTTCTAAATATAAGATTATTAAGAAAAGTGCTACACCCCCTTTAGGGCCCTCATTTCTAAAACAAAATCAGGAAATGTAGGGCTAGAGAAATGAATTTTTAATGTCTTTATACTGAATATAGAAGAAAATAACAGTAAAAGGGCAATAACTCTGGATATACTAATGCAGTCTTGACGAAAGTTGCATGTGCGCCGCAACATTGTGCTATTGTATACTTCCATTTAATACGTTCATGACATTATATCAATTGCTTCTTGAGTAATGATTCCGGAAGGACGGACGTACCGACGAACAGATGGACAGCTGACCTCAAAACAATATCCGTCTACCTTTGCTAGGGGATGACTAGAACAATGAAGATCACTTCCACAACAATTTCCTTAGAACAATGAAGATCACTTCCTAAAAATTTTCTATCATGTCCTTTGTTGCAGACTACTGGCAATTCACTCATAGCACTGGTTGTTTTTCCTCTCCGGTAATTAATCCGTGTTGGTTTTATCCTTGATTTCAGATATGAGCAATGTCCTGAAAACAGCATACTTTGGTAGTGTAGTAACTTTGGACCTGTGTTATATGCAGACCCTTCAAACTTAGAACTGTTTCTTTTCACTTGTCATGATCAATATTTTCAGAAACTACATAATTCTCAAATATCTAAGCTTCTGGTTTCAGAGGGTTTGTTTCAGGGGAGTAGGTGTTCTGATTTCAGAGGAGTAGGCCTTCTGGTTTCAGAGGAGTAGGTCTTCTGGTTTCAGAGGAGTAGGCCGGAGAGGAGTCGGCCTTCTGGTTTCAGAGGAGAAGGCCTTCTGGTTTCAGAGGAGTAGGCCTTCTGGTATACAATAGGTGTTCTGGTTTCAGAGGATAGGTCTTCTGGTTTCAGGGAGAGGCTTTGGTTTCAAATACAAGGTGTTCTGGTTTCAGAGAAGCCTTTGAAAATTCCCTGACAATGCCTATGTGAAGTCAATTTTGATACGGGGATCATAATTTGAAAAATCAAGTTAGATGACCACCAGACGATGCTGAATGCTGAATATCTAAGCTATTGGCCTTGCAGTTTCAAAGAAGACGGTTTTTGAAATTTTACCTTGACATAGCAACGAGAATTCTGCATGGAGCCCGGGCATGTATTTTACAAGGTCTTGGGTAAAAAATCCTTGGGGGGAAAAAGCCTCGAAGTATCGGAACAATGAAATGCATGACTACTTAACTCGGAAAAATGAGCAGAGGAACAAAAAACTTGTAAAGTAATTTCCATGTTTTTTGTTTGAGGAAACCTTCTAAAATGTATGTGACCTCAGCGTACTGAAACGTTTTCCAAGGATTTAAAAAATTATTTCCGTGGTTTGTTTACCATTCGGTTTTTTTATAAGAAAAACCATGGAAAGTTTTTCTAAATTCTAGAGTACTAAAACATTTTGCGAGGACTTTTACAAGAACATCCGAGGTTGAATTTCGAAGGTTTATCAAATGAAAAACCTCGGAGATCGTTTCTAGATTTTCCACGAAATTGTTCAGAAATTCCACGGAAAAACCAGAAAATGTCAGCAGCCAACGACACCTTCTAAAAAGGGAACAGTTTTCTTTTCGAGATTGTGTAGGCCTTTTTAGTACTCTAAGAAACAAATTTGTAGCACTACCGAACAAAGAATGGTCACCCGACTCATTGAAACATTTAGAGTAAGGTAAGTGGTATTGCATTACAAATGAAAAGTAGTCAGTAGTCTTTATTGCACATGCAGTCATGTTGTATCTTGGACAAATTTAGGTTCAATCTTTTTTGGCTGCTTGTTTTAGCAGATGTGCTGGCTTGAGGTTAATCATGGCATCAGATGCCCATGGTCATTTCTCCTTGACAATTTCTGAAATACATGTACACAATAATTTTTCTTTGTAACAATGGCAGCTATGTCCAACATGTTGATAGTATAATTTTAAATCTCAAAACTTTCTCTAAATCAGCAACTTTCCTCCTATCAATTGCAGAGTGACGACATACAATGTATTTAGGATAACATGTTAATGCCTTAACGTGGAGTCAGTTCAGTAGTTCAAGAGATGCAGACATCAAACAATTTTTACACTTATTACATGTATGGGATGGGGGCGTACAATTTATACATTTTTTTGATACATGATCAACTGCTAGATCGATTATTATTTCAAGTGAAACCAATTTTGTGTCATAATTAAGACTGCACAGTCGATGAGTTTCTTCTGAAACTAATTCAAATTAATATGTTTTAAACATGTACATTTATTGTATGAACTTTCCTTTGGTACAATATCATATAGATCTATATTTATACGGGGCTTACTTATTGTTAATCAAAGCACTCGACAGTACCCCAGGGACAGTCACGGGACAGCTAATATTTTAAGGTGAAATTAGGTGCATGTGTTGCATAAGGCATCTTGTCAAAGCATGCTCACACTGTAAGAGAAACATGAGAATGTCATAGAATCGAACTAGGTTTCTCTGGGTTACTTTAGCAGTCTTTTTGTACAAATTTCCTATCTAAATTAAATACACTGTCAGATGATGTTTTGAATCTGCAGCGTTTCATGCCAGGAAGAACGTCACGTCACACGTAGCCTACGTCACACGTAAGTCACGCCTTAGTTACGCCTATAACTTTTCATGAACTATTCACTGATAATTCAAATGGTATATATTAACGCCAACCGTGGCCTCTCGTATTTCTCGTCACCTTTTTTTGCGGAGGCGAGATTTATGCGGTTTACACCCGGTCCACCCCCAGTCCCCGCCTCCACTTCATATTAACTATAATATAGTACATGTTACGCAGTGATAAATTTGATGTTGACCTTGATCGGCGATTATCTGATTGTCGTAGCTACGAAACGATGGAAGAGAAAAGCCAGGAGTCTTCTATGTTACAACACTGAAAGGCTATTCATGCCTGTTGGTTACTGGAGATTTTAACTATAAAAACTGAAACTACATGCGTAGATGCAGATCACCAAGCCACTTTGTGTTTAGAATGTGTACGCTTACCATATATTTTTTTTGCCAACACACCAAAAGCCCAACAAGATATAGGCACGGTAATATACCGTCAGCACTAGATCTAATTTTGACAAATGAAGATAATATGATATCACAGCTACAACATTGCTCAGGTTTAGGTAAAAGTGACAACGTCACTCTAAAATTTAAATTTAGATGATATGTCGAGTTGCCAAAAAACATAACGAAAAGGAGAAATTTTAACAAAGCCAATTGTTCTGCTATAAAGAACGACATTATGGAAGTAAAAGAAGCAGATTTGGATGAACTATCTGCTGTTCAGCCTTGCCGGAACCATTATAGAATCATTATAAATAATATACCAGAACATGTGAAAGGTTGCAGTGGGCAGCGGAACAAGTATGTTGATCAAATTGCTCTTAATAGATCAAACAGAAAAAAAGAATTGGTTCAAATAACTGCTTAACAAGAGCCCGCAAAATTATTAAGAATATAAAGAGAGCAGAAACAAAGTAACAGATGAAATGAGAATAACTAAACAAGGAGCATGAGAAATCGATAGCGGAAAATATTAAGGGTAACGGAAGTTTTGGAAATATGTCAGGGACAACACAAAAACAACATGTGTAGGTACATGTAGTTTAGAAAATCTTGAAGGACATCTGGAAACCGACGACCGGAAAAAAGCATCATTACTAAATAATCACTTCACTACCGTTTTCACCGAAGAAAACATAACAGATTTTATAAGAGTCAATGTAATTAAAACGTTTAGTACAATAGCAATTAACAAGGAAACTTTTGTTAAGACAGTAGACCCAAACGTTAGTGCAATACATAGGTCTGGTAGCTGTAAAAAGGTAAAAAAATATAGACCTATTAGCATCACGTCAATATGTTGCAGAGTGCTTGAAAAAAATAATCAGCAATGAAATTGTCCAACATCTTGAGGAGCCAAAACATGATATCGGCACACCAACATGGTTTCCGGCGGGGCTACTCATGCACCACCCAACTGATAAAAATTATAGAGGACTGTTCTGAAGCAATTGACAATGGTCAGGACGTAGATGTTATCTACCTAGATTTTCGCGCTGCGACAAAGTACCACACGCAAGGTTATCAAAAACAATATGGGGTTTTTAAAGGTCCATTACTAACACCAAATCGAATTTTCTTTTAAATCTGGAATTGTAACCGGAAATCTATACGTTGTGCGTTACATCACACGGCTGGTGTTGACCGAAACCAGTACAGTTGGTTCAAAGACAAATGTAAGTTACCGTTCACTACGGCCGGAGCTGTCACAGTTCTGGGGGACACTCAAGACACAGTGATGAGGAATTACTTATATGGGCATAGAAGTGCGAGAAGGTACATATTGGCGAATTATACGCACTTTCAGGGCCATAAGAATCAAGTGAAAACATACATTGTAAACAGAGTAATTTATTTTACAAAAGTCTTTACTCATAGAAACCGACAACATATGTACAAATATCAAGTTAAAATTACAATATTTAGTCGAAACAGCAAAAAATCTATTGAATGGAAATCGGCGCTCAAGCTTCCTCTAGCCGTTCAAAACATGCTCCCTCTGTGCAACTTTAAACGTTTCTTGGGCTAATGAACCTGATACTTCACGGTAGTATCAATTTTAGAAGGGTTCAGATTTTAGGATAGCATGCCAATATACTACATTATTCGTAAAACTGAAATATTATTAGGTCGTTGCCTACTGAAATTGATGTTTTAAACGGTTTTGCGTTTCTTTACTCGCCGTAATTGCTTGTTAGTTCAAAGAAAAATACATTTGGTTGTAGGTATTTCATTGCTCTCAAACTCTGTGCAGGTTACCTGTTCACAGAGACAGAAACAATTATAAAAAAAAACAAACAAAGAAAATTCTACATCACCTGTTTCCAAGCTAAAAATAGCTGCTCAGAGTTCGAGATGCCCTCCGAATTCAAAGCCGTGGGATTATCAATGTGATTATAGTTCACTATACTACATTCAATTTTCTTCATAGATATTTAGTTTCTGTATAATCTCAGTGAATTTTTTTTAGGATTTTATTACAATTACATGTTTGAATTTTACTGCAGTACAGATTTTTCTGCTCGTGCGTTTGTCTATCTGTGCACGTGGAAAGAGAGAAAGAACCCCAGAGCTCACGTGCATTTGCCGAGATATCTAAGTGCACCATAATAGCTCTCAGTCGGGATATACCGTGTACTGCAGTGGTAAAGGCGAAAGTTAAGATCAGGGATTATTAAGATCACATTTTGTTAGCCAGAAAGCGAAGCCTAATTGATACCGACCGCGTGCTCCCGAGCAGGCAGTAAGTTGTGTAAATCACGATTAGTCAACTGTATAAAATTTACTGTATATGACTATACATTCCCTTTTGTTTATACACGCCGACCCATGGACAAAACAAAAAGTACGCATGTAACCAGAAATGAAAAAAGTTTCAATATTTGAACAATCTACTAGATCTATCTGTAGTTTACTAACTGTAAAAGATAAACCTACAGTAGATAGTATCTACTGTAGGTTTAAGATACTCTAATTTTTAACTTGATCTCATCTTCTTCTCGCCTAAAATGTTTTGATTGATGGTGAATTTCAAGTATGAAGACATGTTCGTAATTTAATCAACAATATTACGTAAACTGGCAAAGCCTCGGATAACTCATTCATGAAATATTTTACCTGTCTGGGAAAATAAGGGTGAAAGGTCAATACCTGACTAAATATAACGGAAATGACGTCACACAACCATTTATGGAGTCAAGAAGCTACTAAACAGTTTACGGAAATAAATTTAATCGAAATACAGTCATATTTTATATAATCTGATATCGAAATATAGCGTAAGTTACCAATTAACGGATTATGGTACTTCTGGTTGTTGGATTTCTTGTAAATCATTTGCCAAAACGTTACAGTTTGGGTGTCCGTAATTTTTTGGCAGTGTAAAATAGTGGGTGGAGTTCGGGCACCTAACTGTCAAACTGGGAAGTGTCGCAGTTTTTGGACTAATCAAAGGAGTGTGGTCCTCTGTATCACTCATGTTATTTCAAATCATTTCTAATGAAATTTTGTGGCAGTACCAGGTCAGCATCCGCGGGCCCTGAGCTGTCAATTCACCAATTTTGTTCAAAAAAATTTAACAGGCTGGTAACATTGCCAGATCTGGCCTTGGACGAATATATACTATCGGGATTGGAAACGGCTACTGATACACTAATCCATTATCGATTTTCATTGCCGTCCGTGGCCGCCATTTTGAAAGATAATTTGCATTTTTTCCCGTACACATAACAACAAAATACGCCAATTTCAAGCACTTTGAAGTGTTTCAAACACTAGAAACATTACTTGTCTTTACTTTGAAATTATATTTTTCAGCACACGACTTGATACAAAGTCAAAACATACTGCGAAATGTGACTGGTCATTTCAAATCCTTTTTCGAAAACGTCGCCATTTTTGAGCGAACGTTCTTCTTTAAATACAGATTTAATCACTAACAAACGGTGGTAAAAATAGTTTACAGTAAATAGAATGAAATAATGATAAAATGCCATCACCATATCTAGTATTTCATTGTCAACATTTGTCGAGTATTATAGCTTTGTTTTACGCTTTCTGCCGCTTCTATTTCTAGATTCAAGATGGCCGCTTCCCGTTCGGACGGCCACGAATTTTGCGAGATTTTGCGTCGTTTCACACTCCGTTAATATTATTGCTCCAGATCTGGCTTAGAGACCTACTCAAGCTTTTATTGTCCGATCGTGCTTAATTTTATAAAAAAATATCATTTTCTTAAATATTTTGAAAAGAATTTAATTAATTATTGCTTAAGTCCCAGAATATGTTCATGATATTCCTTGCAACATTACATTTAGTCACACTATATTCCACTTCGAAGGCAAACCAATTTTACAGCTGTCCTTCTACGTCTCACTTTGATGTGCAAACAGCTGGGAACACATCCCAAATGAAACTCTGTTGGGCATTTTAAAATGCAATAAAATATAATATTTAAATGTATAATTTATGATTTTACATGATCATATGATGATAGGATTAAGTTTAAAAATGATATTAACTCAATTCAAAGTTACGTTTAGATATTTACACACCTGCATCAATCATTGAAATATAAAAAGAAACGGCATATCATGCCGTAGGATTGTGTTAACTTGCATGTTTAGGTTTCAACATTCAGATTTTAATAAAGTGGTAAGATTTTTCTTAAAATCTTAGGTTTTCATTTAAAGAATTATTTAATTCTTCATTTTAGATCGGAAAATTGTTGTTTGAACTAGGTAAATCGTGTATTATGTGCCGGTTGTACTTAATATGGAAACAACACTTTCCACCTATTATGGAGCACATTAAAATTCGGCATAGAGGTGTGGCATTTATAAAATATCAGAACTATGAAAGGAGTCACACTGAAACGCCAAATTAATTAATCTACATTACATTATCATCCAACTATAATCTGCCACTTTTTGCGCCAGAGTTAGTTAAGCGTAGAGTAAATGACTGAGATTGTTTAGAGATCTCCAGTTGTTTTATTGATGCTCACTTTATTTTTAATTTGAGTTTTACTGTATATATTTTATTACAATGAAATGATTAAACCTCCAAGAGGATCAGTACCGTATGAGTCAAACTGGACAGCCTCATGAATTAGGCTTTGTTAAGTATATACAGTATATTAAAGTAGTTTATAAAATTTACGCTGTAGCAGTTGTTCTTTTTAAAAATCATGTCTAATTTTTAAAAATTTTTTTGCAGAATGGCCCAGCACAGTCTGAGTCAAGAGTTTCAGCGAATAGCTATTCATGAACAAAGAAAACCAGGAGCTCAAGTGCCAACATACAGACCAGGTATATTGGACACATACATCGTTTTTAAACATTGTTATAATTACTCATTTTGATCACCAGCAGGGTATTTCTTTCCTCTATTTAAAAGTAGACGGCTGTTCATACATGTATTGGTAAAAAATACCAATAAATGTAAAGTAGACAGACGTTTACATTTAACGTATATATAGAAAATAAAGTACCAATATACTTCATGAAATATGATTCATTGTATTCAGTACTTACCAAAAGATGAGGAAAGTTTGGAACTTAGAATAGACAGAAAATACACAATAAATATAATGTCAGAGCTGTTTGAAATTGTTATGCACATTATCTAAATCCTATATTGTAAAGTAAGAGATATCCCATGATAGTGCAGCAAGTATTTAATTTCATTTTATTAGGACCTGCTCCATTCCGTAGTTATCATGATGGTAATGATGACTTTCCCCCTCCACCTCCCCCACCTACGTCAGCCTATATAGATCACAACTTCCCCCCTCCTCCACCAGAGACAAAGGAGAATATATACCATGAGATACGGGACGAAGACTTCCCTCCACCCCCGCCAACAGGGCCTGAACCAATGTATACAAGGCCAGGTAAGATTTGAATTATGGTATGCATAAATATTTCTCTTCTGTTAGTTATTGTATTGACTTGCTCAAGTCCATATAATATTTACTGGCAAAGATCTTATTCTGAAAAGATTTTTCAGTTTGGACAGTCTTAGGTATTATAAAATATTCGCAGTAGTGCACATTGAAAACAACTCATATTGTAAGATGTGTTGTCATCAGAGGATGATCATAGCCTAGGGTGATAATAGTCTACATAATGCAGAAGGCTGCTGACTTCTAAAAGAGAATCTGTTGTGAAAAATGTGATTAGTAGTCCGTTCTGAGCGAATTCTCTACCGTATGATCTGTATCAGGTACATGGATATGCTGTAAAACAGGGTTGTATTTATAAAGGGCACATGTATATCTAAGATAGGTATAATAATGTCTATGTCCAACCGTTTTTAGGAAAAGAAAATTCAAAACCAGGTAAGTATCACAAAAGATATTTTACTATTGTGCAGTATACTGGTAATGTGTATTTCTGTGATGTTGACAGGGTACACTCAGTATGGCAACCCTTTATCTTCGTATGAAAGTCGGCATGAATCTCAGACGTTAGTACAACCATCTGGTCGCTATGAAAGAGAAGTGAAACAGGCTACATACAGTATTCAAAGTTCTGACAGTAAGTTTTACATTAAAACAATCTTCTATAAATGTTGAACAGAAAAAAGTTCAGGCTCTAAATGCAATACAAAATACATTGTATATGTTTCAGATCCCTTGTTAAAAGATTAAGTTTGCAGGGTGTTTAGCTCACCTGGCACAAAGTACCAGGCTGAGCTCTTAGGACCTCTCACCCTTCAGTCATATGTGTCTCCCATTTCCTTTAAACAATATCTCTGAAACCACTGGGCCAATGTTGATACAACTTGGCAGGGATGTTCCTTGCAGGGGGCTCTATCAGATGTGTTCAAAGAGTTTAATTCCATTGCATGCAGAACTCTGGATGCTATTGCAACATATGAGAAAATCTTTAAAAATCTTCTTCTCTAAAACCACAATGCCTAGAGCTTAGATAGTTGGCATGTAGCATTGCCTAGTGAACCTCTACCACGATTGTCTCAAGTTCAAAATTGACCCTGCCCAGGGGGTGGCAGGGGGTCACTTGATTTTTAGCTGAAGAAAATGGGAGCTATCTTACTTGCGTCGGCATCCGCGTTGGTGTCACACCTTGGTATAGTTTTTTGTACCACCCCACTTTATTTCAAAACTGTTAGACGTATGGCTTTTAAACTTACCATATTTATTAACCATCATAACCTCCATCTACAGACAAAAAAAGCTTCTCTCTAACCACATGGCCTAGAGCTTAGATATAGGCATGTAGCATTGCCTTATGGACCTCTACCAATCATGACCCCTTTGTCAAAATTGACCCTTGACCCTGCCCAAGGGTCACTTGACTTTACATAGTGTTTTCTATGCACATTCAGAACTCAAAACCTCAGTAGCAGTCATTGAGGGTAGTAAATTTTGATATAACTTTCAAGAACTTTAGTCTTTAACCATTGTGAAATAATATTAAGTTAAAACTTAAGTAAGCTTAAAATGTAATTGTTTTTCAGGTAGTGGAAGATCTTCCCCTCGTTCGTCTCCCTACACTAGCCAGTATGCCAATCTGTCAACTTTACAGAATACATATAACACAAGTCCTGTATCTCAGACGTACAGTACATCTACGTACGGCAATCCGCAGACATACAGTACTTCAGCATCATACGGTCAGTATCCATCATCCAACGTCAGAGGTAACAGTCCTGTGAGATACTCTCCAACCTCGCCGAGACAGGGTGAAGATTCAGGTGTGACATACGCACAGATTGCACCGAGGTCAGAATCTGGTGTCACATATGCACAGATAGCTCCACGGTCAGACCGACCAGTCCCAGGGCCACAGGTACCAATTCAGATTCAAGTTGCAGATATGAAGCCACAGTCGTATGCGTCACCTAGTCAGTCACAGTACTCTAGGTCACTGCCAGGGACATCACAGCAGGCATCACTAGGATATTCATCATCCATGTCTCCACGAGGAGGCGGTTCTAAAGAAGAGGAAGTAGATGCGCTGACCCAGATGCTGATGCAAGGATTGGAGGGGACTAAGGATCCTGATTTCTTTGGTATTTAATTATTTCTTTACCTCAAGTGGCATTTCTAATTTGAGAGCTGCTGATCTGGAAACTTTTGTGTCTGTACAGGGCTTTTTGCCTTCATTAGCAGAGGCCAATGCTTGGCTACTTCAATTTAAATTATCTTTTTTTCTCACAATCTTAAGTGAAAAATTTCATAAATCATGAAATATAACAATATTAGCAGAAAAATACTTTAATAGTAAATCGAGAACAGTTGGCATATAATATAATAGTTCAATACTTTAATTATCAATGTTAAAATCCAAGCGGCAGTTACATCCCCTAGCCCATAGTTTATGATATTCATGTAGTTGAATGTAAAGTTAAAGCGACATTAATTTTTGTTTGGTTTGGTTAGAACAGTGTTCCAGGTCTTTTTCCCAGAATGATTCCAACATAACTTAGTTACTGTTTTCACCTTGTTCAAAAGCTGAGGATTGGTGATAAGTTTTACATCAAGTGCCCTTTTTCTCTTAGGCGTAATCAACAGCATCATTTATTTTGCTGTATATAGTACATGATGTATGTTAAGAGGTTTAAAAGACCTTTCAAAAATATAAGTTCACATAATTTTTATGCCCCCGAAGGGTGGCATATTAAAATCGCACCGTCTGTCCGTCTGACCGTCTGTCCGTCTGTCCGTCTGTCCGTCCGTCTGTCCGCCTGTCCGTCCGCGTCCGTGCGCCCCCACTTACAAATTCGTGTCCGGACTGTAACTTTGTCATGCATTGAAGGATTTTAAAATAACTTGGCACACATGTCTAGCACATCAAGACGACGTGTCGCGTGCAAGACCCACGTCCCTAGCTCAAAGGTGAAGGTCACACTTGGAGTATGAAGGTTATGGAATCCTCTATATATGCACACATTCGTGTCCGGACTGTAACTTTGTCATGCATTGAAGGATTTTAAAATAACTAGGTACACATGTCTAGCACATCAAGACGACGTGTCGCGTGCAAGACCCACGTCCCTAGCTCAAAGGTCAAGGTCATACTTAGAGTTTGAAGGTAATGGATTCCTCCATATAAGCATATATGCACACATTGCGTGCGGACTGTAACTTTTGTCATGCATTGAAGGATTTTAAAATAATTTGGCACAAATGTCTAGCACATCAAGACGACGTGTCGCGTGCAAGACCCACGTCCCTAGCTCAAAGGTCAAGGTCATACTTAGAGTTTGAAGGTAATGGATTCCTCTATATAAGCATATATGCACACATTCGTGTCCGGACTGTAACTTTGTCATGCCTTAAAGGATTTTAAAATAACTTGGCACAAATGTCTAGCACATCAAGACGACGTGTCGCGTGCAAGACCCACGTCCCTAGCTCAAAGGTCAAGGTCATACTTAGAGTTTGAAGGTAATGGATTCCTCTATATAAGCATATATGCACACATTCGTGTCCGGACTGTAACTTTGTCATGCCTTGAAGGATTTTAAAATAATTTGGCACAAATGTCTAGCACATCAAGACGACGTGTCGCGTGCATGACCCACATCCCTACCACAAAGGTCAAGGTCACACTTAGAGTTTATAGGTAATGGAATCCTGTATATTGCATACTTTGTGTCCGGACTATAACTTTATTATGCTTTTGAAGGATTTTAAAATAACTGTGCACAAATGTCTAGCACATCAAGCGGATGTGTCGCGTGCAAGACCCAAGTCCCTACCTCAAAGGTCAAGGTCACACTTAGTGTTTAAAGTAATGGAATACTGTATGCATGATTACTCTGTCATGCATGGAAGGATTTTAAAATTACATAGCACATTTATTGAGCACATGGAGAGGACACAGACTGTGAGGCACCTCTTTCGGGGGCATTCGTCACTTGGGAGGGACAGCTCTTGTTATTAGTAGTGAGAAAGATAAAAACCTTTGAAGATTTTGATGAATGAAATTTCAGCTAAACTCTGGTGCTACCTTAAGCAATAACAGGTCAAGGAATGCTAAATATTTAGGAAAAAAGGTTATTTTGAAACTTGAAAGCAAATAACCGACCTTGGACTGTACATTTTCAAGAAATAAGCTGATACATAGAAGTTTCATAGAAGTTGTTGCATTATCTGGAAAGACAAATAAAAACTTTATTACCTTGCTCACAACTTAAGGCCAAACGTTTGAGTCTTTAAATTTGCATCCACTCCGTATTTTCTTAAGGTTCATGTCTTGTGTGCAAGTGGTGTATAGGGGGTATTTATCACTTTTAGTTTCCATGGTAGTCATTTAAACAGTGGTATTAGTTTTATGTACATGTGAAATAGATTTACTGTTATATTAATGAATTTTATTCATATTCATTGATAAATAATATCTTTGTAAAGAAACTAAGCATGTGCATAAAACATTTACAGGAATGTGTGCCAAATGTGGGAAGAAAGTTGTTGGAGAAGCTAATGGCTGTACAGCTATGGATCAAGTCTATCACATAGCATGTTTCATCTGTGTAAGCTGTGGTATGTATTGTAACAAGTGAATTGAGCTGTTACTTTGTCCATACAGTTGAATGTATGTAAGTTCTCACCTCTAGTAAGAGACCTACTGCCACAAGCATTCAATGTTGTATCCAAATTATTATACATACATGTACAAGGTTTCTCTGTCATCCAATGTTACACTAGTGAAATAACTTATGTTATAACAGTATATATTGAGGAAATAGATTTTACTTTTGAGTGATATAGCTGGTACAAAGTAAAAATACAGAAATAAATCACAAGGACAGGAGCGGTGGTGAAGAGGTCAAGGTGTCTGCCACTCATCCAGGAGGTTGTGGATTGGAGTCCCACTGGGGTCACGACCATACCACCTCATATGACACCAGTACTGGTTTTTGGAGGATGGGGGCTCAGAAGTGCCTCGATAAGCTAAAAGCTTTCTTTACATCAAGCTAAAATTATTAGTAAAATCTGAAGACAAGATATTCTGACATATTTCAGGTACTTTACTGAGAGGTAAATCATTTTATGACATGGAGAGGAAACCCTACTGCGAGTCCTGCTATGTGGTAAGTTCTGGTAATTATGTAACATACTGGATGAAAGTT
Organism: Saxidomus purpurata; assembly: GCA_022818135.1. Taxonomy (NCBI): domain Eukaryota; kingdom Metazoa; phylum Mollusca; class Bivalvia; order Venerida; family Veneridae; genus Saxidomus; species Saxidomus purpurata. The sequence continues at coordinate 41,313,968 of JAFMSR010000004.1, read as the reverse complement.
ATATTTTACTGTGATTGAACAACTTTGAAAAAACACAGGAATATTTTCATATTCTGACTTCATAACAAATTCATTTAAAAAATAGATTGGTTTTCTGGTTAAAAGGAAATACTTTAATTTTTATTAAAAGGAAATAGATCAGTGATGTGTTAGTTTCTTCCATGAGCGTGCAGTTCAGATGGAAATATCAGTCACTGAGGGTAACTGATTTGGCGGGGACGATTCTCTACTGATTCTCTACAGTTAACCAAAGTGACTGATATTTCCATCTGAACCAAATATCTTATGGTATAAACTTTTTTTTTCTTGCATACTGTCAGATATTTAAATGCAAACTTATCGAAATGATACATTTTAATATAAAACCATACATTATTCAGATGCTGTGTTTGGGAAAGTGACATCACAATGTTTACAACGTTACATCACAAGTAATTCACATAGGGGGCTTGTAAGGTGAGATTTTCCAGCACTGCTAATAACTGCAGATATCCCGATCTGGTATGAAAGCATATACTATATGGTATTTTGTGTTTTCAGAACTCCCTGGAGAAATGTTCAATCTGTTCCAAGCCTATCACAGACAGAGTAAGTACAATACAGTTGTAGACAAATGTTGAGTAGAAGTGGGCAAGGAATTGCAATAAACCGTTTATCGCAATATTTTTCTGGGCAATGACCTATTGCAATACAGTTTCAAATACTGCAAAATTTAAAACAAGGACAGTAGCATAGAACTGATCCTGTTGGTTTGGTAAACTGCTTGTCTACTGTTGAAATAGGTATTGAACCCCTACACAGAAAAAAACTGTGCTATTCAGACTTTAAGTTTACCGCCAAATTTGTTACTGTAATTGCAAAAACTCCATAGAAATTCTGTATGTTGTTGTGCTGTATTTCACTTGATGTCCTTAGATCACCAATACTGTATCCCATTAACCACTGTTAAATATTTGAGTTGTTCGCTTTAAACGAGTTGCTTTGTTGTGAAGCAAAAAATATGAACTTTCTGTATGTAATTGGCAAAGATTTTGCTTCCTGGTAAAAATGACTTGTATTTTCAAGAAATTACACCTACGGTAGTAAATCTCTATGGTTGAATAATCCCTTAACTTTTATACATGCATCATTATTTAACAGCAGTTATAATGTCAAATTTGTTTTCATATGTGAAGTCGACAGTGTATACTTGAACCTTTTAGAACTGTTTTTAAAATTTGTTTAACGTCCGAAACCATGTGTTCTAAACACAGAGGTGTATATAAGCCTGTGGTTCTAACTGACATAGTTATATCTCTTGTAGTTTACGGCTAAGGAAACACCGCACCACCCCGCCCATGTTTCACATGTGTTGTCTGTGGGAAATCTCTAGATGGTGTACCCTTCACTGTAGATGCTACCAACCAGATACACTGTATAGAAGACTTTCATAGGTAAGTGAACAATATAAGCCTGTGGTTCTAACTGACATAGTTATATCTCTTGTAGTTTTTACGGGCTACAGGAAAACCGTACCACCCCGCATGTTTCACATGTGTTGTCTGTGGGAAATCTCTAGATGGTGTACCCTTCACTGTAGATGCTACCAACCAGATACACTGTATAGAAGACTTTCATAGGTAAGTGAACACTTTGTAGAAAGCTGCTGCTGAAATAAGTGTTGGGAATTACTTTAGTCAACATAATGACTATCTTGGGTAGCTGTTCAAATACTAATCTAGCATCTTTCCAAGGTATCAGTGCTGTATTTATGACTGTCATGGGCAAACAAATAGTTTACAGGGTAAGTTTACACTGGAATGCCAAGTATACATTTTAATTGTGTTTTCTAATCATATATATTTTCAAGGTTTGCACAGGCCTTGAAAAGTCCTTGAAATACTTGAAATTCTGTGCTGGGAAAAGTCCTTGAAATATACTTGAATTTTGAAAAAAAAATAGTGAGTTTCATAAAAAAGTCATTGAATTGGTTTGTTCCACATAAAAAGTTCCAAAATAATAGTATCACACCTTAAAATGACGAAAAAACAGTCTGTATCTGTATCAGTCCATCGAATGTGATGACGTGTGATGTAACAAGTACATACGGGTTCCAGAATTTAGACACGCTTGCTTCCAAAGTGATTTCCCTTTACCAAAAGACGAGGTCACGGAAAAATTTGTGAATATGAGCAGCCGAAATAAGTGCATTTTCTCATCAGCATGGCTCACGAATGATAGTTATAAAGCATGGTTAAAGGATTTTAACACATGAAGTCGGATTTTGCGCATCATTAATTCATTTTAGTCCTTGAAAATTAGAAAAAAGTACTTGAAAAGTACTTGGAAAAGTAATTGAATTTTTTCTTGGAACTTCTGTCTGAACCATGACTTTATTTGAGATGTCCTCAGGTAAGCATGCTTTATATACCACAACAAAGCCTAGACACTTTCAGACATAAGCTACTATCAATTTTAGTGTTTTCATTACAATTGACTGTAACAGGTAGGAGCGGATAAGTGGTCTATTGGTTAACACGCTGGACTTGTAATCCAGAGATCGCAGGTTCAATTCCCAGCTCAAACACTAACATAACTCATGATCTTTGGATGAGATCTTAAACTAAGGTTTGATGTATCTGTACTGTACACTGGGCATGTTAAAGAACCAGGGGTGTCTCTGGAACGGGATGCCTTCTGCTTCTTGCAGTGTCCCCCGAAACCTTAAGTATCTTAACTGTTCTGGGGGCGTTGGCCATATGGATTATCTGGTACCAATGATAAAATTATAATTACATTACTGTCACAGGTTGGCATGAACTTGTTTGACTTCACCAGGCACATTTACACTTGATTTATTTAGATATTTTATTAATCCGGTGACAAAATTGATATTCTACATATGACCTGCCATAAATATAATGTACATGTTATTAAATTCTCATATAATATATTTTTAAATACTGATGTAGTGTAAGTCTGTAACTATGTTTGTGTTTATAGAAAGTTTGCACCAAGATGCTGTGTATGCATGAAACCAATCATGCCAGAGAAGGGGCAAGAAGAGACTGTCAGAGTTGTTGCTATGGACAGAAGTTTCCATGTCGGCTGTTACAGATGCGAGGTCGGTAACCACCTGATGATATTTAGTAGAAATAAGTTGGTTATATAGCATTGTGTTAGGGGTTTTACCTTGCTAGGAGTCTAACCTTGCCTTAAACTTGCTTTTGACCAAATTTTTTTATAAGATTGTTGACACTTTCATTAGGGAGATGAGAGTCGTGTTCTGGATCGTCTGAGTATTGATTGTGAAGTAAACTGCTTGCATGTACATGACTTACATACAATGTACATTTGAAACTGTGGTTGAACCAGAAAAAGAAAATGATATTTAAGTGTTCATAATTACTGTTAAGAAATGTTCAGTGACAAAAACAAATTCCATGGAAGTAACAATGTCATTTAAAACCCGCCTCCCAGGGTTGAGTGGTCAAAGTAAGTGTTGAAATCATTAATTCAAAACTTCTTCATGGTCATTGGTTTGATTCATGTTACTGGCCTGACTCTAAATGAGAGAATTGGGAGGATTTGAGTCTTAGTCTCCTGTCCATTCTGAAAACGATATCTAGATAAACTGTTGACAGAGAAATAACTGAAATACTGTGGAGACAAGGAAAATGTCTTCATTAGTATCCCCTGCCAAAGGTGAAGGAATATTGTTTGGTATTGACTGTTTGTAATTTGGCTCAAATAATGAAAATTTAGAAAACGGATTTTAGAAACGAGGCACTTAAGGGGATGTAGCTCTGACTATATTCTGTAAAGAAACTTAAGAATTCTTGTTTTCAGAAACTAGCAGTGCTCTACGGCAGTAACCAAGAAACTTTTCAGTGATTTGCCTTGTTCAGCTTGGGCTATAAATTCACTGAATTTGCATGTTATTGTATGTTTCAGGATTGTGGAGATCAGTTGTCGTCCGAAGCAGAGGGGCGTGGCTGCTACCCACTAGACGATCATATTTTATGTAAAGCGTGCAATGCCAAACGAATAAACGCTCTTACCACTAAACTCTCTACTGAACTCTGAGACCTTCGAACAACATCTGTTAGTTAGATCTGCAATATTTATATTACTTTGTATGCTTGTACCATTTGTGTGATAAAGTGTAATAACTCAATAAGTTATTGAATGTCAGAATTTAGACTTAAGTTGGTACCTTCAGTTCTGAAGGTGCAGTATGAAAAGCCTTATAAAGGTATTTCAGTAGTAACTTGTTCATAATTTTTTCAAATTTGTATATCAGAGTTAATATATATTTGACATTATTTGACATACCTTTCATATATAGGAGTGGATATTCATTATCTAAAGGCTCGTGTACCAGAGCTTTCACTTTTTACATGTTTACTGGTTAGTGTTTGGTTTTTAATCATATCAATTTTGCTGATCAATAGCTGCTATGAACTTATTAATAAATGTGACCTGTTTCAGTTTGAGATACATTGTATTGTTCACAATATCTTATTTATACGTCTGTACATCAACTCTAACAGAACAACAAAGCTACATCTTTTATAAAAGTTCTCTTCACATAACTGTTATTATAATTAAAGGACTGAAACAATTTCTTGTGATATTGCAGATGTGTTATTGTGAATAGGGATTGTCTTCTATCTTTGCTCCTTGTCTGATTACAACAAATGAACCGCATTGTGTAAATTCTGGCTGTGATATGTATTTATAGAGGACTGGACTTTGCTTTTGCTTAACATAGCCAGGGCATCTTAGCATATATTTGTACAATGTGTAACATTCTGGAATATCTAGCCTCTGCTTGGTCTGTTTAAACTGGTACCCTGCTTGCAACAAGTGGTACTACCTTTCCAAATAGTGCAGAACTGCAGATCAAACTGTCCTCTGTGCAGTCTGGTCATAATCTGCACAGCTCCGCTATTGGGTCAGTATATTTTCAGCATCCTCCCCTTTGACTTTGCACTGATACTGTCCAGTTAACAAGATGGACAAATCTCAGACATTAAACAGGATAAGGGTTAAAAAGGAGTTCATCTGAAAATCTGTGGCTGATTACATATACTTTATTGATGAAACCTTCAGTGATCTAAGGCCTTGAGAAATTAAAATATAGAAAATTATAAAATATTATAATACATGTAGGTATTATACTTGTATAAGTTGTAACGGTTTTCTCATCTGTTCAAATTTTATTCTCTATATCAGAAAGTAATGGCATATTAAGCGTTACATGAGTAACAAGAAGTCAATATTGATTAGATATAAGACAATGTAAGAAGTCTGGGACTGAAGTGTAAAAGGCTAAACACTTGACAATGTGTATTTACATGTTTTTAGTATTTTGAATAGGACTAAAGTGACTGTGAAGTATTTTTGTATTCTGTAAATTTAGAAATGCTGTGGTTTTTTTTTTCACATTTTAACACAACAAACATTTTACAATAAGACACTCTTTCTTCAGCATAGTGTTAAATGAAGTAGAAAGAAGTAACAAAATTATTGTACGAAGTTTATGGGGGCTATATTGAAATCAAGCGTGTCTGTATGATCATCCGTCTGTGGACAAAATTTGTCTTCTTGCCCTTTGATTTTTTCATACATGCATATATAGTGTATATAGAACTGTTTGACCGTATTGATATTCCTATTTAAATTTCATCAAATTACTGTCCTTTGAATAGTTAGTAAATATAATGTACCTTAGATGTATTTGGGTGCACTTTTTCTCAAATTGTTCATAAATATAGTGTACCTTTAGATTTACCTGACTGAAAATCAGTACAAGTGATAAGAACCCAGCTTAGTTGAGCATATTTCTGGCATGTTGTACTTAGATAATTTGTTAGAATTTCTTGAAATTTCTTGAAATTTCTCGCATACCTCTGAAAAGCAGCCTCATCCATAAGCATCTTGCAAGCATAAAGTAGAATAATTGTGTCAAGGCGGCATCTGGGATATTCATCACCTTAATAGTTTATAGCTCTCATTTTCCTTTGAAGAAAGACGGTTTGTAACCTTATATCATCTAACCACATTTCTAAGTTAATTATATACTTTGATAAAATGTTCTACATATATACACTTATTATTTTCAATATTTTAAATTTAGTCTTTGGCAATATTGTTGTAAATAGTGTATATACATGTAACTATGTATTTATACAACTATGTTTGTGCTATATATGATAATATATACATGAGGCTGATGAATATTTATTGTATATTTATGTCTTCTTGTGCTTCAGTCTTCCGTGCTTCCGTGTATAACCATTACTTTGCTACAGTTAAAAAATGGCCATGTCTACCTTTCAGTTTCGGTAATTTATATGCAGTTGTAAAAAGCAAAACCAGCTGAAAATTTACTGACTGAATAGTGAAAATTACAGATAATATTCCTAGATGTACAGGCTAATCATGATCTGCACTGATGACGATTAGCCAATGATGATAAGCCAATGACGATATATTCAAATTGTCAGTTTTTATATCGGATACAACTGCAGTAAGCAGTATACTACTTCCAGTGACCACCTCAAATGCATCCTTCACCAAGCTTCACAAGGCTGCTGAAGAAGGGGGTTACCTTTATGGAGATAACCATTAACACAGGTTCAGCTTCGTGACCGGAAGTGAACTCTCACTGATTTAGAATAAGATAACTTAAGTACTATTTACTGAGTTCATGAAGGTTACTGAGGAGAGGCAGTGATAAATAACCATTATACAGTTTCTAAGGGAGAAAGTCCGACCTTTTTGTGGACTGATATTCACTCCATGTTTTTTTTACTATGAAGATATTGGCAGTGCGAGTGGTGTTTTAGTGAAAGCATTGTGTTCAATTTACACTGCAATTGTTGTTTTTGATATACACATTACTTGTGTGCTGTTTGACATGTTTCATTTTGATATTTACAGTATTCGGTGTTACAAGTTAAGGCCTATAGGTGTTTTGTTTTCTTTTTTTTTTATCTCATACTTGCACTATGATCACAAATAAAGCGAATATTTTGCATCATTTAATATATGATTTACATGTATATAAGTATTTAGAGTTTTGTTAGTTGTTAATGACTACATGAATTTTGTATATGATGCTAACATGTCAAAGCAACAACAGGTGCCAAAAGTAGTGAAATATATGACACAGTTTAAAGATTTTAAAATAAGCCGGAGGGTTTCAGTGACTGCACTCATTTCCACCGTTCAGTAAGTCAAAGCATATCATTTGATGTAGGAATCACCTTTCATTTATAGCTCTATGTATTTATTAAGGTACATGTATTGAAATATTTATAGACATCTTTGTTGCTTGTAAAACATTTGTGGAGCTAGGACCATCTAACGGGAGTTGCAGGGGTTATTCTGCCAACATATAGGTGGCGAGTGATTTTGTCTACATGACCAGTGCAGATCCTGATCAGCCAGTATATATGTCTGCAGTCTGATCATGATCTGCACTGTTTTGTATTCAGTGAACTTCCTGTTAGCATCATTTATTGCAATGGTATCATGTTCAGATTGAAAGATGGAAAATTGGATTTTAGACCAGGGTAGTGGTTTAAACTAGAGCTTTCACTGTGAATTTTTGTGTATATCTATTTTTAGCTTCAGTATATACATGCAATATAAATGTGAATTATTATGTAACCAAAACATTAGGCCATTTCTAGTTTTTCTTGTGTGTCATAGTATTTATCTTAAAATACCGAACGATCAAAAGTAATGAGAGTTGAAGTGTTATCAAATGGTAGAACTTGGACACAGGGATAAACTAGTTTGGCCTTGATTGAACAAATATTTTGAAAGAAAGTAAAAGTGCAAAACCTGTGTTTGTCTTGTTTGTCTGATTTATAACCCCAAAAGATGCTAAGCAAACAGTATGGTCATTTGAAAGTTAATTGAAAAAATCTGTGCATGGTTCTGCAAGTTGTTTATCGTTACATATTGAATCAATCATGCATTACCTTGCATGAAAATAATACCCTAGACTGTGTGTTTGACAGAAGACCAAAGCTGTAGCTTTAAGACGGACACGCAGCTTCACTGACCCATGAAAAAGCATACATGTCCACATCTTTAGTGTATTTTGCAGCATCTTTATCTCACTGGCTTGAATCATATAAACATCAATACTTCAACTAAACCCCTACAAACGCAGTTGGTCGATCCACCTCGACTCGAGATATGGCCATTGGTTTTTGTGTCCGAAACCCTTCAAGAACTGTCATATTACCAAGGTAACGGGTTTATATCGATGAGACGACGTGCTTAACTCGTGTTACCTGACAGAATGTAGAGTCGAATGGCCTGAGAGGATCTCCTTAACCACTTGAAGTAGTCCATAAAGCTGGGTCAAATATTCTCACCCTAAAAGTATATTGTCGCTTAACCCCAATTTATATTCGTTCTCTACCAAATTTGTTCAAGTCATGACATTCCTGTAGGCCGAAATCGGCATCGCCCAGGTGATCATATGTATCGCATAAACGGGTATGAGAAACAATATAGTCCCGACTCCTAAGATAGTTTGAGAGTATATTTAAGTTACGCCCAAAGAATCTATCACCCATTTGTGTAGGCAAACCTTTGAAAACTTTGTAAGGCCCAGTTCTTCGGTATTAAGGTTTAGTACCTTGCCTTCCCAGAGATGACCTACGAGGGAACTGGCCGCCTGCAAATAACTGGAATACTGCTTACTAGTCGGACTTTAAAGCTCGATAAAATGCATACATTGTACAAGGGTTAATTAATTTTACACAACGATAACAATAGCTTCGAAGCTTTAATTGGCAAATAGGGGGCAAAATTTAGTATTTTCGACTTATGCAGAGGTAACATATTTGGAATCTGTCTGTCTTAAAGCTAACCAAGCTTGCACGCGATCTTAAATATTATATAGACAAACTGTAGGCTTTTCTCTGTTTCTTTGTAAAACGATTGCTACATGCTTTGTACTATATGCAATACCTGACGGATAGTTCAATTTATCTTTCCTAGAAAGTAAAATGCCTTTCAATTTCCCATCAGGCGATAGTTTTACAACATTGTGGCAACTTTCACTACTTCCAATGACGTAGATGTTGTCTTCGGTGTCTACAGTAACAGTCCTTGGTCCAATCAAATTTTCACTTTTGAAAATGAAAATGACAGTTAACGTTTTTGCTTCCAGGCAGATTATCGAATGGTTACCTTGATCAGAGACAACCACCTGGTTTCCGTCACGAATGGACTCCAAGTACCAAGGAGCTTTGAATAAGTTTGTGTGAAGTTCAGATTCCCAAACTTTCTTTTTTATTTTGCACTCATAGTCAAGAAAGCCAAGCGTTCCTTTGAATCCCTCTTTCATTACCGAAAGTGCTATACCAGACTTCCAACAAGTGATTCCTCGGCAGTCTTCAAAAACACGCCAAGCTTTGTACTTCGTCATTCGACCATTTCCCGCCATAATGCAGTAGACTTTCTGTTCTTCCGGTTCCGTTACATAGAATTCCGATCGCTTTCTATTAGACGCACATATATCAAACGGATAAGTGGCAAATTCCATAATGGACAAACAGTTAAAACTCCCATCTACTAATTTTATATGCTTATTTGCTCTATCCAATAACAAAAACTCTCCCGTCGGAAGAGCAATTGAAGCCCTGAGTAAAAACTGCTCCTTGTCGCCTGGACGGTTGATCGGATACTCTCCAATGAGGCGCTTGTTTGCAGGTGTCTGCTTAACATACTTTGGACCAATCTCTTCACGTAGCTCAGCGGCCATGGCGCGAAAGTATTCTTCTGCTTTGTTATGATCTAATTAACCTATAGAAATATAGCTGCAAAAGTTGAGTTAACGCCCATAAAAATTACTATTTCTTTTGCATTCTTTACTTAAAAATGAAATGAATCAGATCTTACAGGTTAACGTGATGATGTTATTTCTATCTGAGGTTTCTTAATTTAGTATATGCTCAGATATTGTCATATAGGAATGACATTGTTCGATCTTATTATATAACTACCACCTCCTGCTCCCACCCCATCCCATCCCCTTTGGCATATAAGATCAAAGTAATGGAGCGCCAGAATTTCGGGTCGTACCGATTATAGCCTCTTTAGAGGATGGTGGACCCAATGAGCACAATTACAAACAAAAAAGCGCCAGAATTTCGTACGACGAATGGATGCAGTTATGAATTTTGATCGGCATCGCGTTAAAATAAATTAGTATATACTAAAGCAAAGACAATCAAATAAGTTACGAAAAACCGTATGCAAACTCTAAAATAGAAACTTTGTTTAACATAAAACAGAAACTTATTTTAACTTAAAATACGAATAATTACCTGCACGTAGTAGATTGTACAAAGAAAACAATTAACATTAACACAGAAAAAAACAGAAAAGAAAATATATTCCTTATATCAGATCAACTGATCGTAAAATAACGTAGCCCGTTTTACATTGTATAGGTGCGGCCTGGACGCTTCTCCATTTCACTTGCTTTAAAAGCGCTAGTGTGTTTTATTGTTCAGTTGTTCAATTAAAAGTCAGCGAAACATTCATTTGTGTGAGACACGGGGTTATAAATACGTCATAAAGCTGAAATAATCGCAGTATAAGACACCTTTTCTACATGTGTATATAAGTTATAGCTTTTATTATACATATATTACGTATCATTTATATTTTGAAGAACACTGAAATGCTTAAATTCACACTAAGTTCATGGTAAATTATGCTATGTAGTTGTTTATACTGATTTACAAGGTATTCCGAATTGCAGAAACGTCCGTGAAGTTAGCCAGGAGATGGGAATTATGTATGGGTATTCAGTACCCAGCTAGATTGAATATTCAGCCAGCTAGGAGCTGGGTGTTTGCATATGTTTAGGTAAATACCTAGCTACTTTCGAATAACCAGCACACTGTAAATCGAATACTAGTACCCGGCTAGGTTTGAATGCACAGCCAGCTTGAAGTTTGGTATTCGCTACACGTAAAGCGAATACTTAAATTGTAGTTAGCTTTGAATATCTAGTCAGCTGTGAGTTGGGTACTCGCAAAACGTAACGAATACCGACGGAGCTTCGAATATCCAGCCAGCTGGGAGTTTGGTATTCGCAAAACATTTGGCAAAGTGAGAAATAAACAGAACAAATACAACACTTGTCTCATCTTGTTTTGTATTAGAGCTTTCGGATTTGGTTCGGGATAAAATAATATTTGCACAAAGTGTCAGAGTGAACTATAAGGATCACTCACCGTCCGGGGTCCGTCCCGGGGAGCTGTATTCGGTGCACATTAACGAATACAGCTCTCTTTGTGTAGCGGAGCTGTATTCGAAGCAAAGCATATGCAAATTCGAGTAAAGCTCCCTATGTTTGCTTTATAAGAATATATTAAAAACCATGATCCATATGTTTAAAATGTCCACTGATAGAAATTAGGAACCTAAATTGCCTAACAACATCTAACACATATTCAATAAACTGCATGTTACATCTATTCCGTCCGTCTATTTGTCTCACCATCTGTCTGTTGTCCTACCCTCTCTGTTGTCTTATCCGTCCGTATGTTAGGACATTTTTTTTGCCGTATGTGCTATCGTCAAATGACAATAATGAAAGTTTATTAAAAGAAAATAATTCTTCAATATCAGCAAAAAAGTAATTAACTTCAAATTTTCATTTTTTTGCCTGATGTGCTATCGTCATATGAAAGCTTGAAAGTTTAATGAAAGAAAATAATTCTTCAACATGAGCAAAAAAGTAATTAAACTTCAAATTTTCATTCAACTGTCTGTCCAACACGTGCGGACAAAAGGACATACATCTTAGGGCTAAGTACTGCATCCTGCATAGCAGTATGGATCCTTGTTATTCTATAATAAATCTTTTGCCGCGTTTTTTTGTATAAACGAATAATACGTCTTGTTGCATCGGGTCACTTGGGGGCTTTCAAACAACCCCTCCTTTTTGATTAGGGGAGCTGTATACGTTGATTCGCACCGAATACAGCTCACTGGGGAACTGTATTCGAAAGGAGCTGTATCCGGTGTTAAAATGCCGTCCGTTAACATTTTCCTTCAACGAATCTCCTCTTAAACCACAAGGCCAATGTTGATGAACCTTGGCAGGGATGATCCTTGCATGAAGCTCTCTCATAGTTGTTCAAAGAATTTCATTCCATGCAGAACTTTGGTTGCCATGGCAACGGAATGGAAAAACTTTAAAAAAAATTCTTCTCAAGAACAGGTCGGCCTAGAGTTTAGATATTTGACATGTGCATAACATAGTGGGCCTCTACAAAGATTGTTCAAATTATGAACCCCGAGTCAAAAAATTGACCTCGCAAGATAATCTTTCTCTTCGAGTTCACATAAATGTGGTTCAAGTAATAAAGTTTTCTTAAAACTGGAGTAAATCAGTCCCTTGTTTGAGCGCTGAAGCTGTGCATACCCAATATATGCAAGTGTACATATTTCAGAAAACATAAATTATGTATGACTGCCCGGGAGTAAAGTCCCTGTATTTGACTCGCGCACGGTACTTAAGATGTTGGTATCACTGGCACCAGAGTACTAGACTGCCCTGTAATTTTAACCAAAATTACCCCAAAATATACCTAAGTAACACCTTATCATGAAAAAAAAAATGGTAAAAAGTCATTTCTGACAAACCCCCGTTTACACTGTTCTATATTATTCACATGGTGTTGAACGTTTTCGACAAGGGGTCCGGTCCCCGCTCTTTTTGTACTATTAACAAGCAAGCACTTGAAGATCAACAGCGGTTGCGTTTAACAGACAATATATTTATCTACCAAACTGGTAAGTAACACTTTTAAAAAGCTACCGTTTCTATAAAATTCTTCTAGAATATTGAGCTATTTCGCTCTCTCCATTTTCTTGATATTTTCTGTCACTGCTGACTTCCGGTTCAACTCAAATGACCTTTCAAACACGTCATACGGTTATGCACAGAAGTGATACTTTGCGCTGCTTACGTAACGTTTTACAAATTGTTTTTACAGTAAATTTTTTTTCCTGTACCCACTTGTCCACAAGTTAACAGTTACGGCCGCTTACAGCGGCATTTAGCATTGTTTACATACGAAATGCAATAATTTGACACAGTGCGCGAAATATAACGCGGAATATTTTCAACCAATGAAAACGAATTGTTACAAAATTGAAAGGTGAACCGGAAGTCGGCAGTGACAGAAAAACACCAGGAAAACGGAGTGAGCGAAATAGCACAATATTCTTGAAGAATTTTATAGAAACGGTAGCTTTTTAAAAAGTGTTACTTTCCAGTTTGGTAGATAAATATATTGTCTGTTAAACGCGAACGCTGTTGATCTTCAATTGCTTGCTTGAATAATACAAAAAAACCGGACCGGCCCCCTGTCGAAAACGTTCAACACCATGTGAATAATATAGAACAGTGTATACGGGGGTTTGTCAGAAAATGACTTTTACCATTATTTATGGGTTTTTTTTATGATAAAGTGTTATTTAGGTATATTTTTGGGGTTTTTTTTGGTTAAAATTACAGGGCAGTCTAGTACTCTGGTGCCAGTGGTTGGTATATTACCGAACTGCTTGTTTTGACAAAAGCACATTATTACGCATCACACTACTGTCTTCATCGGGGTCAACAAAGCGTGAAATCCATTATTTCGATCACAAATATCGTGCAAGCTTTAGTCTTGATATTAGAGGATTAAGATTTGTTTGCTGTCAGTGGAAAAGTGAGATGTATTCTCTATTTAAGTTACTGTTACAACTGTTGACCTTTAAAGTCTTTATGCAGATATACGGTATGATAGAAGCTGTCAGAAGACCTCGGAATTATGTATTGGCGCTGAGGACCGAAGAAACTAAGACCAAAGGTAAGGGAGCTTCATTTATCATGTTTATATCAGGAACCGGACATTATCTCTGTAAAGCAGGGATTCCCCATGTGGTGCTCATGTTGAGCTTGTAGGATCATTAGATGGCAGTAGTCCATCCGTCTGTTCATCAATATTTGTTCAAACAACAGGCCTGGGCTGATTTCATCCGAACTTCACAGAAATATTCATTGGTTGGTCCTCCCTTGGATTCCTTCAACTGTTCAAAGCAAAAGGCATGGCAACAAAAACAGAATAACTTAACAAATGTTCTTGTCAAAAACCACATGTAGGGAAAATAAGTATTTAAAAAAAACCCTATAAATATGAATATGTCAGCTGTATGTTATACACCGTTTTGATGTGGATTTCAAGAGTATCCATTTCATTGTAGCGTATTCTTTAGATTAAAGATATTACAAGTTTTCCATTACGTCACCCATTAAAATTCTGTCTGTCAAAATTTTAGTGTGAATAGAAAGATATTCATGTTATATACCGTTCTGAGAGAAACTTAATGAGAAAATCAGTGGTGATGTCCATTAATAGCTTTCAGCTGAAAATATTTAAATCAAAAAGCCATTAAGGTATGGGGGTGTTACGGACACTATTCTAAAACTTATTAAACTGAATAGTTTCATAATCTACATCTGTTTACTGATTAGTGTGCAAAACATTTATTAACCGTTTAATTAAACAGTTAAACCGTTTTTTTTGTTACCTCATCCTGCTTAAGAAATATTGGCCTCATAAGTACCATATAAAGTTAAAATAAGTACATTGTATGTTTGCGTGTATTTGTGTAATATCTGTTTTGTTCTAGGCTCCAAAAATAGTGCAGGTAATGTAGAATTTCAACTCATGTATTAAACGTCTACAAGTTTCATACTGTTATGGCTAACAAAAATATGTAATAATGCCCCAAAGCAAGTGATACAATTTACCTATTTTCTGTCCAGAGTCATATCACACAATGTAAAATAATCAAATTACAAGGGTGTAGCGAAATATTCACTGATATTTGGAGTTGGGGCATCACTACTGATTATGGAACTTACCTGGTAATATATGAACTTTAATACAAGGAAATATAAATATTTTACCGTCTACTGTTTGAGATAAATGTAACGAACTTTTAAAACTAAATTATGTTAGCTTTAATATGTTCATGTTATCGTACGCAGCATAATGACATTAAGGAATATTAAGATACAGTTCTCATATCTTGCAAAATGACATAAACGTAATCGTATTTCAACCAATTTGAACCTAGGACCTCTCTACCACTACAGTACACAATGTGTACAACTATCAAATCCAACATATTCCAAATGGTCATAAACGCAAGTACTCATTATACCCCAATACTATCAATAGGTAAAACAAATTTCTCTTTTGAATGTCCACTATTGTGCACATTTTATGTAACGTTTTAAGGGAAGTTGACAAAAAAGTATTGGTGTAATGCATTCTAAAATAGTTCAGCAAAAGTTAGAGGTCTTGGGATCTAGTATAGCACATTTGTGGTTGACATTGTTACATGACTTACTTTTTGTCAAAAGAAATGACAACGTACCGTTTTCATTAGCTACAAAGTCAAAGTCATACATAGCACTACCATTTAGGTCGGGAGTTTCGCTTTAATTTTGTTAAGAAAACTTCTGTGCATTAAACTTTCAATATACAGTAATAATGTTCTATGCAAGACGGCAGACAACACGTTGGCCAAGTTTACGTAGATACCATTACAGAGACAACACCCACAGGTTATTGCCTTTGTGAATAATGTGAAAACTGAGGCGGTTTTGAGTATAGTTCGGTATGGCGTGGCTGGACGGGTAATGGATTGCTGTTCCGGATGTGTGGAGAGAAATTGAGCAGACATATAATTTTTTTTGTTTCAGCTCCAATGACTGCTTTCAAAGGATCTGGAACGTTTTTGATTTTTTGTACAGTGTAAACGTATTGGCTAAAATCAACAAAACAAGTAACAAGGTCTGTCTTTAAAAAGATGGTTTTCGTTTGAGTATATAAAAGAGATAGGTTGCTAGATTTTATAGTAAATATTACTGTCAAGTTTTATCTTTACGCCGTAAGAAGGCGCCAAATATCACAGGTGAAAAAATGAGAAAAATGTGCATCCTGACCGAGGGGTCAACCCGGTTCTCTTCGCTTAAAGGGCGTCTGCTCTCCAGTCTGAGCTAACCACCCAATTCTAACTGTTACTGTGACATGTGCATTAGGAAAACAAACGTATGTTTCTCGAAATATTGACCGTTATTCAGTGTGGGAATATTCATTACTTTTAGTGATAGTTCTACTTCTCATTGAACTGCATATAAAAGACACCAACTAAGTTTTTTTTTGTTATATTTTTTTCAGATAAACAGAGTTAGTTATTCTTAAAGATGCAGGCACTACTCCGTACTATGTGGGCTGTAACCTCCTCATACATGGAAGGACTTTGTATTGACGTGGTAGTTCACCAAAATATGATGACGTGTTGAGAGCAGTACTCAGGTCCGTAGCTGAAATGATTAGTGAAGAAAGGTAGGTGCTAGCTGGAGTGTAATTTTAGCTAAATAAGGGGCAATAACTCTTAAGTTTCCATCTGATCAAGCCCACAATCAAACTTATCCAAAATACTATAGTTATTTACATTCTGTGTAACTATCATTAAGACTATTGAAGGCACTAAAGAGTGTAAATATATGTAAATTTTGCATTTTTTGTTACAATGGAGGTCATCACTTTTGAAGTACCCGTAAAACTCTTCCGAGCTTCTATAGTCATAAACATTCTGTGTAAATATAATTAGGCCCGATGACGAAATGTTAGTGCGATGTTCGTTCGATCTTACTGATAATCAAATCCAACCGGTATCCTATGGTAATACATGTTGTGTGTAAAATATGATTAAACTTAATTGATGGTGGTAGATCTAGTGTAAAAGCATATTTTGTCAACTCTATAAGTTATATTCCAAAATAACCCATAATCAAACTTGTCTAAGATCTTATAGGTATACACAATAGGGACCATAACTCTAAAAGTTTTAATCCAATCAAACCCGTAAACTTCTCCGATATCTTATAGGCATGCACATTCTGTGTAAATATGATTAGGGTCGATGACGAAATGTCAGTACCAGAGTGCAAACAAACCAAATCTTGACGCACAATGGACTAGAGACGACGACGGACATCAGGCGATCACAATAACTCACTTTGAGCACTTTGTGCTCGGGTGAGCTAAAACAAACGCTATTCAGATACTTTGTTTGGGAATGTGACGTCACAATATATATCACGTTTTATCTGACACACATAATTCATCAGAGTTTTCTGGAACAGTGGATTCAAGGCTGATTTTCCACCATGGATACATGTACAATCATTGGAAATAATTGTATGTTGTTGTACGAGTTTATCAACCTCGTTATTAAGTGGCGATGTCGGGCAGGCTTCAAACATTTGGTTTCCGCTTTAGTTAGGATTGGCCAATTGCAATGAAAGTTCGTGAAAGTAGCGTGTGGAAGGAAGCTTAGATTGCATTTGGGGTCACTAGGATCAAGGTCAAGGTCACTGTTACTAAAAGTAGAAAAATGGTTCTCGCTCCGCTCAATAACTCGAGTTAAGAGTGACCGATTGCAATTAAACTTGGCGTGTAGGTAGTGAACATGGAAAAGAAGCTTGGGATAGCATCTGGGGTTACTCAGGTCAAGATCAACGCCACTGTTACTAGAATAGAAAACTGGTTTCCTCTTAATAACTCGAATAAGGTGTGACCAATTGCAATAAAACTTGGTGTCTAGGTAGTTACATATAGAGGAAGCTTGGGAATGCATTTGGCTCACTAGGGTCAATGTCAGGGTTACTGGCTTTTTTTGTCGAGGTCACTGGGCAATTTTTTTTTAAATTTCTACAGGCGCCGTTGAAACCTGCTTTGGCGGCATTGCAACGTTTTTCTTGTTTATCTAATTCTAAAATTGTTTAAAAAGATAAATAAAAAATCATAGACAAGTGTTTTTTTTATGCGGGAGAGGATGGGGGGGGGGGGGTCAATGTCAGTTTCTTTTTAATTTTAATTTTTGTCAGGGTCAAGATCATTGGCTGTTTGTTTTAGTCAAGGTCACTGAGTATATTTTTCTCAGGTATTTATTTTAATTTTAGAATTTCTTCAGACGCCGTTGAAAAAGTGTTGCGTTTGAATTTCGGTCATTTTGACAGGCGGTCAGTTTATCTAACAATCGTTCCTAGGAAGAACCAGTACTAGATCCCTGTCCGTCAACTTTTCACATTAAGAGACCTCAGTCTAAGAGAGATTACCTCCGGTTTCAAGTCTAAGCACTCATAAACTCTAAGCTCTCGACCACAGATTGAAGCAGTCAATAATCGGAAAATCGGGAAGCCGATCAAGACGATGCAGATCAAGTGAAAATCTTTTTCTTGATGAACTCTTTGTAAACTAGTTAGCGTGGCGCAAGATGTCAGTCAAGTGATTTGACCTACAACAAATACATGCACATGGAAAAAGTTTGAATATATTCTTTCTCTATATATACTCCACATCCATCAGCAAATGGGCGGGGTAATTGCATCATCGGCGTCACGTAAATTGCAACACAAGAAGAAACTATTTCTGTTTTGCCACAACGCACCAGAGGATTGTGGTAAATCGATGATAATTGTCTAAATAGATTACATAGGAGTTTCGTCCTTAAACTATTTTGGTACCGTAACGGTGTGTGATATGGAGAACTTGTCCAACCTTTTAACCATTATCGAGTTTCGGCAATGATTTTAATTTTAAAGTCAGAAAAATGTTGACGACTGGAAGCATATGCCTGTCGCAAATTACACTTCCTACATAGGTATGTGTTTACTAAATTGGAATGTAATTTATACGGAGATAGTATCGCTATTGTGTTTGATCATAAACTAAGCAAGATATGCAGGTTATATTGTTTTTCGCAAGTTGTAAATTGATGCGTCTTACTTCTGTCTTCCAATATTCCCATTTCAGCTCATTATAGAGCTTGTCTATGTTACGCACTTTGATGACACCTGTTACAGCTCTTGATGTTTCGGTTTGACCTGACTTCATATTGTGCTTCTCTTCTGAGGTCCAATTGTCCAAGACTCAAGTCACTATTCTAGTAGAGGCATTTAAAGGATGTGTAAAGAAAAAACAAACTTTCTGGCCGCTTTTCATGATTGGGTATAAAATGTGTATTTAAAAAGATTCCTTTAAAATTGACCGAGTATCATTTCCTTTATTCT
This sequence comes from Saxidomus purpurata, assembly GCA_022818135.1. NCBI lineage: Eukaryota > Metazoa > Mollusca > Bivalvia > Venerida > Veneridae > Saxidomus > Saxidomus purpurata. Next base: position 41,294,797 of record JAFMSR010000004.1, on the reverse strand, counting down.
TATGATATATGCAATTACAATTTGTCTGAAATATAACAAAAACCAATGATTTTTTTGACATTTTATTACAAACTAGAGCTATCACTAAATGTGATTAATACCCCCAAAAGACTGCTTTATAAACTGAGGAAGTTCGTAGTAACAGAATACCTTGCAAACAAACTAAAAAGAGATATTGTTCTTGGCAATAACTCTGTAATTTGTCAAGATAGAGTTATGGTTCTTGTACACTGCACTTCCTCTCAATGTGCTTGACCATTGTATGAAGTTGTACTGAATTCCAACCAATAGTTTTCGAATAATGCTCCAGACAAGTAAAAGTAACAAAGGGCAATAACTCTGAAATGAGTCAAGATAGAGTTATGGTTCTTGTACACTGCACTTCCTCTCATTGTGCTTCATTATGTATGAAATTGTATTGAATTCCAACCAGTAGTTTTCAAGTTATGCTGCCCGGACAAGGAAAAGTAACAAAGGGCAATAACTCTGTAATTATTCAAGATGGAGTTATAGTTCTTGTGCACTGCACTTCCTCCCCAATGTGCTTGATCATTGTATGAAGTTGTATTAAATTCCAACCAGTAGTTTTCAAGTTATGCTCCAGACAAGGAAAAGTAACAAAGGGCAATAACTCTGTAATTAGTCAAGATGGAGTTATAGTTCTTGTGCACTGCACTTCCTCTCAATGTGCTTGACCATTGTATGAAGTTGTATTGAATTCCAACCAGTAGTTTTCAAGTTATGCTCCAGACAAGGAAAAGTAACAAAGGGCAATAACTCTGTAATTAGTCAAGATGGAGTTATAGTTCTTGTGCACTGCACTTCCTCTCATTGTGCTTGACCATTGTATGAAGTTGTATTGAATTCCAACAAGTAGTTTTCAAGTTATGCTCCGGACAAGGAAAAGTAACAAAGGGCAATAACTCTGTAATTTGTCAAGATAGAGTTATGGTTCTTGTGCACTGCACTTCCTCTCAATGTGCTTGACCATTGTATGAAGTTGTATTGAATTCCAACCAGTAGTTTTCAAGTTATGCTCCGGACAAGGAAAAGTAACAAAGGGCAATAACTCTGTAATTAGTCAAGATGGAGTTATAGTTCTTGTGCACTGCACTTCCTCTCAATGTGCTTGACCATTGCATTGAAGTTGTATTGAATTCCAACCAGTAGTTTTCAAGTTATGCTCCGGACAAGGAAAAGTAACAAAGGGCAATAACTCTGTAATTAGTCAAGATGGAGTTATAGTTCTTGTGCACTGCACTTCCTCTCAATGTGCTTGATCATTGTATGAAGTTGTATTGATTATTTTCCAACTTGTAGTTTTCAAGTTATGCTCCGGACAAGGAAAATGCAACAGACCGCCCGACCGACCGACCGACCGACCGACCAACCACCGGGTGACTCCTATATACCCCCCTAAACTTCGTTTTGGGGGTATAATAACTTTCAAGAAAACAACTTTTACGTACCTTTTGGTACTCATTGAATATCCATCGTATAAAATAATCCAGTTCGATTTTTACTGATAACTAATTAAAAGATAGTTTCTATCACAACATGGCAACATTAGTTAATGATACATTATTGTAAAATATGCATAAGTTCAAGGATACCAAAAAGAGCATTACCTTCTGGTTACATGGTATGTGGCAACAAAATATGTAACACATGGAAACAAGTCAAGGGGATTGCCTAGACTGTATGCAAAGAGTATTAACTAAAACCTTCTTCCATGCGTTATTTTCATTTTTCTGAGTGAATCTGATTCTTTGTGATCGTCGGTCGTCTGTTTAACTGATGAAGCTATAATACTGTTTCTGCTGGAAAATATTTCAGACCGTGCTGGAAAGCTCCCTGAAATTATTCAGGCCTAGCTATTGTAAGAAATTAAAACCCTTTTCCAGGCTGCTCTAGAATATTCCTGGACATGCTATAATCTGTAGAAGAAATCGTCATAAATTCCAGCAATTGTTTGAACATGTTCTGGACTATGTTGGAAATGTGATTAGTAGTTCCGTGCTTCTGTGTGTGTTTTCTTGCAAGACATGTAACATATTCGTTGATACTCCTCGTAAACTCATAGGTATTTTCGCAATAACAGTGCCCTTGAAATTCAAAATAAAGTATTTTAGTTGAATAACGAAGTTACTCTTGTCCTAAAATAGAATGTTCATACACATAGCACATATTTACTCAAAGCAGGTGTCAACACTGGATGTTAAAATACATATATATAGTTTAGATGATTGCACACAACATTAATTTCATTAATGCATATGGCGTGATGAAAGTTGTGAAATCAAAGAGTCTGTCCTGCATGAGGCGATGAAATGTGCGGCATATCTCATGTCCCAGAAAGGACTTGGGAATATGATGGGTCCAGATACGAAAAACAAAATGACACCCTGTCACTGGACTTGTGTATAATCCAGGAAAAGATAGGACAATCCGAGTACTTTCAAGTATCTTCAAACATTTGATTAAATAGTTTTAATACATTTATATTCAAAATTTAAAATATTATAAGGCAAATCAAACACACACAGACATATATAACAGGTTTCAAATTCCAGCAGAGCTACGAACATTTCAGCATAGTATTGAACCATGGAAGTGTCCGCATGAAATAAATTTCATTCCGGCCAAAAATAACAAAGTTGCAGCATTGAAACTTCCCCAGCATTTCTGGGGTTGGCTAGAACCTCATTTTCCATCAGAGTGTAGGATATTTGCCAGAATAAATTGGTATTTTAAGGATGTGTAATAACATACAGACGAGCAATTATTACAATGATTCAGACTCTAACAGGAAAATTATAGAAGATGACAGTAAAATACACCCATTTTCTCAATCTCGTTTTGCATAAATCTAGTCAGTCAGAGAATGTAAATGATAATAATTCCATAATGTTTATTAAAAAATGCTCATACACTTTTAAGCTCACTGCATTTGCAGTCAATTTTCATAACGAAGTCTTGTTTATCTTTGGAGTAAATTTGTCACTGCAGATCATGAGAATAACAGCAATAATAACAGGCCAATTTTAAAGGAATTTCTTCTAACACTCATTTTATTCCAAATTATACAAAAATGTCAATGTTTGTTTTGATCTTTACACGTCCTTTACTTGCCTCTATTGCAAAAAAATGACTCAGTCTGGGACAATTGTACCTTAGAAGAGAAGCGAAATATGTAGACAAAATGAAACTGAAACACCAAGAATTGTAACAGGTGCCACCAAAGTGCGTAACATAGAAAAAACTCTGTAATGAATTAAAATGGAAAACTTGAAAGATAGAAGAAAGATGCATAAATTAATAACATGACAAAAACACTTGCATATCTTGTTTAACTCTGATCAATCACACACTCCATAACACAAATTACAGTCAAGAAATAGAAATCTAGTTCTAAACATTACTTCATTGTGTATATCTAGTAGGAACTGTTTTCTTTCACTTTGCTAATCGCGACAGGAACGCGCTTCGAATTGTCTGACTAAAAATAAAAGCAATAGATCTAGTGTCAGCTGCGGAAAACCTTCATAACCTTTTAACGTTTGGACAAGATACCAGACACCGACTAGTAGGATGTAAAGTTTATGCGAGATATTGATCCAGTAGATTCTAAATGAAATTTGTAAATAATTTGTGTTATCATCATAAATTTCACTGTTGATATATATTTTTATGCACTCTAATGTTTACTACTGCGCTACTGTTTTTCTCCCTTTACTTTTGGTTTTATGTAATAATTGGTCAGTGCACATATGTTTTCCTAATCTCTTAAACTTTATTTCCCTAAGGTACAAACAAATTATTAACATAGAACATACTAGTCCTTTTCGGATGGGCCTTTCTGGATTTGGGCCTTTCTGGTTTTGGGCCTTTTTGGTACTGATCCTTTCTGGAAGTGGGCCTTTCTGACACACATTCGTCTCGAAAGTAGAATATTACAATTGTGTATACGAGATCAGCTAAATATGTAGATTTAGTGTTTTTCTCGAGTCAACAAAAATATAAATAAATAATTATAATTAATTAGTGGGAGGTGGGGCGGGGTCGATAATAGCAGAAGTTTATTTTTTCATCTGCTATTATCGACCCCACTAGACCTCTTAAGGAAGTTTCAAGATACTATGAAAATGGCTGCCAGAAACGGGTTCACTATGTGTATAGTTGGATTAAATGCAAAATTAAACTGATTGCATTCATAAGAAAGGTACCTACCTTATCGGACAATGTAGTGATGGGCACTAAAATTTATCTCATGCAGTAACACTTTGTGTAAACATTCAAAATGGCGCGGGAATAAAATTTGTGACGTAATCGTGATAGTGAATGACATGATCACATGATTTGTAGGAATTAATGTGTTTAAGTATCAATTAAGAGAGGGGGTCGATAATAGAAGAGGGTCGATGATACCCGACATTGCTCTACTGGTTCTTCCTAGGTACGAATCGATGGTTCCGAAAAATGCACACCTGTAAAAATGACTGACATAAATTATGGTTGAAACGAGCGTATAAACTCGTACAACAACATACAACAATTTTCGATGACTGTATAGATCTGGAACCGCCTGTGCTAGAAAACTCTCATGAATTATTTGTGACGTAACATGATAAATATTGTGACGTCACTTTCACAATACAAAGCATCTGAATAGCGTTTGTTTTAGCTCACCTGAGCACAAAGTGCTCAAAGTGAGTTATTGTGATCGCCTGATGTTCGTTGTCGTCTCTAGTCCATTGTCCGTCAAGACTTGGTTTGTTTGCACTCTGGTACCGACATTTCGTCATCGACACTAAAAGTCTGTTCCATTCCACTTTGAACCCCCAACTTCGACCTGAACTGAAAAAATCTGAGCGGTTTTCGCATAAATTTTACCTGTTTTGTGATCTACAAAAAAGTCACCCTCAGGAATTTTAAGCGTTTTTGAAACAATCACGTCATTTTGCAAAGATTCCGATTTTTATTTTTCTATGGAGAATCGCCATTGTTTACATTGGACGCCATTGACGTTTACTCTTCCGTTACAGAGAAGTTACGCCAAAGTTCACGTGTTTTTCACTAAAATGTTCGGGGGACATTTCAATATTACAATGCGATGCATGGTCATTAATAATGAGCTAATACAATAACAAAAGTAACGCTTAAATGTACAAACATGTTGAAAATCTAATTAGATCTATAATTAAAAAGATTTTCCTGCTTTCAAATGATTCTTTGCCTAGGCTAATGTCGTACAGTATACTGACATTCCGCAGTCCATGAGTCATGACAGCACTAAACATTTTGAAAAATCTTTAGCAGTTGTTGAATTTCAGGTGAAGTAGCATAACATGCAAGTGAAACACGCATTCATTTAAACAGTGGCCCAACATGCATGTCACAGTATAACCCTGAACACTCCATAATCCATTCTAAATCCTTTATTTTCCTTCAGGCAGTAATGACCTTGTTTTATTGATCTTAAAACGACAACATAAATTTCAATTCTCCGAAACTTTTTCGTGACGTATTTATTAGATGACGTAGTATGATAACAAATCTAGGCGACACGAGTGGATCCGACGTGGGAGCGTGCATTTGCGCGCATCCCCTTATGCATACTGGTAGCTTAATAAATTGAAATAACACAAACGAATCTAGTAGTAGGCATTTGGTCGAAGATAAAGCTTACACGAGAGTGTATAGGGCTTTGGTCGTGGATGAAGCTTACACGGTAGACAAAGTTAACGTTAGTACATGTATCGACAAAGACTGTTTCGTTTACTATAGTCCGACAACTACAACTCGTATGATCTCCCTGCTAGTCTTACTGATGTATACTGGACTTTCAGATTTCGTAACAATGATTTTACTTGTTATTTGAATTGATCCCAGATTTATAGTAAGCCATTTAAAGATTCGATTGCTGCGTAAAAACATCGCGTAGATCTACATATTTAGTTTTTTTTCATTAATAAAATGTATTTTGTCAGGGTCTGGAAATCTGGATAGGGGCAATGTTTTGTCCATCGATGCTAAAATCTCGGATAAAATCTCGCCATCCGCGATAAAAAGGTTGAACTTGTATAGAAAATACGAGAGTTGCCAATCCATGTGTATATAGGTCCGTGGAGTTATGTGTCGATTTCAAATCCATTTTAATATTATGTGCTTTAGGCTTTTAGCATAACGGCTAAGTAGGTTTTATTTCTTATCCGACGACAGATCGGGTCACAAATTACGCAACAAAGTGGGGTATTTTACTGTAGAATTAAGCGAAAAGTGATACATCTATGTGTCTGATATAAATGTTAGTTTTATATGTGCGAAGGCTTTAAAATGACTTGTTATTGTTGTATAAAATATATTCTAAGAAATAAATAATATTTGACATGTGTGCGTGCGTCTGTATGTCCGTGGTCTGTATAGATGTACTTGAAACATTACCTGTTACGGGAGTGACATGTCTTGCCGTGTCGCGATTTAGGTTTCTCTTGGCGCGCGGTTTAGGGTTTTTTCCTTGGGGCCTCCCCCCCCCCAAATTATTTATAAAAAAATTTTTTTTGTTTTTTTTGTTTTTTTTTTACTTTTGAAAATGCATTGAGTAAATTATTTTTTTTGTTTTTTAATTTTTTTTTTTTTATTTATACACGAGCATTTTTGTGTTTTACATACTATGCCTTTTGTTTCCATTGCGTGTAGTAAAACTTTCATAGATTACTTTTATTTACACTGTCCTGTGACTTTGGAACATGATAAATATTGTGACGTTGGGTGCGCACCATAAACCGGTTTAACCCCCCCAGTGGTGTTTTTGCCACTGACCGTTCCAAAGGGGGTGCAGTGTGTTCCGTGTTAATTGTTCGTTTTGTCCTCGTGTTTTTGCTTTGCATGCCTGTGTGTGTTGTAGCGCATGTTTTGTGTGTTCATGATTGTGTGTGTGTGTGTTGTGTTTGTGTGTTGTGCGTGTGTGTGTTGTTGGTGGTGTGCACTTCTGGGTGCTGTGGGGCTCGTTTTGGGGGGGCCTCTGTTTTTGTCCGTGGCATTCCCAGTTTGAATTATTTTTGTTTTTAGGGATTCATTCTATTTTTTTAAAAAAAAAAAAAAAAAAAAAAAAAATAAAAAAAAAAAATAAACCCCCCAAAAAAACCCCCCCCCCCCCCACCAAAAAAAAAAAAAAATCCCCCCCAACAAAAAAAAAAAAAAAAAAAAAAAAAAAAAACGGTACCTAAAATGATATTTCCGTTTATCGACACTAATACATATTTATGTTATACTATAATCCGGATTCACATGTTTAATGTCTACGAACAATCAAACGTTTGGCCTTGCAAAATGACTAAAGGTCTCGGCTGATCCTACGATGCCGGTGATTAAAAAAAAGTTGGGTAAGCAAAAATTTTTTTGAACGTCGATCGGATGTGTTCAGGTCGGCATATATACATTTATTAAATAACAGATATGCACCGCACCAAAATGGCCTTTTCAACGTTGGTAATTTTGGTCCTAGAGTACGTCCTTGGTAACGCCAGCTATGGGCCCCCCCCCCTTGGAAAAAAACCCCCCCCCCCTTTTCCCCCCCCCCCTATGGAGAAAATCATAAAAATGCGGATTTTATCGTTTTAGTAAAAAATAATGGGAAAATGAAAAGATGCCTGGAGATATTAAAAATAGATGCCTGGAGATATTAAATTTCCAAAATACAAATATCCTATAAAGAGCAAAAATACTGCAATGGCGACAAAAAACGTGGTCATACCTATGTTGAACAGACTCTCCAAAGTTAATCATATTTACAAGAATGTGCATGCCTGTAATATATCGGAGGACGTTATACAGGTTTGATTGGATTAAAACTTTAAGAGCTTGGTCCCTATGGTGTCCCTGGTTGGTTTTGGGTTTTTTAAATAGTAATTGTGTACCTATGTTGATTATGGTTTATTTATAACTCTAACTAGATAGGCTAGAGTTTATTAAGTTATTTTAACAATTACAGAAACCCGATAAGGGAGGAAGGGGAAGGAAGGGCGGGGGGTTTCTTAATTGTTAAAATTTGAATAAATAAACTCTAACTTGCTAAGTGTTTAACCTCATTTGACCTTTTGCATAGCCACCGACATGTTTTGTGGCACGAACCTATGTGTATAACAAATTAAGTGATTTATTTGAAAATCTGAGCGATTCGATTGGTGGGCAAATTGGGTCAAACACTAAATGCATTTACACTCTAGTACCGTCAAATAATATTTTACACAGAACATGTATTACCATAGAATATCGGTTGGGTTTGATTATAAACTAGATCGAACGAATACATAGAGAGTTATGGTCCCTGATGTAACAAATATTGCAACATTAAAAGAGACACTCCCTACATCTATCAGATTATATTCTCCAAACAAAAATTATGTGTTCAATGAATTTTTAAAGGACAACTTGTATTGAAAAATGCTTCGTTTTTACATAAATAATGAACAAAGGGGCCTTTTATAATAAATCGCTATTCATTCGTCAATTGTTCAACAACTTTACATAGAGTATTGCATGATTTACGGTATTGCAGCATATTTTGGAAATGATGATTTTATCGATAATGACTGGAATTACAGTATAGATTTTTGAACTTTGAGGTTAAGTGGTAATACATGTACATCCATTTATGATTTTAAGTAAACAAAATGTGATTTAGTTTGACATCAGTTGTAGGGTGTGTCTCTTTAATTATGTTCACCTACATTTCTTCACCGACTCTTAATCATATTTACACAGAATGTGCGTGCCTAAAATATCTTGGACTAATTTGATTATGGGTTTGTTGGAATAATGCTTGTTGGTAGTGTATGTTTGTGTGTGTACATGATTGTGTGTGTGTGTGTGTTCTGGGTGCTGTGGGGCTCGTTTTGGGGAGGCTACGTTTTTGGTACGTGGCATTCCCTGTTTGATATTATTTTTGTTTCTTTGTAGAGTTATGGCCAATGATTTAACAAAAAATGAAATATTTAACCATATATACACTTAGGCACCTTCCTTTTTCACTAATCCTAATCATATTTACACAGTATGCGTATAACCATAGAATCTCGCATGGGTTTGAATACAAGTATTAACCATTATTTTCATGAATTCCCTTTCAATTCTTTTTTGTTCCTTTTTAACCAGTTTTTTCTTGTTTCTTTCGTTCCCCAATCTGCTTTTTTTCTCCTCTCGCTCCTTTAACATTTGCAAGGCTTTCTTCCCAGAGAGGGCTTTCGGAATCTTGTAAGATATTGTTTTTCGCTCGTTTTTTTTGTTTGTTTTATTTCAGGGACATGCAGCGAGTCGAAGAAGGATAGACAGGCGTTTTGCAGAGGAGGAATACTTTATGATTTTCTTTAATCACATTAAAGGGAAGATTCTGTCACACAGTTTCATTACTTATTTATTAGGATGCATCAGAAGTCTGGCACACAAGTGGTAATGATGTAGCCTTAAAAGCAGGACTGGCTATTATTGTTTATTGTTATATTATTCTTCTTGTTCTATTATTTGATATTATTTTTGTTTTTTTGCGTTGCTGATTTAAGATGCACTATCGGTGATGACGTGCGTCTGAGTGTCCATTTGGGTTCAACGAGGGACATACCCTATAACTGATGTCAAGCTAAATAACCTCCAAAACATAAATGATAGAATCTTTGGAAGTATTACAACTTAACCTAAAAGCTACATCTATGCATTCCCAGTCATTAATGATTAATTCAGCGGTTTAAAATATACTGCGGTACCGTAAACCATTCAATAATCTGTGCAGAGTTGTTGTTGTACAATTAATGAGTGGATGCGATTTATTACAGAAAGGCTCTTTATTGATTAATTGTGGTAAATTGAGACACCATAGGTTCTTTAAAATTGTATTTATTTATCATTTTGCGTTCATTGAACACACATGATCTATGTTTCGAGAATATAATCTGCTTGGTGCACACATTTTACCTGATTTGTTACAATGATTTGAGCAATTTCCTCAGTGACTGTTGCACATTCAACATCAGAAGCAATATGTTTCTTCAGGATTTCGACTGTAGATTTCGCTCTCATTTCTTTGTCTCCTGTATGCTATGGGTGTTCCCCGGTCTCTGACAGTACTGTAACCTCGCAATCCTTTTTACCATAACAATGTTCACTTTTTGGGAAATCGTCCAAAGTGTAATTGTTTAAAGTAACACTGTGAGTGGGTGGGGTTGGCATCAAGTGACCGCTGACTTTTTCCTGAAGTGTTGGTCTTTTTATTTGACCCTGAGATAGGTTTTATTTTAGGTGTTATCGGGCTTTTAGAAAGTATCTTGAACCGGGGATCGATTTCTTGACCTGTATCTGAATAAATCCTACATTTCAGCAGCTCTATCAGCTTGAACGCTGATTTTACTCGGCTCGTTCGGCAAACGCCGTAAGAAATAACACTATGTCTGGAGAGAAATGATCCGAAGTCCGAATTTGTAATAAAACTAATTTGCTGTGATAAATCTGCCGTTTTTATTACCACCAACTTTGTAATACCTTTTATTGTATTCACAAATGAAACAAAACGTAGGGACTTCTTCCTTTGGCGTATCTTCCATTTTATTATGCCACGTGTCTTATTCTATCGTCACGTGGTATCTTGTGAAGGCGGAGCTCAACCAGTCAAATCGCTGTGAGGAGTTTGGCATTCATTACGCTCGGTATACTTTTTGACGTTAATCCGAGTAAAATAGTTTGAAAACTGCATGGACAGTGAGTTTATCGGAATTTATTTGATGTTTTCCAGTGAAATAAAAGTGATAATACACAGTTTTAAACAGTAGATTACCATTTTTATTATGCCCCCGAAGGGTGGCATATTAAAATCGCACCGTCTGTCCGTCTGACCGTCTGTCCGTCCGTGCGTCCCCACTTACAAATTCGTGTCCGGACTGTAACTTTGTCATGCATTGAAGGATTTTAAAATAACTTGGCACAAATGTCTAGCACATCAAGACGACGTGTCGCGTGCAAGACCCAGGTCCCTAGCTCAAAGGTCAAGGTCACACTTAGAGTTTGAAGGTAATGGATTCCTCTATATATGCATTGCATACATTCGTGTCCGGACTGTAACTTTGTCATGCATTGAATGATTTTAAAATAATTTGGCACAAATGTCTAGCACATCAAGACGACGTGTCGCGTGCAAGACCCACATCCCTACCTCAAAGGTCAAGGTCACACTTAGAGTTTGTAGGTAATGGAATCCCATATATGCATATATGCACACATTCGTCCGGACTATAACTTTATCATGCATTGAAGGATTTTAAAATAACTTGGCACAAATGTCTAGCACATCAAGACGATGTGTCGCGTGCAAGACCCAAGTCCCTAGCTCAAAGGTCAAGGTCACACTTAGTGTTGAAGGTAATGGATTATATAGCTGTATGCATACTTCGTACTGTAACTTTGTCATGCCTGGAAGGATTTTAAAATAATTTAGCACAATGTATTGAGCACATCAAGACGACTCGCGTGAGCCACATCCTTATCAGGGGGCATAGGTCACACTTGTTGTAGGGAATGGACTCTTGCAATATGCAAACATTTAGTTTGGACTATAACTTTATCATCGTCTTTTCCTCGGTCGTAGGTAGAATGGGTGCTGGTACCGGTCGAATTGGAGATTCGCGACACACGACCTGCCAGTTTACCTCAACAAAGTCGTGCGCAGCACACAAAACATTTTGATGGCTTAAAGCTGCTCGCTCTCAGTTACTGTTGAAAAAAATATTTTCACAAAAAAAGAAATTCTTATTCATAAATATAAAACTAAAGGCTAGAATAAAATAATAAGCGAAAATCTAGGTAGCAATTTGCAGAAATCGATTGAAAAGGTCGGTTACACGGCACCGCTACACTATATGTTTATATTGAAATTTCAAAAGCGTTTGCAACGCTTTTGAATTTGGTAGCGTGTTTTTATACGTCCGAAGGGACGTATTATGTTATCGCCTCGGTGTCCGTCTGTCCGTTAGCAATTTCCCTTCCGCTCTCTTAACTGTTGAACCCCTTAAAGGATTTCGAAGAAACCTGACACAAATGTTAACCAGACTGAGACGACGTGCAGAAGCAATGTTCCGGATGGCTTGGATCGTCAAGGTCATATGTCATCCTTAGCGGTCAGGTCATATGATTTTGAATTTCCCTTCCGCTCTGTAACTCTTGAACCCCTTAAAGGATTTCGAAGAAACCTGACACAAATGTTAACCAGACTGAGACGACATGCAGAAGCAATGTTCCGGATGGCTGGATTCAAGGTCAAGCTCATACTTAGCGGTCAAAGGACATATGATTTTGTTTCCCTTCCGCTCTGTAACTCTTGAACCCCTTGAAGGATTTCGAAGAAACCTGACACAAATGTTAACCAGACTGAGACGACGTGCAGAAGCAATGTTCCGGACGTCCGTCCGTCTGTCCGTCCGTCCGTCTGTGCGTTAGCAATTTCCCTTCCGCTCTGTAACTCTTGAACCCCTTGAAGGATTTCAAACCTGACACAAATGTTAACCAGACTGAGACGACATGCAGAAGCAATGTTCCGGATGGCTGGATTCAAGGTCAAGGTCATACTTAGCGGTCAAAGGTCATATGATTTTGTATTAAAAAAAACACAAGGCCTACAGGCAGATAATAGTTGTTTTAAATGTTACTTAGCATCGTATAGTGGACCTCTACGAATTATGTTAGAATCATGACCCCTTTTATTATAGCAAATGATATTCAGGTGAGCGATATAGGGCCATCATGGCCCTCTTGTTTATATTCTATTTTATGATACGTACATCCGTTTTGAATAACTCTCGTAATCCATGTACTAAATTTAAAAACATTTCTAAAAAAAAATCGATCATATGAAAGACGTTTTTAATGTCATATCACGCGTTGGTGAAGTCTAAATTCGTAAGTAGCTACTTTTCGCGAAAAGAAAAAACACATTGGTACGAAGTAGGTTATCATTTCTGTTACTAGGGAATAAAATGGATTAAAGATTTGACCTAGAGTCTAATTGAAAGAAAATACCGCACACATACTAAGAGATAGGGATGCAACGATACAGAGAATATCGGTACAATATCGATACAGACTGCTGCCGATACGTATCGATACACAAGCCGAGCGTATCGATACAACACACTAATTCGAACATATTTTTACTGTGCCCAAAGTTTCTATTACCGAAATGTAAAACGCAATTTCATTGGTCGCTTATAATAAGGCAGCAAATCAGCTTTCCCTGAACAACATAACGTTCGTTGAGAGAGCCAAGATGGCGGACGAAGCAGCGTTTGTTGATCTCACTAAATGTATAAAGTTTGGTTATTATGTTAATCAGGGGAACTAATATAATTTTGTGATTTTGTGTTATATACAGATGTAGTTGGTATTGTGACTGTTAAGAAAATAGTTCACTTTGTATTGTTCAATGTGTAGACTTTTGTTTTGGTGAGCTTTTTTCATATTTATGTTCAGTTCTGTAATAGTAACAAAACTAACCAATAACAGTTTAGCATACTGTACAAGTTTCAGTCTTAGTTAATGTATCATTTTGGGTAATATTTGTTGATATTAGGGATGATATCTTAGTGGAAGAAAGACTGTTTTCATGAATTATGTATCTTTAATTTAGTATTGAGTATTTCTAGTCACATGACAGATGGCTCTTTAGTTCAGTTTAAAACATGTTCTTGTTTAACAAGAATAAATAATAACAATAACAAATATCTTTTAACTTTCTGTTTAATTGATATATTGATTAGTCTTAAATATGGACACTGCTTATCTGTATCGTATCGGAAAATATCGTATCGGGGCATGTACGTATCGATACGTATCGTATCGCATGATGGGCGTATCGTTGCATCCCTACTAAGAGAGGTAACTCGTACGAGAACATCGCACACTAATGTTGAAGTTAACTCCCATATACCTACGTTTTATGTGATACAATCGACTAAAATATGAAATATTGCTTGAAAATCACACAAATAGCATTTCTATTAGAAGGTAATTGGAAATAAATGACATATGTGAGCGAGTTACCATTACCTTGTTTATAACATTGTGGTTGATAATCTTTTGCTTTTCCATTAACTTTTTTTCTTAAACAAAAGCACCGTAATAAAAATAGCTGTTTAAATTTACGAGATCGAAGACGTAGTTCCTTTATCATGTTATTTTCTGTATCTTGTTTGTTAAAAAATCTTCTGCAACAAAACTGTACTGCGATGTAGGCCTATGCGATGGTCAAAGTGAGGGCAGTAACAGTTGTAAATGCTCGGCAACGAATCAATCAATCTTCACAGACTTTGATTTTTATGCCGAAAGCCCACCCCCCAAAGGGGGTGAAAAACCTCCTCCCCCTTTTCTCCCCCTCCCCCCCCCCACCCCCCGTGTGTATTCGCCTGACATGTAGTTAATACCAAACTTCCAGCTGGCTGTGTATTTAAAGCTAGCTGAGCGTTCGTTTTACGGCCTTCGAATACCAACTCGCTGTTGGTTAGATATTTGAAGCTAACTAGACATTCGACTGACGTGTAGAGAATACCAAACTCCCAGCTGACGTGTAGAGAATACCCAACTCCCAGTTGACGCGGTATTCGAATCTAGCCGGGTATTTTACTGACGTTCAGAGGTGGGACATAATGTAAAATACGTGTGTCTTGTCATACACTTCTGTGTCTAAAAGCATTTTATAAATTAGCGGTGGCGTCCATGTCTTGAGGACACATTTCTAGTTTAAATAAAATTGAACCTCAGTAAAAAGCTTTTCATTTTTGTCGTTTATGTGAGTCTCATTTCCAGGCAGTAAGTTGATTACTTGCTCTTGTGTTTGTTAAAATAATAATCTGGTTTTGTATAATAAATGTTCAGCATTTTCATAAGCATGACCACGCATACGTGCAATTCGGGTTGTTGCGCAGGTGTTTGTTAAACAAATGTGTTTTTAATTTTCGTATTTTTAAAGAATTTTATTTGTATGTGTATATAAATACAATCGTAAATAAGAAAAGAAAGTTTTCAGTGAATAAGCATTATAAATATGAAAATCAAACCACAAACACAAACATCGAGTTCCGTACGTTCCGTGAATATCCGTACCTTTCCGTGATACATTGTTATGCATAATCACTCGTTGGTTGACATTACAGTATAATAATTTCAAAAACCATAGTCCGCGAATGGTTCCAGTAATCTATGAACTATTCTGCAATCTCTTTAAACTGTTTTTACTGTTCTTCTGTTATGACGGTCTAACCGTATCCTACATTCAAATGCACTATTTTCCCCACAGCGTGCTACAGTTGTTATCAGAACATTTTATATTTAATTCCTGTACGGGGTTGATTTTATAGTATTGCAATTTGTAACTATGGCCTTTCGGGCCTTCAACCTCAAGGCCAATCATTTCCTTCTAAAGTACATGTATATTTCATTTATTATATTCTCATTCACATGCGTACAAACATCACAATAGACGTTGAATACATCACAGTCTCCCATTAAAGCAGTTCAGAAGAGTTTGGAATAAGACACTGAAAGCTAATGTAAACACTACTGCGCAAATTTAGAAATGGTGTAAAAGATCAAATATCATCCTGATCATATCGCAAATGACCTAATTAACAGCTACATGTACTTCTTTGACGCCAATAAAATAATTCTCTGACTGTCACTTCGGTTAAAATGCAGAACTACATGTACATTATAAGGTAACATTTGTCACACATTTTGTGTATTTTAAAAGAAGCAGTCAAGTACTAACAATGCGGTAAAGAGCAGTAGAAACTGCAAACTTTCTCACATAGAGACGTGGTCTGTAGCTGGGCTCGAACCCATGACTCTCAATCCACGAGAGGTTATAACAGTGATTTCAAATCAGCGACTCTCACCACTCGACCGCGGGTGTGAATTTTAAAATTATTGAGTCTGTTTGAATACAACTTCGATTAAAATCTATAGAATGGTACCTAATTGTATTGCAAAAGATGTGAATGAAAGTATGACACAAAACATCATGATCTGCTTAAGGTTTTGTCGAAGATTCGTGCAAAGGTTAGGGTAAAAATACTTCCACCCTGAGGAAATTCAAATAAAACGCAAGTAAAAGTTGTACAAAAAGCGCTCAACATTACATTGTATACATGCAGCTAATGCGGCAATACTTTGGTTCTCCTCGTTTAAAGGTCCACTACTAAGCGAAAATTAAGTGACAGTTATTTCAATGGCAATTACATTACCTTATGCAAGACACTAAATAATGAAGATTTGCAGGTTAACATTTACAGAAAGTGTTTGGAACACGAAGAAAAGTATGTGTATTATGTTGAAATCTCAGTGATTCGACAAAATGACTAACCAGGTCTTTTTAACTTTGTTCATAATGAATAGAAAAATAATTGTACATGAACTGGAGTTTATTTAGAATTTCTACATACCAACTTTCATTTTTTATTAAAAATAACTTATTTCTGTGTTTTTTAAAGTATATTTGAATTTTCGCTTTCGTTAGTATTGGACCTTTAATTCATAGCACTTTTTTAATGCGGAATAAAGTATAAAATTGTAAAATACAGCTGATATTTTTGATAGTTTACATAAGTAACTTCAGTCATCTATTATTCTATAACCCATCTTAAATCCTTTTTCAGTTTTCGACCAATCAGATTCGAACGTGACCCATATGAAAACACTCCAGTTATTTAACAGTTCTGTTTCAAGACATACTGTGTTAAAAAAAACCAGTCTCACACAATTCCAATCTGAAAAAGAGAAGTGATACATTGTACAATATTGCTCACTTATAGCGAACTAGGATCTAAAAAGTCGTATAACCTATTAAAATTCATTCCCCGACTACATTTCTTCTTTACATGTTTCTATATAATCCCACATGCTTAAAACGCATTTTAATACATGCATAACGAAAAATCGACTATACCGTAATATTTTCCAGGTTCCAAGAAACAATTTTTTTCTATGTTAGTTTGCTCGGATAACGAATCTCGAGATCAACATATTAAAAGGTATACAATGTATTAGACCAAATTCATGACTCAAGAGTAAAGTTGAACTATACAAAATTCGTTTCCTTTGCATTTATCATGTTGAAAATGACAACTGGTTGTTGTGGTTTCGATGTTAGAATGCATTCGTAAAAGTTACATTTTAGTTACATAATGCATGCTATTATATTTTCAGTAACGTTTTCGACGTATTTGTATATTTTTTTTTTTAATTTTTTTTTGAAAGGGGGCCTTTCCAACCCCCCCCTTTTTAAAAAAAAAAAAAAAAAAAAAAAAAATATTTTTTCCTTTTTTTCAAAAAAAAAAAAAAAACCCCCCCCCCCCCCCCCCCCCAAAAAAAAAAAAAATTTTTTTTTTTTTTTTTTTTTTTTTAATATAAAAAAAAAAAAAAAAAAAAAAAAAAAAAAAAAAAAAAAAAAAACCCAAAAAAAAAAAAAAAAAAAAAAAATAAAAAAAATAAAACAAAAAACCCCCCCCCCCCCCCCCCCCCCCCACCCCCCCCCCCCACAAACCCAAAAAAAAAAAAAAAAAAAAAAAAAAAAAAAAAAAAAAAAAAAAAAAAAAAAAAAAAAAAAAAACCAAAAAACCCCCCCCCCAAAAACCACCCCCCCAAAACCCCCCCCCCCCCTTTCCTTACTCATATCAAAAAAAAAAAACAACAACAAAAAACACCCCCCCCCCCCCCCCCCCCCCCCCCCAAAAAAAAACTTCCCCCCCTCTCCCCTCCTTTTTAAATTATTTAAAAAAAAAAAAAAAAAAAAAAAAAAAAAAAAAAAAAAAAAAAAAAAAAAAAAAAAAAAAAAAAAAAAAAAAAAACCCCCCCCCCCCCCCCCCCCCCCCCCCCCCCCCCCCCCCCCCCCCCCCCCCCCCCCCCCCCCCCCCCCCCCCCCAACCCCCACCCCCTCCAAAAACCCACTATATAAAAAAAAAAAATTTTTTTAAAAAAAAATTATTCCCTCCAATATTAATTATTTTTTTTTTAATTTTTTATTAAAAAAATAAAAAAAATAAAATATAAAAAAAATATAATATAATTTTTTTTTTTTTTTTTTTAACCCCCCCCCCCCCCCCCCCCCCCCCCCCCCTTTACTTTATAAACATAAATATCAAATTTAGATAATTCGATAAAATGTTGTAGTTATTCAATTGGACTTATACAGCTTCCAATTCTGTAATTGATTTAGATAATAATTGCAGGAGTAATCGCACTTTATTAAGTGTTCTCACTCTAGCCCATGAATTGTTTCACTGGGCATTCAGCAACACAATACGTACTGTAAAATGATGTAGAACATGAAATGAGTGTAATAAAGGGATTTGATTGATTGATTCCGGATTTGATTCAACCACAGCACGATACGTGTCTTTCAGAAAAGACACTGCTATATCACGTGCCTCAGTCCACCCAGGCGTAAACGGGTAGTAGCGGTGAAAACTGCCGCTTTTTTGCTTGCCAGCGTAACAAAATCTGGAACGAGTTTCCGGGATCGATTTAACAAGTTAAAGAAGCTTTGTTTGCAATCGAACGTAACTAAGTTCTAATAAACCACAGTCAGCTAAAACTACAATCAGCTAATCCTATTAACCTTTTGCTATGGAATATGTCCATTGCATATAAGAATCAGATATATTACAAGTGATGTGAGACCAAAATGTGCACAACTTTTACACAGTATTTCAAACCCATGCTTTTCAGGTGTTTGACTGTCACTCTAATACCTATCAACCGACAGATGAGAAAGAAATGGAAGTTGCTTCAGAAAAAGTTATCACTCTGACGTCCGCAAAATAGTCTTACGGATGACCCTGGAGATGGCCGAGTGAGCACGGAAGTAATAATATGAAATCGAAAAATAACTGGACCGAAGATATCAACCAAAACTATATTTGGAAACACAATATAAAATTGAAGCGAAATATTATTATAATTAAAATCAATTCCGCTCAAAATGAAAGCGAAATATTTCTGTCTTTCCTTTTAGGGTTTTCTGGTACATGTGTTTCGTTTATATACACTGAAAGATCTCTTAAAGGTTTTGAAATCACGCACCGGGAAATGTGCAAACTTTACCTGGTGTATAAATAGTAATTTTATCATGACAGCGATTTTCCAGTTGCACGTCTAAAAATGATAAAGAAATACTTGCAGTCCTTGTCGGTTTCCTTATCAGCCAGTGTTGCTTCAAATTACTGAAAGAGAAATGAAAGTTTTCGATAAGCACTATATCGTTTCACTGGAAGCTACTAGTACTTAAGTGTAACATTACTGCAAGGACGAATAATCAGTACCTGCATTCTTTTAGAGTCGGTCCAAAGCAGACACCAAAAACCTGCTTTCAGTGTCTTTACTGAGTATTTGAACTCTGACAAATTTGTTTTAACTTCTTCCTATGTGCATACAGTTTTTATCGTCACCTCATTCATTGTGATTTAATAAACTGTCTTGTCATATAACGTTTTTCCAGAGGCGACTTATAACGAGCAATGGCAACTAACTTTTTTTGGCTGTTCATACAGGAACCTTAACAGAAGTAAGTGCCACAGTGTTAGTCTGAAAGACAATATTAGCATTTTGGTGATGAAGACAACTTCAATTTTTCATGCATATGAGCATTGAGTATGTTGTGTTGTGTGGGGGCCTGAAAAGAATGATATGTTCTCAAATACCCGTATCAAGTTAATGGATGCATCCTTCTATTTATTCGCTCTTGTAAAAGTTGTTACCACCACGAGCTTTTTTTCAAAAGGGGACTCTATGGAGAGGCGTGTTTAGTTAGTTTGTCCGTCAATTTGCCGCAAACTCCACAGTGTGCAGCTTTCCACTGAAAGAACACATCTTGCGCAACTCATAATGCCTTTTAAGTTACTCAGCAAGGTACTGTAGTCTGTCAATAGTAACGACATCCAGGACTGTAATGTGAGGACAGTTGTCCTCTGAATTTTAATTTTTTGATGCATGTATGATGTTTTTGCTTCTGCTATGTAATTGGTGCTGTGCTTGCCTTGTAACAGGCTCACTACGACGGATTCACCTTATAGTGGTGTGCATGAAAATGCCAGCAATACCGTCTTGTTAAGCTGCTAACGCAGAACTGTCTGTGTATTTTTCGGTCAATGTCTCTGATGGCTAGTTTTCCGAGATCTTGGCTCGTGCCGTGGATATTTGGATATTTCTTCTGTTTGTAGTCAAAACACAGTGTGGACACTTTATGTTAAACAGGTTGTTTATCCTCGGTTCTGGTAGCCCAACATTGACAGTACTTGCTCTTGTCAACTTTATAGAAAGGTGCATCTTATCAGACAGTTGTGTGTTAGGACCATATTAAATTTTTATTTCTCGTGGTTGTCTGATATTGTTGGTTTTGCGTGCTCACGTGAACGCTTTCAGGTATTTCTTTTACTGAGTGTAGGAATGCTAGCTCTTTCCCCAAAGATTTTTATTGTAACTACATGCTCTACTAACGACTTTCAACCTTGTCTAGCACTTGTTGAGTTGTCGTTGCAGTGGTCACGAAAGCATCTGTAAAGAGTCTGTATATATTTAATGTGGGATTCCAAATTGTACTGTTCTTAGCATTTTCTCATTGCTCGCAAGTTTGTGCCTGCTAGCTTCTCAAATATGACCCGCTTGCTTGAGCTTTAGTTCAGCTGTGGTGGAAGGGGCTTTTGTGCATGTAGCCTGTCGGTAGACCACATTTAAATATGTGGCCGTTTATACGTTAGTCAACGGAATGCTAATCTTCTGTCCATGTAAGTTTATACTAATTTATTAAAGCTCGATTGTGAAGACAGCTTGTAGCTTATCGAGTCACAACCGAGTCCGTTTTCTCAAAGATCCAGTACTGGTGTCATATGAGAAGCTATGGTCGTGTCCCCCTGTGGGACTCGAACCCACAACTCCGGGATGAGCGGCAGACACCTTAACCTCTACGACACCGCTCCCAATGTCTATGTTAAAACATATTTTCAGTTTATTCTGTTAGTAATAGTTGATGCTTACTCTTTTAAACAGCAGTACACATGGTCATCAGCATATAGAACAGCCTTAGCCTCCTTGGATATATGAGATTATTTTAAGACTGAAATGACAATACATCTCCTTGTTCCTTGTGGGAACATATGCGTTTGATCCACATCAAAATTGATTCTAGCTCTTCTGTCAGACAATCAGAACTTATCCATTTGATCCACATCAATATTGATCCTAGCTCTAATGTCAGACAATCAGAACTTATCCATTTGGTCAACATCAATATTGATTCTAGCTTTTCTGTCAGACAATTAGAACATATCCATTTGGTCAACATCAATATTGATTCTAGCTCTTCTGTCAGACAATTAGAACTTATGCATTTGATCCACATCAATATTGATTCTAGCTCTTCTGTCAGACAATTAGAACATATCCATTTGGTCCACATCAAAATTGATTCTAGCTCTTCTGTCAGACAATTAGAACATATCCATTTGGTCCACATCAAAATTGATTCTAGCTCTTCTGTCAGACAATCAGAACATATCCATTTGGTCAACATCAATATTGATTCTAGCTTTTCTGTCAGACAATCAGAACATATGCATTTGATCCACATCAATATTGATTCTAGCTCTTCTGTCTGACAATCAGAACATATCCATTTGGTCAACATCAATATTGATTCTAGCTTTTCTGTCAGACAATAAGAACATATGCATTTGATCCACATCAATATTGATTCTAGCTCTTCTGTCAGACAATTAGAACATATCCATTTGGTCCACATCAAAATTGATTCTACCTTTTCTGTCAGACAATTAGAACATATGCATTTGATCCACATCAAAATTGATTCTAGCTCTTCTGTCAGACAATCAGAACATATCCATTTGGTCAACATCAATATTGATTCTAGCTCTTCTGTCAGACAATTAGAACATATGCATTTGATCCACATCAATATTGATTCTAGCTCTTCTGTCAGACAATTAGAACATATGCATTTGATCCACATCAAAATTGATTCTAGCTCTTCTGTCAGACAATTAGAACATATGCATTTGATCCACATCAATATTGATTCTAGCTCTTCTGTCAGACAATTAGAACATATGCATTTGATCCACATCAAAATTGATTCTAGCTCTTCTGTCAGACAATTAGAACATATGCATTTGATCCACATCAAAATTGATTCTAGCTCTTCTGTCAGACAATTAGAACATATGCATTTGATCCACATCAATATTGATTCTAGCTCTTCTGTCAGACAATTAGAACATATCCATTTGGTCCACATCAAAATTGATTCTAGCTCTTCTGTCAGACAATTAGAACATATGCATTTGATCCACATCAATATTTATTCTAGCTCTTCTGTCAGACAATTAGAACATATCCATTTGGTCAACATCAAAATTGATTCTAGCTCTTCTGTCAGACAATTAGAACATATGCATTTGATCCACATCAATATTTATTCTAGCTCTTCTGTCAGACAATTAGAACATATCCATTTGGTCCACATCAAAATTGTTCTAGCTCTTCTGTCAGACAATTAGAACATATGCATTTGATCCACATCAATATTTATTCTAGCTCTTCTGTCAGACAATTAGAACATATCCATTTGGTCAACATCAAAATTGATTCTAGCTCTTCTGTCAGACAATTAGAAAATATCCATTTGGTCAACATCAATATTTATTCTAGCTCTTCTGTCAGACAATTAGAACATATGCATTTGATCCACATCAAAATTGATTCTAGCTCTTCTGTCAGACAATTAGAACATATCCATTTGATCCACATCAATATTGATTCTAGCTCTTCTGTCAGACAATTAGAACATATCCATTTGGTCAACATCAATATTGATTCTAGCTGTTCTGTCAGACAATTAGAACATATCCATTTGGTCAACATCAATATTGATTCTAGCTCTTCTGTCAGACAATCAGAAAATATGCATTTTATCCACATCAATATTTATTCTAGCTCTTCTGTCAGACAATCAGAACATATCCATTTATTCAACATCAATATTGATTCTAGCTCTTCTGTCAGACAATTAGAACATATGCATTTGGTCAACATCAATATTGATTCTAGCTCTTCTGTCAGACAATCAGAACATATCCATTTGATCCACATCAAAATTGATTCTAGCTTTTCTGTCAGACAATTAGAACATATCCATTTGATCCACATCAATATTGATTCTAGCTCTTCTGTCAGACAATTAGAACATATCCATTTGGTCAACATCAAAATTTATTCTAGCTGTTCTGTCAGACAATCAGAACATATCCATTTGATCCACATCAATATTGATTCTAGCTTTTCTGTCAGACAATTAGAACATATCCATTTGGTCAACATCAATATTGATTCTAGCTGTTCTGTCAGACAATTAGAACATATCCATTTGATCCACATCAATATTGATTCTAGCTCTTCTGTCAGACAATTAGAACATATCCATGTGGTCAACATCAATATTGATTCTAGCTTTTCTGTCAGACAATTAGAACATATGCATTTGATCCACATCAAAACTGATTCTAGCTCTTCTGTCAGACAATTAGAACATATGCATTTGATCCACATCAATATTGATTCTAGCTGTTCTGTCAGACAATCAGAACATATGCATTTGATCCACATCAAAATTGATTCTAGCTCTTCTGTCAGACAATTAGAACATATCCATTTGGTCAACATCAATATTGATTCTAGCTGTTCTGTCAGACAATCAGAACATATGCATTTGATCGACATCAATATTGATTCTAGCTCTTCTGTCAGACAATTAGAACATATCCATTTGGTCAACATCAATATTGATTCTAGCTCTTCTGTCAGACAATTAGAAAATATGCATTTGATCCACATCAAAATTGATTCTAGCTCTTCTGTCAGACAATTAGAACATATCCGTTTGATCAACATCAAAATTGATTCTAGCTCTTCTGTCAGACAATCAGAACATATGCATTTGATCCACATCAAAATTGATTCTAGCTCTTCTGTCAGACAATCAGAACATATCTTTGATCGACATCAATATTGATTCAGCTTTCTGTCAGACAATTAGAACATATGCATTTGATCCACATCAATATTTATTCTAGCTCTTCTGTCAGACAATTAGAACATATGCATTTGATCGACATCAATATTGATTCTAGCTTTTCTGTCAGACGATTAGAACATATGCATTTGATCCACATCAAAATTGATTCTAGCTTTTCTGTCAGACAATTAGAACATATCCATTTGGTCAACATCAATATTGATTCTAGCTGTTCTGTCAGACAAGCTTGCTTTGATCCACTCCTACCTTCTGTCAGACAATCAGAACATATGCATTTGATCGACATCAATATTGATTCTAGCTCGTCTGTCCGACCATTAGAACATATGCATTTGATCCACATCAATATTGATTCTAGCTGTTCTGTTAGACAATTAGAACTTATGTATTTGATTCACATCAATACTGATTCTAGCTCTTCTGTCAGACAATCAGAACTTCGTCCAGTTGTGCATAATGGGCCACATGTCCCATTCCGTAGTAACTCAAATGAGAGATCGTTATCCGGTTTCGTCGGACACTCTCTTGAGGTAAGTCCAAGCAACAGGTTTCTTTGGAAACGTATTCCTCTGTCTTTGATATACCGGTACTTTATGGTTTTTTTTTCACGGAACGTTATTGTTCGGAGACAGCTTGCTGGTTAGATAGAATGTGGTTGATATCAAAATACCACTTCATTCGCTGGACTGTGGTACACTCTATGGTGTTCTCCGTCACGCTGGCGAGATGAGGCAAAAACTTGATGCTTTATTACAAACCTTCTCATGTTTAGGTTGAGATGGTTTCCTCTGTTCAATTGTGTGGTACTTTGTTTTCTTTTCAAATAATTTGGTACAAGAAATATTGATTGCAAAGTCGCGTCGGTGGATCAGAATCTCGTTTGATAAAACATTTGGACCAAGGGCTGTTTTTGCTATATGTAGCTAATGGGTGAAGTTTTTCAATTAGTTCTTCCTCTGATATACCCTTTCGTCCGTTCGTGCTACACTGTGTTTACATCTGTATTCAGGGAGTTTTAAATAATTGTATTATTTTAAGTTAGCCAGACTATGCGCCTTATAGCGTTTAAAAAAAGATCTAAAAAAAGTAACAAAACGTTAATTTAAAAGTAAGAGAACATTTGTATGTTTGCTTTCTTACTTTTCATAGTGGTCAGGGTAGTTTTGGGACGTTATAAACTGCATTGTTGTGTTGGCCAAAACCGTCGTGTAGTTTGTACCGTCCTCTGAAAATAATCGTAGTATACAATTCTTTTTGATATTTAATGATCATTGGGGTGGGGGCAAAATCGCTGCTTTACTGCTTAAAGAAAACGCTCATATTATCAGCATGGCTATGAATTACAGCCGTTTATGCATTTATTTGTTTTACACCACACTATTTCTCAGCAATCAGTGAATGGAGTTTGACAAAATGTCATGGTAACATTTGCCACTAAAAGAAGATTTGCATATTGTGGGTATATGAATTACTTCCCTTTATTTTATTTTGTCTTTACTCCACAATATCTCTTAACACTCAGTCATTGGACTTTTGACAAACTTTCACGGGACCGATGTGCTCATTACCAGCATGTAACCAGCATAACTGAATAGTAACTACCTTAAATCGAGTTATCTAAAAAGCTTGATTTATGAGCTAATTGTCGGGAAGTTTGATTATAAAGCTGCTTGACAATTTAATCAAGTGATTAAACACTAATAATATACACTCAACAACTTTAGAAACTCAACAGTCATATTGTGATGATTTTAACACTGAATTTGATAAAACATTTTCATGAAATTTAAAACAAATAATAATCAATTTCATAGACATAATATGTAGGAATTTCATTTTAATAGATAACAATTTACGTATTTTACTACACTTACAAAGTCACTAGGTGAAAACAATGAGTTCACAAAAGTCAATATCGTGTGTATGACCCATTAGCTGCAAGACATCCTGTGCACCCCGACGCCTCAAGACACCATTCAGCAAAGCCTGCGTCGGATGTTGGCCATTCTTCAGGCACCATGTTGAGGTACTGTGGCAGGTGGTGGAGTACGAGCTCTTACGCGACGACCAAGGCCATCCCAGACATGTTCAATTGGAACCATGTATGGGGAGACCGAAGGCCAAACCAAGCAAGCGATGTTATTAGGTTGCAGAAAATATGCTGACAAAATGTGTGTGCAAACTGTTCGAATTTCATTTTATATTTGATGGGTTTTAACCGAAAAATTGAAATTTAAATAGTAGTGCGTTTTTAAAGTCGTTGAGTGTACATTGTAATAGTACAATTTCTTAATCATTTGTCGGTTGGATGCCTATTCTGCGATATTACTTAAATTACAGTAAACGGATAACTGCGAAATGTACGGATAAACACATTTATGGAGTAAAACGTTTACGGACAAGTTCTGCTAGATAAAATAATTGTGTATAGAATAGTTTTAAGTTTCGGTATTGCCCGTTAGCGTTTAAATATTTACCTATGGGGATATTGAGTGAGCATGTTGGAAGTTCCCATGATCCGTTGTTCAGGCATTCTATTATTGGTTTGTCACTAGTGTAACATTCTTCACAATTAACCCTCGCTTCAGCTCCTACAATTGTTTGCTTTGGAATGATGACGTCACCATTTTCAACGTTTGGCACCTCCCCACAGTCTGTTATGTTATATAGAAAGAATAAGAAGGTCTATACATCTGCTGACATTGCTATGTCCGTGAAGTAAGCTGCCAGTTGACAGTTTCGCGTTATCGATTCAATTCGCAACTGGCAACTGGCAACCAACATCACAGACATATGACATTGCCCACTATGTCAAATGATACATCGGTAATAAATGCAAAGTTACAGTCAAACGTAACTATTGGCAGTCTAAAATGATTTTTAATCCGTAAATGTTTACGAAAATGTAGGTTGCAGCATGTCTTTAATTAAACAAACGGCGTATCTACGTCCAAATTCAAAAATGTAAAATTGCTGTACAAATTTCATATATCATTTATTTAAATTCTATAAGCCAAAGTAGGAACTTTTCTCCTGACAATAAAATACAGTTGCTGTGTCGGTTGATAAGAAATGTACATGTATATTTCTATATGAAACGCATGGTCTTTAGTAACACTGTCAGAGATCTCGAGAAGTACACAATGCTCACACTCTCTCCTGCACTCCTAATGTCGTATGCATGATACATTTGAATCCTGGAATGTCTTCATGGATTAATTTGTATTAATTAATATTCAGTTTGTTTTCTACCTTACTTGCTACATGTAACAGTGATTCAATTCTGAGGAAACCTTTCAGTCACGGAGTCTTGAATATAAATGTATTTTGAAAGACATTACCGGTGTCGTATATATCAGAATTCTACATATGTTCGAAAATATTCTGGAAAACAGTCGTATTATTTTTAGTAAAGGACACATTTTTAAAAAATTTGACTATCGTAAATAATACATCAAAATAATTTGAATTCATTGTTTCTATTATTTAATACTTACATGTACTTCAAAAATATACGTTCTATGGTCGCGGTGGTTCAGACTCTTACAACAGGGAAGCCAGATAAATATGACACCATCTCTACATTCCGGAGGTATGATATATTTTATATTACCTATAACGCATAAAGCTTTTTGCCACGTGCCATCTACCTGACAAGCTATTGCACTATTCACAGGTGCGTAACCATCATTACAGTTGACAGTGGCTGTAGCTCCCACAGTTGTCATGTTATCTTCATCAAGTGTGATAGCCCCGTTGTCTATCTCATCTGCCATTCCACAATCTGTTTTATCAAAATTTGTTCAGAGTAATCAATGAGTTTTATAAAGATGTGCAAAAAAAACAAAAATAATATCAAACAGGGAATGCCACGCACCAAAAACGCAGCCTCCCCAAAACGAACCCCACAGCACCCAGAAGCGCACACCAAAGCAAGTCTTGGAATCGGGATTAAAAACAAATCAATATGAAATCGAATGCACGGCATTGAAGACGGAAACAAATTATTGAAACTCTTTACAAATTCTCGTTTTTACCCTAGTATGTCATATACTTATATACATGTATAGAAGCATATGACATACTAGAGTAAAAACGACAATTTGAAAAAAAAATTGAATTATCTTGTTCTGTCCAAAACCCGAGTATATGTTGATACTTCCGTTATGATAGAGTGATACAAATCATACGGCAGATAATTTTAATTTAAAGGTTAAACCTCACGTAGACTTAACAGGGGTTATTGCCTAGATGCTCTTCTCTTAATATCATCTTCCATCTGAACTTGTATTTAATTAAATAAAGGAGAAAAATAGCAAGTGGTGCGTTAGAAGTTTTATTTACTAGTAGTATACAAAGTATTCAATATGATTGAAGACGTAAGGAGGTTAAATTTGGAAGTCAAGAATAAGAATAAGTGTACCTAAAGGGGAGCATATTGCGTTTTCCCATGTACCATCGGTGCGACATGTTATTTTGCTCAGGTTAGGTTTGTAGCCAACAGTACAACTGACAGTGGCTGTTGATCCGACCGTGGTTGTACCAGGCTCGTCCACAGTAGCCCATCCATGGTCAACTGTTTCTCCCGGGTACCTGCAATCTGTTTCAATAAAACAATTTAAATTTCAAATGGTTATGTCATGTTTTTTGCACGTTTGATTTTATTTCTTTCACAGGGCAGTATAGAAGCTTAAAATGATTTGCCATTGGTGACTAAGCCGTATTTGTAAGTCGAAATTACTTCCATCCATTTGCATTAGATTACCCATGACAGTCTGCTTCGGGTTTACGAAAATAACGGCCTTGGTTGTATTTCTACTTGCTTGATGTTTGTTACATTTGAGCTGCTTTGTTTCAAGCCTATTCAAAAATTGTTTCTGTCAAACCATTAAGTAGCACTGACGCATTAAAATATATCTGGTTAAGTTTAGAGAAGCTACCTAGCTCTGACAGACAGTCCATGTATTGCTTTACTTAATTTATGTAGTAATGTTAAAATTTTTAGTTACTTAGAGATGCTACCTTTGTATTTCGTAAACATAGTATAACATGAAAAGAGAACGAAGTACCTCTTGTATACATGTACATAGGTCAACGCTTCTTATATTAATACCACATACCTATAAACCAAGTATGTTCGTGTAAGTACTAAGAAGGAGTTACCTATCAGGAAACACATTGCGTGTTCCCATAAACCATTGTCGAGACATGCTATTTTGTTCAGGTTAGGTTTGTAGCCAACAGTACAGTTCACAGTGGCTGTTGATCCGACCGTGGTTGTACCAGGCTCGTCAACAATAGCCAATGCCATAGTCAACTGTTGCTTCCGGGTGCCCACAATCTGTTTCGATAAAAATTGACATTCTGAACTTCAAATGTTTATGTCATGTTACTTTTTGTTCATCTTTTGTGATCGCCTGCTGTCAGTCGTCTGTATGTTTGTTGTCTGTCTGTCCACACTTAACCTTGTGTATGCAACAGAAACTGCATTTTTCAGTGGATCTTCATGAAGTTTGGTCAGTATGATTGTCTTAATTGAATATTGGTCATCTGAGTTAAAAACTAAGGTCACCCGAAAAACTTTGTAAATGAAATACAGCTGACATTTTTAACCTAATAAGCATGAAAATTGGTCAGAATGTTTGTGTAGATCACCTGGTTGTAACAATTAGATCTCTAGGTCAAATCCGAGGAAAATTTGTTAGTACTCTAGAAGTCACATTTTATAGCCAAATCATGTTAATTGGTAAGAAGGTTTGTCTTGCCAATGTCAAACAAAATGTTTTTGTTTATGATATACAAATGTTAAGTATTGTCACACATATGGTCATAATTAGGTCTCGTATTAACTACAAAGTACCATCTTGGACCTCTTGTTTCTTTTACAGGGCACTTAGAAGCTTAAGATGATGTGCCATAGGTAACAAAGACAATTTTATAAATATAAAAAACTTCCGTCCGTTTGAATTAATTACCCACGGCAGTCTGGTCCGGGTTTACGAAAATGATTCTCTTTGTTGTATTTCTGCTTGCTTGATGTTCGTTACATTTGAGTTGCTTTGTTTCGAGTCTATTCAGAAATTTGTTGGTTTGTTTGTATGAAATTTATGCTTTTTGGGTCCACCACCCTTGGTCGAGGTTTATAATCGGTACGACCCGGCATCTCCTATTCATGCCTTTATCTAAAGATGTCTTATTGTCGAAAATAGGAGATCTTATCAAAGACTGACAGATTGCAGTCATTTTACATGTCGAGCTTGTTTTTGATTGGTTCTTGCAATTTAGGTTAACCACATTGACCAATGAGATTCTATTTGTGATTGACCTAGTTTCCTACTCCTAACTTTTAATGCTGAAATAATCCACATAATCATTGACCCCTTTTTATGTTCAAATCATTATGCTTCATTATTCTTTCTACATGTTATACAATCCAATTTTTACACTATTCAGAAATTATTTCTGAAAAAACATTAAGTAGCACTGACGCACTAGTCTGGTTAAAGTTTGGGGACACTACCTGCGGAAGACAGCCCATGCATTGCTATGCTAAATGTATCTAGTGATGTTCAATTCCTTATTTGTGTATATACGTGTCGCTCTAAGCGAACTTCTCTCTACTTATGAAGTGAGTTGTTCTAAGCGTAACAACAATATCTCTTATTACACTGTAGAGACACTACCTTTGAAGTTCTAAAATATGACAGACCATTAATGGAGAATGTTGTACCTCTTATATGCATGGTCATACGTCCTTGCTTCTAATGTTAATAACACGGACTTGTACAAAAAGAGGTCCGTGTAAATACAAGGAAAGATTTACCTATCAGCAAACACATTGCATTTTCCCATGCACCATTGTTGAGACATGTTATTCTGTTCAAGTTAGGTTTGTAGCCAACATTACAAATAACAGTAGCTGTTGATCCGACCGTGGTTGTACCAGGCTCGTCCACAGTAGCCCATCCATGGTCAACTGTTTCTCCCGGGTGCCCACAATCTGTTTCAATAAAACTAGACATTTTTAATAACAAATGGTTATGTAATGTTTTTTTGCACTTTTTATTTTTTTTATTTTACAGGGCAGTATAGAAGCTTACACTGATTTGCCATAGGTGACAAAGACACATTTCTAAATGGAAATTACTTCCATCTGTGCTAATCATACCCATGACAGTCTGCTCCAGGTTTACGAAAATAACGGTCTTGGTTGTATTTCTATATATTTGATGCTTGTTACATTTAGGCTGCTTTGTTGCAAGCCTATTCAGAAATTGTTTCTGCAAAACCATTAAGTAGTACTGACGCACTAAAATGTGTTTGGTTTAAGTTGAGGGAAGCTACGACAGCCCGTCCATGGTCAACTATTTCTTCTGGATGCCTATAATCTGATCTGTTTCAATAAAACTAGACATTTCTAATTTCAAATGGTTATGTCATGTTTTTTTTGCATTTGTTTTTCTTTACATACATGACAGTAAAGAAGCTTGAAATAATTTGCTATAGGTGACAAACACATATCTGTAAATGGAAAATACTTCCATCCGCGCGAATCAAATTACCCACGACAGTCTTGCTCCAGGTTTACGAAAATAACGTTCTGTTTACTTGATGCTTGTTACATTTGAGCTGCTTTATTTCGAGTCTATTCAAAAATTTGTTCTGCAAACCATTTAGTAGCACTGCCGCACTAAAATGTATTTGCTTGAAGTTTAGGGCAGCTACCTCTGAAAGACAGCCCATGTATTGCTATACTGAATTTATGTAGATACTACATTTGTATATCGTAAACATAGTATATTATGAATATAGAGAACGTAGTACCTTGTATACATACACATAGGTCAAAGCTTCTTATATATGTATTACTAGTATTACCACGGACCTATATACAAAGTACTAGGAAAGATTTACCTATCAGAAAACAAATTGCGTTTTCCCATGTACCATTGTTGAGACATGTTATTTTGTTCAGGTTAGGTTTGTAGCCATCATTACAATTGACAGTGGCTGTTGATCCGACCGCGGTTGTACCAGGCTCGTCCACAATAGCTCTGCCATGGTGAACTGTTGCTTCCGGGTGCCCACAATCTGTTTCAATAAAGATAGTTCCGTTATCTGTATAACTCCCACTTTCTGAATTGTAAGGCTTTAACTTCCTTATCAATTATTCTGGCGTTGTTTTGATCATAAAAAATGCAGACCTTTATTTGCTAAAAGGAATTGCAAACTCTGTACTTTATAAAATGATGTTGGTATGTGTGACTACAGATCCCATTGAAGGTCGCTTTAATAACTACTACACCTGGTCTTTTAGGTATACCGACGGCAGATGGCGCGGTATTTATAGCATAAAAGTTGTAGTTCGTGTTGCAAATGTCATGTGTTCCTCTAATGTAATCCTTTATGTAATTTACCTATTTACTGTTAGTGACGTAAAATAAAATTATTATTTTTTGTTTTAGAAATGCTACATTGATTAGGGATTTTGATACGTTATAAAACTGATAAATGTAAGTATATGAAATGTAAAACCACCTTCAACACTTGTAGATTTCGTTAAAAGTAATAATGAGAAAGCGATTACCAAGTAGGCAAACAGACTTGCTCAGGCTCCATGTTCCGTTTTCAAGGCACATTGATTCCCCGTCTCCAGTTTGTACGTAATTGGGTTCGCATTTATAAAGTACTTTATCTCCAATAGAAAACATGTTTCCGCTGAAATATGACCCGCTTAATACTGGTGGCGGCCCACAACCTGATAGGAAAGTGTATGATTAAAAAATATGAGACAATAATATTATACAAATTAGATATTCCCCGACCTTTTCCAAAGATAATAAGTTCATAAAAAGGCTGAGACATTTGAAATATCACTCGGCTATTCATTAAAGAACAATGGTCGATATCATAATCTACAGTTGCATTACAATGAAGGGATTGAGATATTGAAAATGATCAGAGTTACAAGTTTTCAGGAAAACAATTTTTCAATATTCCGACAGACTGTCTTGAAAATGACCTTACCGGACTCACGACATAGAGGAGATTCATCACCACGAAGGTTATCTTTGTTACAGCGTCCCTGTCCCTCACACTTTGAACAGGTTTCATAGGTTAACTGAATAAAAAATGCCCTGATTATTTGTTTAATTTTCAAAATCAATTTTAGCATTAACTAAAATTAATCAGAATCATTCTTAGCCGGTTAGTTATGAGCGGGCAAAGAGTCAGGGTGGTCAGGGAGGATAAGAGGATAGTGCACGTTCAGATGAAGCAGAAAACAAACAAAAAATCGATTTTAAGTAAAATAAATACAGTCAACTATTGCAACGAAAATGATATGTAGCTTGAAATGTCGGAGGTTGGAGAAGGTTGCTGAACATTATTCAGACTGCCTGTCAGTTAAAGTCCCAGGACCACAATTACAAGTAGCTTTTATTTTACCAAGAAATATATCTTACCGGTGGAAATGAACTTTAATTGTACCAAATACATTCCTAACTTTGTTTTTTAAAATTGATGAACATTTAGAAATATAGCGCAGTATTTTTTCAATGATATTGCAAACAATTTAATAGAACTGTTTTTCGTGAAGAAACAACTTGAATACGAAAGAAATCAATATGCCAAAATTGTTTAGAGTGAATAGAACATGGTCCTATCATGATCCTATCAGTAAATTTGTCTTACTATATCAGTAAATTCAAAGAGATTCTTGGACTTTAAGCTCTTGAATTACTGGAAGATTACTTACACAACGACAGAAGTAGACGACTGTGCTTTACAGGCGTCACCATCACAGTAACTACATGTATATTAAATGTCTCGGAAAAACAAGACTTTGTTGTGTATAGAGTCGTATGCAAGGTCCTGGTATTGTCTATAAAGTTAATAAGTTTTATCGCATCTAAAACTATTTCATCAATATATATTTTCATTTATTTATACAGTTTCATTTATTTCGTTGTTATTGACAAATAATATACATCAAATTATTCTTCTTGCTGGTTACTATACAGTAAAATAATGGTCAACACTTACCATTTTCCATTCAGATTTGTCCCCAAAGACGTAACCCTTTTTCTTTTCCAGGCTGTGGTCTAACATAAAGCCGTTTCCCCCTTTTACGCCGATGAAGGTGCAGGTTCGAGCATTCACATGGTAATTTATGAATCTGCATTCCTTCGTTGCCTTGCATGCCTCAATACATCTATCTATTACCACATTTAGAATTGTTTTCGAGTTATACAATGTGAAACCTTCTTCTGAGTCAATATTTAAATACTTT
Organism: Saxidomus purpurata; assembly: GCA_022818135.1. Classification (NCBI taxonomy): domain Eukaryota; kingdom Metazoa; phylum Mollusca; class Bivalvia; order Venerida; family Veneridae; genus Saxidomus; species Saxidomus purpurata. The sequence continues at coordinate 41,260,370 of JAFMSR010000004.1, read as the reverse complement.
GCAAAATGAACTTTGTCAATTATCGCGTTCACTGTTTGACTGAAAATCAGAAAACTTAAAATGTTCAACTTAAGCATGGCGGTGATATTAGAACATGTATCCTCAAATAATTATATAATTTAAAAAAAAATGTTATATGCAATGAATAATTTCTTATTGCTTTATGTTCAACTAACGTAGCGAAAATGAGAGTAGCGTCTTCGATGTAAACGCCTTTTTGTACTATTCAATTTATCTAATTACTGAAAACGTATAAATCTCCTTACATGCTTGCATAATTCTTCTATTGTCTCTAAATGAATAAGAGCCAAAGAACAATACATAATCATGTGAATTATAAATAAGTCTATATATCAATTTCAGTAGCCGTAATATAAACTACAGACATATACAAAAGATACGCGCATTTTTAATGCCTGCTTTAGAACGTTCTGTTTTCAGAGGAAACTTTATACAGAGGTAATTTTATTTATTATAAATGCTATTGTAATTTTTATACGAAAGGCTTTACAACTTTACAGTTGCGACACAAGATGGCGGTGGCACTAGTTTATCTATCATGCACTTAACTTGTGGGTCCGAGCAGGTGAGCATACCGACATGCAATCACTCGACAACTACAAGACAGAGATAGAAGCCGTCATACACGCATCGGACATTATGAAAGAATAAAAAAAGGACTGTGATCACGTGATAGTTCTGGTAAATGCTGAACTTATCCTGAATCCTTTAACTAATACTAAAGTTGCAGTACTAAAATAGTACTCAGTTTGAAGTGGAATGTATACCCGCATACTGCGGTGTTTATGGCGATTAGCCAATGATGGTGCATGGTCAATATTGCTAAGCAATGAGTTAGACGCGACCAGCCACCTAAAACAGTCAGCAACGGTGATTAAAACAAGAGCAAAGACATAGAGTTATAACAGTTACTACCATCTAGTAATACTTTACAGTTAGATACACATCATCCTTTAAGAGATTTGTATCGAAACATCATGCTCAGTGTACATACATTATAAACGTGAACAAGTGTCGTAGGGTAGTCTGGTAGTCGAGGTAGTCTGGTAGTCGAGGTAGTCTGGTAGTCGAGGTAGTCTGGTAGTCGATGTAGTCAGCTAATGTGGTATTTTATACCAAGTAACACATCACATACTTTAGCCATGACCATTGTATGAACAATGTCAATTCTGTGGTCAGTCTGTACCACCCATGAAAGAAATAATACAGCAGCAGTGAGGACCTAAAAGATACTGCTTCCATCAGGTATGTTATCAGTTAACGTTGAAGTCCGCGGTGGCGAAGAAGAAGTACAGAATATATTTAGAATGATTTTATTCCATTTTTGTATGAAAAAAAAAATTTCTGAATACCTTCTTAGATTGTATACTTACATTAATTTTATTATATATTCGTGGAAGAATATAAATGAAACAGTTAGGCTACTTTATCGACCTCTCACTTTTAACGTTTCATTATGATCACCCATTCGCGAGCATGTACTCGAGATAGATTATTCTGCTTTTGCGAACAGTGTAGAGCATGGCATGCAAACATTTGTTTTTACTCATTTTCAAACATTTTACCTAGTATTTCTTTAAAACAACTTATGATCCAAAAGTGCAAATTCGGTATGTGAATTTAAGAAATTTTGCAAGGTCCAGCATTATATTGGAAGACAGTCCTAACGCAAAATTTTAAACATTCCATCATACATGTAACTCTGTTACAAAATGTCTAAATGATGCGTAAAGGTTACAGTGTACGTGTTTTACATGCAGATTATTTTAAAATTGAAGTCCCAACATTAGTATCATAATGTTTTTGCTTCAGTAAAATATCTCACAAAATTTATCTTTAAAATTTCAATCTTTTGCTCTTCCTCAGACTCATATTATTCAAGAATTTGGTGCAATAAACTATGGTACTATAATTTTTCTATAACATTTTAGTACTATAATTTTCTATAACATGTTGGCAATATTGTGAAAATATGAAAACGTAAAAGGAAAAGCGATCTGGTACTGGCTGGTTGCTATATACACCTGAACAAATTTAGATTAATAAGTCATGAAGCTCTTGAATCCATATTTTTCTATGTTTTTATTAAATTATTTTTTACATCGTATGAATGTCTTTACGTATCCCTGGGGTTCAAATAAATCCACTGACACCGTAATCAGCCGACACATGTCGTTAACTTTAAAACACAAATGACATAGAATAATTGTTTCAAATACGTTTCTGTTTTATTATTTAATACCCTGTAGGGCTTAAATAGATATGACAGGATAATATACGATACAAGGGCATTTTAGTTTCTGTTTTATTATTTAATACCCTGTAGGGCTTAAATAGATATGATAGGATAATGTAACGATACAAGGGTATTTCATATTGTATTTACTTTCAGCTTCACTGCTTGTAATTACTTTCAAACATGAAAAGACGTTTGCACGTTCTGTTAAACCACATTCTCATTTTTATAGGATCATTCTCTAACTGAAATTATTTCAGACATGTCCAGTCAATTGTAAGTCAAGCTGGCACTAAAAGTAACGGTCAAAAGTTCTTGACGAAATCGGAACATGACTTATACCCGTTGATTTACAAACAATATGCCGTATTACTTTTGTACACTCTGCATCAATCCTAATTATGTTTACACAAATGTCCATAAGATCTTCAGCAAAATTCGCTTTAATTTTTTTTATACAGGTTTTTTTTTTATACTCCGTTGTGGAGCCGCCTTGGTGCAGTGGTAGCGCGTTAGCTTCCGAATCGTAGGGTCCCGGTTCGATCCACACCAGTGCCAAAGTAGTGAATGTGTCCTTGGGCAAAACACAGATAATTCCAAATTCCCTCTCTTCCTGAGATTTTTCTCAAATAACGGATCACATTAGACCGTTTTGTACGAGAATAAAGATATATGGCCTTGATATATCAAAAAGTGTAGTTGTTGTTTTTCTTCATTTAAAGATACAATGTCAAAGAGAAAGACATGTATTTTTTTCAAAAGCCATCATTTTCAAAATCTTAAAATACGTCAAAAACATGATGAGCTGGTTAGAAAGGTATTCTCACGTAAATTGGTGCTATACACCAGACATGTAAAAGAACCAAGGGATATATTCACAAAAGAGCTAGGATCTGGTACCTAGATGTTGTTGTATCTGAATCAGTCTCTCTTCAACCTGCGCCTGTCAGGAGTCTTGGCAAGTTCATCCAGGGAGAAGTCCCAGGGTCGGCCGGGACTTATAAACGATCAAAGACAGAAAAAACATGATGCTTGGCAAGCAATGTTTTCTCAAATTTCTAGGGACCATTTTTAAACATTTTACAGTGCTTTTTAACCACTGTCACCGTCACTTGGTCAACAATCCAAACCATATTTAAGACATAATGTGTTAGCGATCTTTTGTTGTACGAGTGTTATGTTCGTTCCAATTGCATTTGGTCATTTTGACAGGCGGGCAGTTCGTCTAACCATCGTTCATGGGAAGAACCCGCACCAGGCTCGTATCCTCTCTAATCAGCTGCAAACGTTCTCTTATAAAGAGACATTGTCGGTAGCAAGACTCTAACCCATGATTGGACCATGCACAACTAGGAAAGGTACTTATCACTTCTGTGAACTATCATTAACTTCTGACCACAATATTTATTGTGTCGAGCCCCTGTGACTTTTACCTGCTGACCCGAAACATATACAAATCACAACTAGTCGTAGTGCTTATCATTTCTGTGAAGTATCATTAAATTCTGATTAGGGGTTTTGAAGTTTTATTGTCCACATGACTCCATCTTCAGACGAACAGTCTCCCTCAGGTGACATTGTGGGTTTTCGTGCATGTGAGTATAAACAACACTTCTGGGAGGCAGCTTTAACTAAGCATACGAGGTACTTACAAAACAAAACATGCCGTACCGGACACATTTGCGGGGTTCTCGTGAGACACAAAGGGAGGTAATGATTAAAATTTCATTTTTCAAAAGCTTTCTGGGATTCTCAAAATTGTCCATTAACTTGCTTGGGGTGCAATGTCCAATGCGTGTGGTTTTTTGCATACTTTATTTTCGGACGGACAACACAACCCGTTAAATTTCCGGAGTTATTTTTTAATTGTTTTCATAGGGAGTGTAGAAACAAAAGAAACCGTTTAGATAGATTACAAACGGGATTCACCCCATAAGCAACAAAAAAGCCCACGTGTAGTATGTACGGGCAATTCACCCAACAACGTCATGGGAGCGGACGGACAAGCCGAATCCAGTAACAGGAATGTGCCTTTAAAAGTGATATATAGCAATGTTGCTCATGAGTGATATAGGGCCTTCCAGCCCGCTGTCTTCTAGAACTTATCGAATTATTTTTAATGTCGATATTAGGCAATGAAGAACTAGGATAATGATATATTTAAAAAAATATATTGATACCGTAATATTTATGTCAATGATGAGGTAACAAGATAGCCGGGTTTGTGTTTAAATTGTTTTAATAACTAATTGTTCATACATTATAAACTCCTAGAACAAACTATACAAAATACAACAAATGTAAACAAATATTTTAAAAAGTGAATATAAAATGAGAATGCAAAATGATGTTGCTTTTTTAAGGAAGAATTTATGATTTTCGAAAACCAATAACACGACGTATCATTATGAAATAATGAACATCATCCGCTCCATCTTCACATTTAGAAAACCTGGATAATATTTGAATGAAATATACATTTGGTAAATTACAGTACTGTATCTCTTGACATTTTTCAGAAAACAAGATAATTTCACTGACTGTACGTTTTGACAAGGCATGTTAACAATACGGACCACATTTCAAGTTCCATTTTTGTTTAAATTAACAAATGAAACTACTTAAAACAAACAAATATTTAGTAAAAATTGGAGCATATACGTTAGTTAAATGTTGATTATATAATACCGAGTAACAAACAAATATTTAGTAAAAATTGAAGATGCTGATGGCACCATTGTAATGGTTTACATCCAATAAGCCGTTAAGGAATATGCAATTGTCAATGAATGTAACACTGGCACCGGAATATTTGTCATGGAAGCAACATTGTCAATGAATATAAATTGTAAGAATGCAACACTTAATAGGAATATCAATTGTCAATGGAATGCACCATTGTCAATGGAATATACATTGTCAATGAATGCACCATTGTCAATGGAATATACAATTGTCAATGGAATGAACACGTCATTGGAATATACATTGTCAATGGAACTACGCTGTCTGATAGAATATGCAATTGTCAATGGAATGCAACATTGTCAATGGAATATACAATTGTCAATGGAATGCAACACTGTCAATGGAATATACAATTGTCAATGGAATGCAACACTGTCAATGGAATATACAATTGTCAATGGAATGTAAAGTTGTTTATCGATTATACTAGTGCCAATGGAATGTAACACTGTTAATGGAATATGCAATTGTCAATGGAATGTAAAACTGTTTAACAAATATACTAGTGGCAATGGAATGCAACACTATCAATGGAATATACAATTGCCAATGGAATGTAACAGTGTCAATGGAATTTACAACTTCCAATGGAATGTAAAAATGTCAATAGAATATACATGTACAGTTGTTTATTGAACGTAAGATTGTTATTTGGAATAAGGAGACCCGTTTTAAATTTGAGTGTTTACAGCTCCTGGATTGTCTAACCCGTATTTCCTCTCCATTTGGTAAACGTTCTCCAGAGGTTTCCTCTCTGTACCGTCATTGGGTCCCCAATCCGCAGTGGGCGTGGTTATAGCACGCAAGCGCTCTCTCATATTTCCTTTAGCTTTGTACAGTTTGTAAAGGAACGTTACAGGAATTGGTAGAAGAACAATAATTGTGAGCACCCAACCAATTGCCTGCGCGAATTGTGGGAATGGCTCGCCCTTGGAGATCTCAGGAGGCTTATAAGCAGCCATTCTATATAAAAACAATGCCTGAAATAAGAAAATGTTCGATAACAAGCTGATTAGTATATACTGAATGTTGTGTGCCTTCATTTGTCAATATTTTAGTCTGTAGCATAAAACGCTAAATTAAATATTCAGAAAGCATTTTGTGGAAATAAAATGCTAAAATGGTCTGTTCTATTCTTACATGATCTAGAGACGTTATCTGCTTTACGGCCATAAAAGCAATATATAAAATGTAAACGAAATATTCTTTCTCATTTCTAGACGATTATATTCCTAGTGTATTTCAGATTGTCTGCGACGAAACAGTCAACAACAAAGGCTTAAATAATGTGATCTCTATTTATAGATAAATAGTGAACACAGCAAACTCGAGAAGTGACCCAATTTCCGTTATTCCCACATGAGTTTACAAAAATCGATACTGTTTCTTTTTCAACATTACTTATAATTGAAACACTTCCGGTAAAACATCGCAAATATTTCGCAATCTCAATGGAGTTCGGCGTTTTAGTCAAGTTTAAGCTGTATCGCTGTGGAAAATTAACTTTAAACACCACTTACCCCAATTAAAATTGGTGAACAGATTGTCCAGCAAACTGCCCAAAATACCATTGGTCGGGGTGGATGTCCCAACATGTAAGAACAATCATCAAGGAATCTTCTAACACCTGTAAATATATGTGTAACCGTGAGCAACATCAGCTAAAATATTCAACACTTTAATAATGTCAACCTTTACTATGTATGATATAATGGTATACAACCAAAAAGTATTGTAATGAAAAGAATTTATCCTAAAATAAAATATTGGGTAATGAAGAAAATAATATCAACAACAAACAATGGAAAAGTATAACCATAAACAGGCGGACCTTTACGGAATATTGGTAATTCTATGTAGCATATCTGAGTTAATGACAAAGAAGTGTTAAGGTTAAAATGATATGAAAAAAAAATAGTTGGAAAAATACATTGATGGCATCGGAAATCGCACATGTCCGTTTTGTTCATAAGTAAGTAAGTCAAGTAACAAAAGCGGATATGTTACGAATCTCACTGACCATTTTTATGACCTCAAAACATTTTGCTTTTCTATTTCGATCGTAATAACTTTAAAAAATGCATTATTGCAAAATTGGTCTCTCTTACCATAAACCCACATGACAGCGATGCACTCACACGTTGCTACAAACAACACTGAGAAATCCGCACCGTAGTGATCCATTAATGTAACAATATAGTCGCCAGCCTGGAAAATTAAGGAACGTGTTGGTTTTATAAATATTTGGCTTGGAATATGATTCCCGAGCAGCACTTAGATACAAAGTCGCTGTGCTGCTCGCTTTACTTGATATGCATGCTTTAGAACATTCGAAAAGGAGGTGATTATTTGATACTTTGCTTTAAACATATCTTCATAAAAACGACTAAAATACATTACGAATACTATTGCTGTTTGAACTTGCAATAAAAGATATAGAAAATAGAATATTGAAGCTTACAGGTGTAACACAGGGCAGAGCACAGAAATACAACACGACGCCAAATCCAACACACATGTAGCTTTTATATTTCCTTAGATGAGGATACTCGTCCTGTATACATGTCATCACTGTTTCCAGCAGAGCAAACTGTCAAATAGAAAAAGACGTTAATCAACTGCTACTATTTTTTATCCCAATATCATGACAAAAACTTTGATATTCCCTTTACAAACACTGCAGAAATGTATTTACATTTATACTGAATTCTTTCGTTTAGACAAATAAAATAACCAAAAAATAACATTTTGTCGTCTGCTTGCTTAGCCTCATGCAGACGCTTGCATATCACTTGTACGCCTTTTGTCATTCACAGATTATAATGTCATTTACAGAGTTTCAGAGATATTATCCCTGCTGGTTTTCCGTCAGACTTAAAATATTTGTTAAGCATAGAACAATTTTTTTGTTTAAACTTGTTGAAACAGAACACATATTTCAATAATAGAAATCCAGTTTGACTAAGTGAAGCAAAATAACGAGACTTTTATGTCAAACTGGACCAAATAGCTTTACATAAAAAATCTGCCTTCAAATTGTCTAAGAAATGCAACTAGGATATCAAATTGGTGCACTAAGACTCTGACATCAAAGAGTCAATGAAACTATTCCGGAGATATACACTTATGCAAGTCCCAGGATCTTTTTGAATTTAATAATTCTAATATTGTAAAATAAATATGCTGATAGGATAATGATATAACCATGTTCTATTCACTCTAAAACAATGTTGACATATTTATTTGTTTGTATTCAAGTCGCTTTTTCACGAAAAAGTGTTGCAAGGAAGCCTTTTTTATCTTTTGCAATATCATTGAAAAAAAAATCTGCTCTACATTTCTACATGTAACACGTACATGATTATAAATTAATGTTTTGGTGCAAAAAAGGCCATTTCCGCCGGTAAGACATCTTTCTTGGTAAAATAATAGCTACGTGTTAATTGGGTGCTGGGACTTTAAACCAAGTTTCTGGAACGTTAACTGTACCATACAACTTAACTACGTATATCTTAACAGTTTTCATTTAAGTTTTCATTTAAATCAGCTCCGTCACTGAGTTATGCCCCCTTCTTAAAGATCGCTAAACAAATATATTTAAACTCATCACGTGTAATATACATGTACTGTCTATCTAAATATGTTAATTTGCAATGTAACGTCTGTGTGTCATGTTGGAATGCCGATAAAACGCTACGTAACTTTAAACACACTTTAAATAATGACTGATATGAATAGATAAACAGAGCAGTTTGTTTACCTCACTGTCCAATCCGAGTGTAAACAACATGAAGAAAAACAGAACCGACCACAACTGAGGTGGAGGAAGATTTGACAACGCTTCGGGATAGGCCACGAAAGCCAGACCATATCCGCCTTTGGCCACATCCTGGACATCAACACCAATCTTTTTGGCCATACCACCAAATGTAGTAAAGATGACGAACCCAGCTATTATACTCGTTACTACATCCATTATGCTTATCAGTAAAGCGTCCCTGGTAAAACAAATTCAAATATATATATATATATACACACATTGCCCATATTTTATACACACATTGCCCATATTTATCCTAACTAATGCACAAGTCTGTCCTGCCGTCATGATTGTATGGAATATTAATAAGTTATAGCAAAATTGGTAATGGAAAACAAAGAAATATTTGAACCTTTTGTTAATGGTCACCTAAATTCGGCATCCATCTGCCTATAACAGCTTATGCTTATGTATCCAGACTGGCCCGTCACTTTTATGTGAAATATACCAGTATACTAGTCTGTCACCTGTTTACAGTGGCCGCTTTTTGATGCATCCCTTGGACGGACGCTTAAAAAATGTTTACCTGCATCATGATATAATGGGAAATAGAAAAGTTATATTATGATACGGACATGTGTTATGTAAAATATACTGATCTAATAATGATAGACAAAGTGATACATTATCATTAATACCACTTTATTTTATTGAAATTTCGGGTCCTTAATTGTCATGGATATGTAAACGGGCCATAAACATGTTCCGCTTAAACAGAAAAGAAGCCAGCTTTTAATATCAACTTATAAATTTCACAAATTTGGAGAAAGAGATGATGCATTAAGAGTTATGATCTGAAAGTGTAATGCTTAAAGTTTAGATAACTTTAACTGCACATTTCAGTTTTATGATCAGGCTAGTAAAAGTACTACCAGCACATTCGTGTAGTCTGCTCAAAGTGAACATTTTGCCCTCTTCAGTTCGTAAATGAATTACTTTGAATCTACCATGATACTGTAAAAGTTGTTAAATGAACTAGACATAAATACACCAACTACGAGTATACCGTGATCACCAGTACATCAATTCTAGAACAAAGGTTTTGCAGGTAAAAAGTCGATATATGTACTCACCCATAGACGTTATTGTTAAATTTGTTGTAGCTGCCAAACATCAGGATACCCCCAAAAGATACACTGAGAGAGAAAAACATTTGTCCCGCAGCGGCCACCCATACCTGTATACGAAAAATATTACTCGTTAGAATAAACGAAACAGATGCCGGTTGAATGCAAGAGTCACTGCTTATTAAGTCTGTGTGTGCCCTGTCACAGACTGCGTCAAAAATGTATGGTGTTTTTGAGAACAATCCCTTTCTCTGTAATATTTTATTTGGCGATAGCTTAAACATGCTATGTCGACACAAGAAGAGAACTTGTTTGTAAAGCCATGCTCCCGATGGAATACAGGAAAAGCACATCAGCATATGGAGGCTGAATTGCATGTGAAAACTGGTTGAAAATGGCTAGAAATAAAAATGAATATTTTAGAGTTCTTTCAATATATGATTTTGTCAAGCTCATTCACTAGAAAAGATAATACAAACGCAGTTTCTCCCGTACCTCGAGTTTAAGAAGTTGATTCCAGTCCGGAATGATGAAATACTTTATGCCGTCAATAGCGCCATCTAGCAGGCAACCTCGTACCAACAGAATCAACAAAATCACGTATGGAAATGTTGCAGTAAAATACACAACCTGGAAAGTAAATTGCTGCACATTAACATTTACCAGTAACTGCGTCGAAACCGTCTGCCAAGTCAATTTACTTTAAAAAACTAAAAATGTACATCAGAACGACTTGGGCATTTTCAAAGAAGCTGAGAGTCAAATAGCACACAAATTTTATAAAAGAAAAATCGCGCGGCAATATTTTATTTTACTCTTGTTTGTTATTTAATTATTTTTTTTTTATCTTAGATTGATCTTTTCCGCCCAATCTACGCTTCGACCTACGGCAAATATCCACATTGTACATATCATTAATAAAACCACGTCCTTTCCGGACGGGTAACACGGACGATAGAGTATAGTTTTACGTTACCTTTCCGGACGACTTCACGCCTTTTATGAGACATGCTACAACAACAATCCACGACAGTAGAAGACACAGTGCCAACTGCCAGATCGGGGCACCTACATGCTCAGGTTCGATACCTGGTGCTTTGTGAATTACCGTCTTTCTGTAAAATACAAATGGAAGAATTATATAAATGCAATTTATGTGAAAATAAAAGGTAAAAAAAAATCGAACGATAAATGTTTTTGGTGATAATGTAAGTCAATAGATTGTTTAGACCAGATGTTGGATGGTTGTGTTTTTCACAGTGCTTTTCCTGAGTAACAGCTGTTATATATATGCATTTAACAAAACAAAAATTTTCTACAATGTATATCAACATATACTGATCAAGAACCTGGAAGTCATAGCTAGTAAAGCTCGTAGAAGTGGAATTTTTATACAACATGCATCACATTTTAACAACTTCAACTTTGTACCGTACAACGTGAATAACATAGATGTAATTAAATAAAATACAGTTAATAGACACGTCTGTTAACTTATATCTATAAATAAAATGGCGATATTGGCAATAATTACCAGTACATGTTCTTCAAACTCGTTTTTCAAAATAAAAACCGTCAAAGTTTCAAAGTGAAGAGATGGACACGTGAGAATCTCGTACTTACTCAAAAAACAGTTCGGCGACGGCCACATTGGTTGTGTTCGTACACGTGACGTTACTCTCCTCTAGCATATAGTTTACAGTATAGTTAGCCGTGCACATACACTTTGATAAAGCATCAATGGTAGCGTTTCCCGTGCACTCTGCAAGCTTCTTCTGAGTCTGTTCCGTACAGCCTAGTGGCAGCCATTCCTGCAACACGTGAGCACATATTGCTATACATGAGTATTACTATGTATGAATGGACTTTGCTGTACTTTTAACACAGATAATCTTTTTCGGTTCCGTAAACAGTGAAGTAATTACCTCATCACCTATTTCAACTTCTAACTGAATGTGCAAAGTCTGACTCTTTCTGGGAAATAAAACTTTGTTTGCTGGTGTCAGACTAGATGGTTCCTATTCTCTGGACCTCGTTGAAGTAATGACGGGGTTAAAGCGAAGGACTACGGATAGCATACTGCTATAATTTCTATACCAATACCTGGGAACGCGAACTTCTGAAACTTTTCTATGATAAACGAAGTACATTCGGAATGCTTCAGACTAGATATTACATATGTGTACTTACATCCTTGCACGTAGTCCATGGCAAAATTTTCTGCATGGAGGAGAAGAAGTAGTATAGGGTATAGGCCATGATCACGTTGTAATATATCGCCACTACCAGGGAGATTAATGCCATGGATATACCAATCCCTACAATCAAATAGTGTTGGTGTTACAATCAGTGAAACTCTTCGTTTTTAACTATATACATGTAGCAGCATCAGTTTGACTTGCATGTATAGTGTTTTCAGTACCGATACCCATACAAATGTGTTATAACACGATATATGATTCAATATCATGCATTGAACGCTTATTGAATACCTTCAACAATATTTCTCAGGACTTATCAAAGTATTGCATCTCAAATAATTGTTCGTAAGTCCGAAATGTCAGTAATATATTTCAAAGCATCACGCTGTCAGACTCCGGTTATTGTACAGTGTAGCAGTTAATATTGTTTCACAGATTTAAGACAAATCTCGTTCTTTCCACATTATATACATTATGACTGTTACTTTAAGACTTTTTGCATATTAAATTTGTAGTATGGTGAAAAATGATCCACACGCACCTTTAGCACTAGGGTTCATGGCCCAGACTGCAGTGGGTCCTCGCCCTGAGTACTGACCCATGACCAGTTCCATCATGTACATTGGTTTACCAATCAAAATCTGAAGTATCAGGTAGGCAATAAGAAAGGCAGCTGGAATGTAAAATAACAAATTTATTAAATAGCCAGGCAAGTAATTAGATAGATGTACACATGCATAAGAAGTTATAATACGTGACAGGGAAAAATCCATGTCAGCTAGAAATCATTTCAGAAAGTGAAGATGATTAATTGTAAATCCGTACTAATATGGCGACTTTGCCCAGACACTGCCATGTCGAACCATATGGCGGACTTTGCTTTCATCGCGCAACAACAAGCCTTCAATGTATCAAGAACCCATTAAGTTTTACACTTAAAGTGACCTAATCAAGACATACCTCCGCCATATTGGTATGCCAGATAAGGGAATCTCCACACATTTCCTAGACCTACAGACAATCCCACACAGGACAAGATAAACTCCCACTTGCTGCCCCATTGTCCACGTTCTTCCTCAACCGATTCCTTTTTGTCTAAATTATCAACACTTTCGCCGGCTGAAACTGTACTTCCGTTTAGTTCTGCACTCTGAAAAGAAAGGTTTTTCTCAGTAAAGCATGTAAGTGATTTCAGACGATAAAAAGGGCAAACGAGTTCGTGTCGCAGTCCTTTGACTTGAATTAAGACTTACCACTTGAAATAGATATCTAAAGTGCCAGATACCATTTGTCTAATCACAATCCAGAGTAATCATTACGGTGATATCGTGAATCGTTTTGCGACCATCTACATATTATTATTTTCTTTCTTTATTTCTGATCGTCACTTTGCATTTCCAAGTAGGTTTTGTTCTTATTATAATTCTAGCTGCCAAAACCTGCCGAGTCCCACATGTCTAAAACACTCAAAAAGTATTGACAGAGACAGGGCGACCAGACTAAGGCACGAGAGAAACTTTTTTTTTTCATTAACATTGATGCGAATGAGAAGTGGCAGCCTGATCATTGATATATATTCTCATGCATTACGTAATCTGTGCCTAAATGTGACTTGCAAAATCCATATCAGGAATTCATATAATCGTGTATAAAAACGTTTCGTATATCTTATCGCAAATATCGTATGTAAATACGTACCGTACACATTATTAAAACAGTTACAGACTTTTACTTAAAATGAAGAATAAATGAAAGGACTAAACCAAACCGATGTCATGTGATCCCGCACTCTGCAAGTAAATGCTGTCATGCAATACACTTTTGATAAAAGGCATGGCTACGATAGTTAACATTCATGGCATACTTATAACTTTTGGTATACGGTTAATAAATAGATTCATTTGAGATAAACCCCTTTTGCGTTTTACAAAAGCAAAAAAATAAAAATTGAGACTCACGTTTCACGTGTCCTTTGTATACATGTCAGTAATAATTTGTATTACTTGACACGACACAGACAGACGTATCAAAGAAAACAATCTTATGTAATGAGGGGTTACAATGTTAAGGCAACAAGGATATTGTGTTAACATAAGTGAAATATGCATTTTTGTCCAGTTGATCAAGTTTCCACCTCATTCGCCCTCAAAAAGTACAAACTAAATAAAGATTTGAACAAGTCATCCTTTCAAATCGTGACAAACATGCCGATGACAATGTGCACAGGGAATGTTGTATTAAAATTAGTAATATGCTTTTAAACCCTGATGCATGGTCGTGCATCATAAATCACGTCAAGTGTTATTATAACAAACTGTAACAGTACATTGGCTACATTAGTACCTGTACGTATCAACCAGACTGTAACAAAAGTGATCTCACTTGTAGACACTGCCTGGCTGGTAACTCTACTCTCTGTCACTCGAAAGGGGGCATATTTATTTCAGTGGTATTCAGTTTCTTTCGTAGAAACTTGAACGCGTTATGCTGGCCACCATTTTAAGCAGACAAAATGCAGACAAAAAGCAGGCACCTGACGTAATAAGTAATATAAAACTGATGTATCAACATTGAAGAATTTAACACCAAACACATCTGTATCAAACGGCTTTGTACTTTAATTGGCTACGTTCTAATGAATCCATTGGCTGGCTGATTAAAGTAATACAATATTTCAAAGTGAACACCTCGATTTTAAATAAAATGTTAATCAGTGATTTATACTTCTAGAATAATAAACATTGCAATACATGTAGTTACATTATATAACAAAATATTGACGATCTGTATAAAAGTTTCATTCACATCAAATATAGTGGACATCTTTAAAAAAAAGTTTGACCATCTTAGTCAAAACAAAAAATCTACCCTTTCGGTTAGGTATATCTTAATTTGTATCTGTAAACAACAGAAATAACTTGGAAAAACTTATTTCTATATATTTAAAAAAATTTCAGCATCCTTCTTGACTAACTCCATGTGGCTATTTTGAAGGGAAATATAACTTTGAGACAGGTTACGCTTATTCACCTCTGCTTTACTTTATCGTTGAAGATCTATGTATTCTCTAGGGCGCATTTAAAAGCTTCAGTCCCTGCGCACTTACAAATGTACCACTTTGTAATATGAATATCATTAACCTACTCCACAAAAGCAAAGTGATTATGTAGATTTGTCCAATAAAATAATTTAAACACTTTTGAATTCTTTGAAGTTTTATGCAAACTTTCTCGAGGGTCTTTTCTTTATTTGCTTCCGACGATAAGAGTACTGCTTTAAGAATGTAAATTGGGGGCAGGTAAGTTCTGTGTGTTTAAAATAATTATTCAGTTTAATTACAGCATTTTACTTATTTTTCTTCAACATGCTTTGTCTAGCATATAAACTACATTATTGTAGAAAAATCATGAGATTACAATTGTTTTCGTTTATCAAATTTCAAAACAGGTTGAAACTAAATGTGTGTTACGATTTTTTGTGAATATTGAGTCTAGCTGTATATTGCTTTTTCGTTTTTGTTTTTTATATCATTCGGAATACATGTATCATACACAGCACAGTGTGAAGTTGAAAACACGACTGATGCTGTTGAATGTTGCATACAATCATAAATTGCGTCTTTAATATAGAACAATTGAACGGAAATACTACCTGCATATATAATAATAGTCTAGATATTGAATCAAACCATATTGTTACATAATGTAACCTGGTAAAAATAAAGCTGATTGTTGTTGTTGTTTGTTGAGTATCGTTACGGTAGTGGTTTACTAAATTCTTAAGAATACTCATCGATATACAGTCTTTTGCAACAAGATGGGATTATAGTATTTCATCTTTTACGGTTTTATTGACTTCGCTGAATGCACTGAAATACGTTGAGAATGGTTTGGGAAAACTGTTCATATAAAGTATCTAATGGCACCCGACTCTGTTTCCATTATAACAAATTTTATTTTCGGACAAAAATAATTATAAACTATTCCCTTGCCATTCACAAAAACCACTTAATGTAATGTTTAATGATATAGCGGACGGAGCAATTAAATGTTCAAATACTGTTTCATGAAATCATCAAATATTTGTCAAAGGGGTACATTGCAACACGAGTAGAAAGTAAATAGTGATTTCATCGTGCGCCAGAACAATTACAATATAAAACAGTTAGAAAAGAGTGTACATTTTGATAATATATATTTTAAGATTGCATGTTTTGTTTCTTGCATGTTACGAGTTTTGACGTTAATACATATGTTATTATTTTTCAATTCATGTTAGTGTTTCGCGCATGATGCTATTTACATTTACATGACACTGAAACTATATTTTCACAATTCAACTATAAATACACCAGAAAAGTACATGTTACTGTTGGATTTTCGGACCTATATATATGCAGGTCCGCGTGATCATAAGTAATATCATTAAATGCTGTTGTTCTGTATCATTAATCGTCAATTGACTAATTGTTTCATAAGAAAATTCCCATATTTTACAATGTGAAAATGATATCAAAACAATTTCAACGCTGAATCTGAAAATGACCAGTACGCGACAATACCTATAAAAGTCAAAATAAATGTACATTTGATAAGAGCCAATGACCCCAGGACACGTTAATGTATAAAAAGAATGTAAGGGCTTATATATATAAACAGTTCAAAACGAAAAAATAACACTTTTTATTAATAGTTTATAGATGAAAATCTTACCTTTTCACGAGGTTTGTCCTTATCCCAAAAATTGTAGGAAGCAGGCATTGTTGATATCTCTTATTAGCCAAGATATTTACACCTGCTTATGTTTATTTAAAACTAAAATGTAATGAATATTTCAATTTGTATTAAACGTTTATTCGACAAAAATATTTATTGTTATATGTTTATATTTTGAAACAGTCTTTGATTCTAAAGAGTGCGGCTGACTTGCTATATTTATGTATGCAAATTAAATTATGGGGGATTCCCTTCATTGGCCAATTAGGATTGTCAAAACCTGTAAGATGACGTCACATAGGTACAGTGGGATTATTATTTAGCTCGTCGTATTGTTTCATCAAGTGTGTCGCACTAAGTTAAAGGTGCATTTTCAATCAAGGGTTGTCTTCTTTTCGTCGCGGTTTCATTTTAAATTCAAGACCTTGTTATGTTTACTAGGACGCGGTTTTTCATTAGCTTACACGGATTAATTATACCAAATGCACCGATGCAATTTCATTTAACAAAATTGTAGTTATATGTTAAATCAATTCAACAAGAAACATAAGGTGTTACACTGTTTATAAAGACGCGAATCTTACTTTAAAGATAGTACAACTCCTAAATGCATGTTGTCTTACAACACAAGCTGACTAAGCGTTGTTTTTTGATTGAAAAATATAATGCCGTATCCAGTCAGGTATGAATGCGTAGTAGCTGTTTAAGGCTGTTGGATACCATGGTCACACTGAAGAACATTTTCCACATCCTGGTACCGGCACTCACAAGCTCCGCTGTGCGCTCCCACATACAGCACACTGCCTTTTTTATCATCGATGGGTTATGTGTTTCCTGTATAATCAACATGTATGTCCAAATATTTATGGAATTAAATACATAGTTACCCAGACAAATGAATGATGATCATTTTAAGTGATTGTCAAAGAGCTTTGTCCTGAAATGTGCAAAAAGGCGAGTTAATGTCAAAAGTTTGTACTGAAAATATCAATATCGAAGTAAACATGCGTATTATGTAAATATTTGGACATAAATGTTGATTATACAGATAATAACTCACCCCATCTATGGTAAAAAATATAAACCATGTGATGTGTGTGGAAACGCTCAGCGGAGCTTGTGAATTTGTGTCTTAAAATATTTGGGTCAAACATTTGAATAAATTATCAACTTTATTCTCGTATTGCAGTTCTCTAAAACTATGTTGTTATCGGTCTGTATATAAATCCATATTGTATCAACATTGTACAATAACTTAATATAATTTCATAGAATCGTTATGTACGATTGTGCTTAAAAAGGCATGGTCAGACTATGTAACAAATTTATATAACTTCATAACATTTCATTGCAATACATTTAAGAGTTGCCACAAAACCTAATGAAAACCCTAAAATTTTCAGCAAACAGCTGTAAGATTAGCATAATAATATGTGTTGTAGTTCCGTAAAACCTTCATTAACTATTGTTTCATACTGTGTGTGTTTGGACAGCGATTTATTATAAAACGTCACACACCGTGAGAAAACAAGACATTTCTCGATATGTATATATTCTTCTCCAAAACTTATGTATTTATTATTTCACATATATTTTACTCATTGTAAACAGTTTGTGAAAATAATCACTTTAAACCCATTTAAATCGTATAAAATAAATTGAAAGTTTAAACAATAAAAAACAAATAGAGAAACAATTAGGTACATTTCATTTCGAACATGTTTTCAAAGTACATATAATCCGTATTCGGACATCGGGCCTGGAATGTACAGTACTGGTAGTTTGTTAAACAACGGTAAAACCCGAGGCAAACTTAAAGGTCGTACGAGCTCAAAGGTCAAATTCAGATAATACTTTGTTTACATAATCATTCTTGACCATAACTCAATGGGTAATTAACTTTAATAAAATTTACGAGTGGTTTCCTTACGCCTTAACAATATAAAAACTATTTTGGGACTGGTTTATGACTCAGAGTCATATATTAAATTGTTTTTGATGTCAGCTTTAACCTACCTTATTTAACAAGGTTTACAATCCTGAGAAACCGTGCCAAAAATATGACATTATAGTGTCCGGGTTCATCCCTAAACATTCCGAGAGGAAATGTATCTGAGTTATCTACAGTGGACCTGGTTAACCAGGAATAATACAAACTGTTTACAATATTTGATAACGAAGATGCAAGAGCAAATAGTCACATTGTCTCGCGTAACAAATATGTATTCTACGCTTTAAGTTAAAACACATTAAAATTAAATTAAATACAAGTAGAAAGAGTTGTTGTCATGTCTATAGCAATGCTTTAACAACCCTTACAAGAATAGAGCTTATGTGTATTATAGCGTTTGATCGGAATATGCATTTAGTGACACTCAATTGTCCGCGGAATGGGATGCGTGTATCATGGATGTAAACAAGGAATTAAATATGTCGCCGCGGAAGTTCATTTGTGTTTGAAATAAAAAAAAAATTTAATCTCCATGCTCATTTTAAACGGTTTAACCATAAGATTTAAGTAAAATATAGACAAGAAGTTTAGGTATATTAATAGCCGTTTCACTCAGTGAAATTACGCCATAAATACTGATGAACTTGTCACCCATCCCTCCAGACAGTTAACTTTTTGTTATACTCGGGAGACAGTCTCCTGGAATAATGTAAATGATTATTGTAATAATTGTATTGTCCATGATGTATAGACGTTTATTAATACGTTGAACGTATTAAGTCTACTCTCACGCCTACAATATTGTTTGATATTTTTAAATGATGTATCGTCTTTTCAACCGTAGTATGTTTGTATTAACGAGATACAGTACCCAATCATTAATGTGTGTAACCTGATTTCATTTATATATCCATCAATAAAGATATAATTTTCAATAGGTCGTACCGATTCCAAGATGGCTCTAAAGTATGACTAACAAACAATATAATTTTCATTACTGGGAGATCAAAAATACTTTACAGCTGCATGTTTTGTTTTTCTTCCTCTCAGTCTATCGGTATACAGTAAAGTCCCGATATAAAGTCCACCCGATACTATGACCACTCGATAATAAGACCACTTGATATTAAGACCACCAGTTATTAAGACCGCCTCTCGATACTAAGATCAAAATTTTTTGAACCAAATGACCCGTGTGCTTGTTATCTGGTACTGATACATTCTTCGTGCAGGTGTCTGTCACTTCCTTATTGCGTTTAAATCCTGTTCCACTAACGTCCTAAGCTATGAGAGATTACGGCCAACCTTTTCCTTCTTTTTGCTCTAATCATTGTTTAATATTTTTCAACACGAGTTTGTATGACTCAACTTCTCCACATGCTACTTCCGGTGATTTAATTACCTGTGTATTTCAATTAGTGTAAATACAAACATAAAAAAAAAAGGATCGTTATTGGATTTAAGTTAAAACACATGTTAAAGTGACATTATGCGCATCTTACTGCACATAGTGTATTTCCGGTACAGTTTTATAAAAGCAATTTTTGGTTGCTGTCATTTAAATATGTTAAATTAATGATTATGCCGCATTAGTTGCTTTAGATATAAAAAAATCGGACTGATAAAATGATAGTTGATGTCGTTGTTGATGTTGGTGAGATTTCGGCAGTGGAAGGGAAGCAACTCCTGCTGCAGTTGTTCTTTTCTTAAATTGACTCTCCCAGTCAAATAAGAAAATCAATATTGAAAGTATTATTTAATACTGGTATCGTGAAGAGTTTGGTGTATTGGGTTAAAAAATAATATTTCCTCTACGCTTTGCACACACATCATATTTAGCTGGTTTTTACATAAAAAAATGCGCATAATGCTTTAAGCTAAATTCTGTTATATAACCGGTATATGTTGACTATATTTGCAGCTATACCCTTAAAGCACCTACGTACATGTACTAAACTAAACTTCAAATGTAACGGTTGCAGTTTTGCTCCTTTCCAATACCTGCATGCTTATTTTAAGCGGTTAATGCACGAAAACATCATGCCTTGCATTTATAAAAAAAACATGGATAGATACATGTACCCCCGTTATATGAATTTTAAAATTGTGGAGCGGGCAGATCATTTTAAGCCGAGTTGGAGCGTCAAGCAATAACCCGCGGAAGTTTAAGTCCTTTGCCATATGATTTGTACCACTCAAAGTCATTTTGAAATTTAAATAACGGAAATGTGCATAAACAAGCAGGTGTTGCGTTAGTAGTTTTGTGTAGTTTAATTCTGATATCACAAAATAATTCCTTGTCAGTGTCAGTTTTATTAATAACTGACATTCATGCAAAATATTGTATACAAAACAAACCTTATACCATGATATCATTGTAAGATTAGATATAATTGAAAATATGCACTAAATGTTAAATATATTTTGGGTTTATATTGAGTTTAAAGTGTTTAAAAATGGTCAAGACAAATGTTTTTTGTTTTTCATATTTTTTCATTACCATGCTATGTAACAGATGCATTTTTTTTAAAATTTTGATTTATCTTGGTATACAGTAAACAAGTAATTTATAAACACAATTTTTAATTTTCAGTTTTTATTTCCTATTCTTTACTATAAAAGTTATGGATTTAAACACATGAAATATTAACATAGTGTTTTTTATACAAATTCAGTCCGAGTCTGCGTTGATCTGTGCAATTAAGAACTCGGTTGGCGGTCAACATCCAATTTTATTTATTGTTATAATTTTACTGTTAGATTTCAGTTTAATCGACACATTTCACACGACCAGGGTGGTACAATCATAGTGCCAATTGTAATTTTCAAGGTCACACACAAATAAACAATGAAGAAAGAGCCTATTTAGGGCCATAAATTTGGAGTATCCTTCAATCAACACTTAATGAAAAACACCGCCTCTGGACACATCGCATTGTAACGCTAGAAGTTTGATACAATCTTTTAGTTTAATGACTTAATTCACTATTTGACCTGTACTAAAAATAGTTTTATAACACTTTTTATACGTGGAAAAAGACTAAATTTTATACGACGAGATGCACCGCTGATAAACATTGGCAAAACTAAAAAATATTTTCAAACTGTACCCCGCAATATTTCTGAGACTTGTTCATCTGTAGATTCGGACAAGACAGCCCAGCCCGCTGAAAATGTTTTTCAACTGAATAGAGAACACTGAATTATCTTGATCAGATCATACCTATGAACATAATCTACACCGGTCAAAAGTAAGACTGCTTAGCCGCTAGCAGGGTTAACAGTAACTCTGCAATGATGTAAGTCGTTATTTTATTCCGCGTTCTAACGGTGCTTAGTATGTTAGTGAACAATAAGTCTAACTTGTATTCTCTAAATGGAAATGAGTAACAATCTGAAGTTTGTAAAATATTGAAGCAAATTTTTCAAAATCTGTATAGGTTATAGGTCTATATTACAGGAATAAACAAATTTATTGCGAGGGAGCGTTAGCGAACCGATGCAATAAGTTTTTATTTCTGTAATATGGACCTATAACCGGCTACAGTTTTCCCATATACGACAATTTTGTATTGAAATATATAGAGATTTAGGGCGGAGCTTAGCTCTGTGATGTCCAGTTTACTTACTGGAAAAATAAGTGAAATAATTATTTTCATTTGGAAATTTGAGTCAATATGGAGAATCTTGCTTTTTGAATGAAAAGGGGCTTGATTTACAGAAAACGCATTACTGGTTTTATATTTTACTCGTAACTTTGCATTTGTACATATCATAATGAACTATTTATAGCTACCGGCAAGAAGCAGGTGGAATTTTCAAATATTCTTACAGCGGACCCATGGCTCTCTTTGAGAAGTTACTTGTTTAATTGCACGTGTTTGAGTTATTATTTTTTTAAGGAGTCAGCTATGTATGGGCCTTCAAATGTAAATGACGTCACAAAGCAAAAACATATTAAACATATCCATTAGTAACGAACTGTTCTCATAAGTTGGCGAGGTTAGATAAAATCTCCCTACTATTTTCATATATTGACTAATGTTTTGATGTAAGTATACATGTATGACAAAGTTACTGAGTCGACGTGTATTTGTTATAAGAGATCTCTCATTCAGTGAGCAGACGTGCATTTACTTGTTCAAAAACTGCTACATCGGGAATATGAGTAATAATTTTTATTATTATTTTGTAAAAGTAGTCAGTAGAGGACAAATATGTGAAACATTTGGTATTTATACAATATATATTTTTAAAATATGTGTGATGTGAGGTCAAACCCGTACAAATAGCTCAGCTTGAAACAGAAACTTACAAGAAGACAAATACGGCCATTAGTCGCTCACCTATATATAAAAAAATGCTCTTCCCGATAAAGAAATGATAGCCATAAAATGTATGCATGTTAAACTAAAACACACTCGGTCCATTCCAGCTAATGAGATTAAAAGCAGTTTATCTCTAGTGGGAGACAATCTAGCCAATAATCAAACTTGGTCTATCAGGGACAATAACTCTAGAACTACTTATTTGGTCTATCTAGTAATCATACATGGTCGAGATCTTATTGTCATATACATTGTTCCCAGATTAAAAAAAAACACAACTAATTCTGGAGGGAATACGGACATGCATCGCCCCTAAATGTTCACTCTCAGTCAGTTGCTCAGGTAAGCTAAACAGTTTTACAGAATCTAAGAAATTATATCGTTGAAAATACATAGATGTTGAATGACTGCGATAATATAATAGTAACAGAAAACAAAACGTATTATGTCACTTAGTCGCGACAATGTTTATTGTTTTGGCATGTAACTATTTGCGGTCAGTCTAAAAGCACAATAAATCAACAACAGTAAAAATACAATCAAATGTCAAGCAGACAATTAACAGGACATTGTACTTATCTATTGTTTTTGTATCCGCTAGTCAATTTAATAACAGAAGTAAGGTTAAAATATTATCCTTGTACAGGTACTTTTGGTATCTACTATGATTACATTGTTTGTTACCCCCCCCCCCGCTTTTACATATGGTATTGTTTAGACCTGCTGTCCAAGGTTTCCAAGGTAACAGACGCCATTATTCCTTCTGGCAACTGACAAGAAATAAGTATCAGTTTGAACATTCACTTTTTCGGCGCAGTCGTATAAAGCTGGCTTTACACCAGGAGTTTGGAAATTTTCGACTGCCAGTAGAATGTACGTTGTAAAGCACCTCTTAAAATTTGATAATTCCGAACGAGAAAGGTCAATAAAATATTCTTGTGTTTTCAGCTTTTCTTGACGGTTTTATGATTTTCGAGCAGTGAACAGCGGGTAACAACAACAAGGATAAAGTTTGTTTTCCTGCTGCATATTTTATGTGGAAAAATTGGTAAGCCGGCGGTTTGCCTAGCATTCGATCTAAATCTCTGCAGTGGGTTCTCGTTCTGGTTTATTCGAACTTATTTTTTTCACACTGTGACATTTGGGGCAATCTGACTGATTAAAATTATTTTTTCTGTAAAATCTAGATACTAATCGCTATCATATACTCCAAATTACGCCGACCATTTTCTTAAAGGTAGTTCTTAACATTCAAACATATTGCACGAATATTTGACTATTACTGCATTGTTTTCCCAATTGACTCTTTGTAGACAGTTTTAGCAATTAAAAATGGAAGACGCAGCATCATTAAGGGGTTAAGAGTCTCAGATACGATTGAAGATCACGGCTAGAGTCTGATGCAAAACATGGAAAAGATTAAGACATTTCCAGATAAAAAGAAGATAAGTGTCTGGGAATTTAATGCCCTGCCGAGTCCCCGGAAGCGCATAAAATGCAACAAATAATATCAGATGACGAATATCATATTATTAGTATTTTTAAGCAGGATAAATATTTTATGAAAGTATGTCAGTCATAATAAAATCAGACTACCTTTCCCATACTGTTTGTTCGCCGTTTCGTCTTCCTCTTGAAAGATCACTACCATGGATACTGTACGTTCCCAAAACAAAACCGTTTCCGAAACAAACACGCTCCAGAAACTGAACGCGAAAAACTAGTAAAAATTAAGATACTTTTAAACTGCTCCTGAAACACTGACTGATGCAGATCACTTCGTCCTGGTCACTTGCAGGCGTCTATTCGTTACAGTATTAAACATAGTAGGTGGCCGATTGAACGGACTTTTCACACCTGGCTAACGTTGACCAAATGACCATAGGTCAAATAAGCAATGTAAAGCCTACTTTAAGTAACTTAACTGAAGAGTCGCAAGCATTAGAATATACGCAGTGTTGTTTTTTTATTACTGTCTTGACTCGTCTATATAACCATTTTTTCATAGTGAATTTCTACAACCATTATAGCTCATTTCTATGCGGGTGCTGTTAGTGCACCAGTAAATCTTACAGTCGGTAAAGAAATGGAGCGGACTCTTTGTCTAGTGGAAACGCGCTGGACTAGTAATCTAGGGATCACAGGTTCGATCCCCTGGTCATCCACTATCATACCTAATGGTCTATCGGACGAAATCTTAAACCGAGGTCCTATGTATCAATGCTAACACTAGACACGTAAAACAACCTTGAGTGAATCTAGAACCTTGAGTGAATCTAGAACCTTGACACTTTCTTTATATGGCATTATTCCTCGAAACCTAAAATAACTACTCTTCCAAGGACGTTGGTAATTAGGATTAACCGTTATCAAAGATACAACGATAAAACTTTTACACTATACATGTGCATGTATATACTTAACTAATAATTGTAAGTTATTGAAATAACATAAACTAGAATTATCACTGAATTCGAAGGTGAGGAATACCCTCCCGAACACAGCACTGCCACTGTATATAAAGTTTATGTAATATTTGATTCTTTAATTATTGAGCCATGCACAACTAGGCACTTCTGTGAAATATCATAAAATTCTGACCGGATGGCATTTGGAGACAAAGAGCACACACGATTTTATTATGTCGAGCCCCTGTGACCTTGACCCAGTGACCCAAAACACGGACTATGTGCAACTAGCTCGATCTCTCTACCCCTGCACGCATATCAATAATTATCTTTCTTAAATGTAACTGACCGTAACCAT
Source organism: Saxidomus purpurata (assembly GCA_022818135.1). Taxonomy (NCBI): domain Eukaryota; kingdom Metazoa; phylum Mollusca; class Bivalvia; order Venerida; family Veneridae; genus Saxidomus; species Saxidomus purpurata. Next base: position 41,234,517 of record JAFMSR010000004.1, on the reverse strand, counting down.
ATTTGAACATCTGTAACACTGGTTTCGAACCCATGCGGCAATAGATTGATACCCGTTGTGGGCATGAGGGATGGTTCTGGTCACCAGTTCGGAGAAGCTGGTTTTCTCCGTGTACCAGTCAGGTCTCATCCACAATGAAAGGCCACAACAGTGGGACCATCTGTGCCAACGAGCATAAGTTGTAAAACTTGTATTGCAATTGTTGATAACGAATAAAATTTAAGTATAAGATTTAAATTGAAGTGGTTTTCGACGTCAAATTATGTAATGTGGCGTCATATTTAGAGCAAGCAATGACGACTTAAAGGGTGCACGTATTCAGTATGTTGTAAATGTGTATCTACTGGACATAGTGAACTGAATCCTTTGCAAAAAATAATCCATGTAATGTTTAAAAATGTTCAAACTTTGATCCTTGTTCCTATTGGTTCTTATTCTTCTCTTTGGTCCGGAGACCCCTTTTCCCGTGTCGCTGCTCAGTTCAATACACGGACTTGTTTTTGATACAGCCTCCACCATAATTAATATTATGTCCATCAATCAAGTAAATTGAAATCACGCAGCGAAATGATAAATGAATGGGATTCGCGCAAACACAGAAAAAAAAACAATACGTGTGCTATTTATTAAAAGTATATATTTTTTCACTGTGATGCACGCGACACATTTTAAAACATGGCGGAAGAATATCAGCACTTGTCAAATTTTGAACGGACGGTTTGAAAATGTCAGCACTGGAAATTCTGTGATCTATTGTTTGTAGACCTCTTCAAACAAATAGTCGACACAAGTACAAGAGAGGAAGGCGCAAGTTTAATAGTAAATAGGTAAAACAATGGTTATCAAAACGCATTTTTATGATACGTGAGTCTTTGACAGCAACGAAAATCATCAATAGCTTTCTTAAGTCAAAGGATGTCTTATCCACGAAGTAGATTCCAAAGGCTTCCTATCAACAAGATAGTTCACGTCCTTCATTCTGTAACGTTTGTAGTGCATGTACATGTACATACATATTATCTTAATTAAGAAAATTGCATGTATTGAACAAACTTAGAATGCAATGTGTACATATGGATACGCCGGGAATGCCGTAGTGACTAGAAGAAAGTATCAAATGAAATAGAATATGAGAGACTTTGTTACATGTACAAGATACGTAGAGCTGACCAAATAATTAGAAGACGAAGTAAATTTACGAGAATTTGATATCAGCACATAAACTTAAGATAGCTGGTAATTAAAAGTGAAAAGCTGACATGGACAAGTTATTTCAGTCAAACCTGTGAACAAAGACCGCCATTGGGAAGCTACGAATGTAGTATTTGTTTGCAGGTGGTCTTTTTCGCAGGTGTTAATACAAGAGACTTATAGTGACTTAAGGGTGGAAGGAACCGAGTCATAATTATTTTCAATTTAATAATGCTTGGAGGATTGAAATAAAAAGGTCATGTTAAAAAGTTCGATGAAATTCACATTAATTTTACAATCGCCAACCAGAAAAAGCACACGCTGCAAAACGTCTCTACGAAACATTATAATTGTAAGTCAATTTAATGACTTGAAACTAAATTTATTTTAATTGCAATTTCATTATTTATATAATAAAAAACTGGATGCGCATGAATTTCGTTTTTATGCAAGAATTTGACATGAAGGTACATGCACTACCTATTGTAAATGGAAGAAGCGATACTTCCTTGACTTTAACATACTATGCTTTTAGCAGTTACTCCCCCTTTACATAGTCACTATATTTTTCATAACTTCTCGACTAGGTTTAGAACGCTATTAAGCTTGTAAGTTCGAAAATGTTTAGTTATTTCTACATACAATAAATGAAAACTGAATGTCTTTTGATACCTGTATAGATAGATATATTTGATTATAACTCAATTTAAAACGATGGATTAAGATGTCCCCAGGGTATATTGTGCGGGCTATTATAAATCACACTGTATCGGCAAAACGTACTGGCTACAATTTAACGATAATGCTCCGACTAACGTAACGAACCGGCTCCGATAAAAAATGGCTGATTTAGTAAACAAAACCAAAGTCAGTATAACAGATTCGTGTATTTTATATGGTAAATCGCAACTTCTGAAGAAACGAATACTCTTACGGAATGCTCACTTTTTTCCTGCATGGCCGTACAAATGTAGCTAGTCGGCTGTTTCAGACATCGATGTGTGTGAAAGTAATGCAAGTTGAATGCAGAGGATTCAACGGTAAAAAGTGCAAACACACCCAAAATGCATGGATTTTGCTCAGAATTATCGAAGTTAAGGTGTTTAGCATAAAAGATTTGCACTGGCATGTAACTTTGGGTCAAATGTCGTAGGCACGTACAAACACTTTACCGATCTGCTATTTTTATAGACAAAACTTACCCATTTAAAAATACAACGATATGCCTCGAGCGCAAATGCCTTCGGACTTTGGACATTATTCAACATAATTGAAAACCCCATAAATTTACTGTATGATTTTTGTCCCCTCTTTTAAATGCAAAACCATGTTAAAAACTGATAACCACTATGTTTTTCACAGAAAATACTTTCCTTCAAAATCCTCCAAGCCATTATATGGCAACAGCTTTGAAATGTTTTTTTTTTTTTGGCTATATTATGAAAAAGGCTAGTGGAAAGAAGAATGAAATAGTTCACCAGTATGATATTATTGAAAGAGTATATAATGTTGCACAAATGAAATGTGCTGTTGGAAATGATTCAAGTTTCCCATGTAAATTGAAGTGGTTTTGCGTCATTGTGGTATGTGACTTTTTTTAGAGTAAACAATCGCCTTAGGTATTTTTAAAAGTTGTGTTTTGTATGTACTGGACCGGACATTTCCAATTGTTTGATTTGTTTTTTAATGCAAGAATTGTTTCGAGATTTGCCGAGCCCAACGATATACAATAGGTCCATATTACAGGAATAAAAAAAAACTTATTGCATCGGTTCGCTAACGCTCCCTCGCAATAGATTTGTTTATTCCTGTAATATAGACCTATAACCTGTACATACCGGTTAGTTTATCACTAGATGCTTCGTAATTAATCACTCAGGCCTTCGGCTTTCGTGATTAGATTACAGCATCTACACTCCCCAAAATAAATGAATAAATAGAGGATCTTCCATTCATGAGTGGTCGTGTTGTACCGAATTTATTAAACTCGTCATCTAAAAACGATAAAAACGAGGCCCTGCCGTGTTTTTATCAGTTTTAAATGACGAGTTTAATAAATTTAATACGACAAAAACACGAATGAAAGATTCTACTTATAACATTGCAAAGAAATAATTGGATTGAAGCAAAAGACGAAAACGGCGTTGCCTTTGTCTCTATGAGGAAAACTGGGTCGAATGTGTTATTCGGTTTCTAAGTAAACATTTGCCCAAAAAGTAGTTCCATATACTTATATTTATGTTTTCAATTAAAAGAAAATACGTATGGCCTCTAAAAGTTGTTTACATACTAAGCCCAACACAATTTACCTTGTTTAATAAACAGTGTTTGCGCTATGATGATTACTAGCGGAAGAATTACCAGTTCATTATTTAGCAGTATTTAAGAACGAAACATTTTCACTATAGACAGTTGAAATTTCTTTTGCACAACTAAACCTTAAATATCTTTAAAAGTAATGCGCTAATTAAATTACAATTTTGTACAACCTTCTTAAACCATCAAACCAACTCGCCAAAAAAAGGCAGAAATATAAATTATAAATCTGAAACAATGAATGAAACTAAATACAAATAGGTCAGTGTAGTGACCAGAACAGTAAAGTTTAGCAATTCAGTTAGTGTAACTGTACATTATGTAGCACATCACTGACCGTTTGATAAAGAAGACCAGAAATGGTTATTACTTATGCATGTATTTTAAATATTACATTAAGTTTTATTTCTCATTTGATTTCTACTTTTGACCATTTTAACTAAAACTAATTCTAAAGAACAACGATATGTTTTGAAATGTCAGTTTCTTGTTAGCTGCATGGGAGATATAAAGTCGTACATATATATAACGTTCCTTGCATGTATACAAGTGTTAGACAATTGGTTCAACATAGACGATACATAGTGTTTTATGTTCTATTAAGATATATATAAGGTGTATGTGGGTTTCATCCCCATACCTAAGTCAATATATAGTCAAAAGTTACAAATAATTTTCAACCACATTGGATATGATATCGGGAAACAACTTGGTTCTGATTTAATCCACAATGTCTTCGAATATCAGAGTAGTTGACTATTTTCAACAACATTTGACGTTTTAAGATTATGTCCGAGACTATTTTGAGTTAACAGTCATATATTTCAGATACGATCTCACGACATAAATACCATTTCCGAAGTATTTACTCCGGTTACTCTAGTAACCAGAGTATAGGTAGAGTTAAACAAATGCGCATTAATTTCGTATTTATCTCTTTAATGTTGTCACAAAAATGTTTTGGCTTTAAATCACTAATAATAATGTATTAAGTGAAATAGATGTTTTACAGGTCTTTTCCAGCTTTTATAATTTCAATTTTGTGTGTTTTACGAACTGTAAGTGTTGATTTACTGCACACATTTTTTTTGTCTCATAACGGATTTCTCGTGTTCAATTAAAAAAAACCCACACATATCTATTCTTATCTTGGTATTCTAACTTATAACGTTATTAAGTTTAATTACAGTAGGTTTGCGATCAATATGAAACGTTGATTGAATATAAACATCACATATTTTTCAACTGTTTGCAAAATGTTACGAAAGCAAAACACATGTAATACGAATCAAGAAAAAAACTGATTTGTCCAAACGAATGCCGCATTTCGGGTTTTTAATTAATTGAGTTCTAAACTGAAATGGAAATGATAAAATTGGATCAATAAAAACCACGGCCAAATGTTAATATATTAAAACCACAGTCAAATGTTAACAAATTTAAACCAAGTCGAAATGTTTACATTTCAAAACCACGGTCAAATGTTAACATATTAAAACCATGACCAAATGCTTACGTTAAAACCGCGGCAAAATGTTAACATATTAAAATCACGGCCAAATATTAATATATTAAAACCACGGCCAAATGTTAACATATGAAAACCACGGCCAAATGTTAAAATATTAAATCCCCGATCAAAAGTTAGCATATGAAACCACGGCCACATGTTAACATATTTAAACCACTGCCAAATGTTAACAATATAAAAACCACGGCCAAAAATATTAAAACCACGGCCAAATGATAACATATTAAAACCACGGCCAAATGTTAAGAATATTAAAAGCACGGCCAAATGTTAACAATATTTAAACCACTGCCAAATGTTAACATATCAAAACCACAGTCAAATGTTAACATATTAAAACCACGGCAAAATGTTATTATATTAAAAACCACGGCAAAATGTTAACAAATTGCCTGAACTTGCTCTCGTCGTTCTCTACAGTTGTTTAAGGCTGAATTATCTTTAAAGACGCACTCAATATAGCATATTATATTCTCGAAATATAGATTATGCGTTAAATCGAAAATGTAAATACACTACAATTTAAAGAAGAGCCTAAAGTGAAAAATGCCACGTTGTTATATCATTCTTTTTTGTGGTTGTCTTTATCCCGTTTTCTTTTATGTAGGTAACCGAATAAGCCATATAAAGGTCAAAAGAAGAAGGTATGCACATCAATAATTAATAATTCTTTAATTAACGTCTATCGCGTTCACGTAAGAAGCCCCTGATAAATCACTCATCTTTCTTCTCAATATTTATTTTACACGAACGTTTAATCCATTTTACTAGAAACTAGCACCAGTCTTAAAATCGATTAGTAAATACAACATGTACTATAACATTCCTACGCAAACAAGATAACATTTTTATATATTTCAGATGATGAATTTGCATCTTTTTCACAAACCAAATTGTATTTGTGAATACGGTAGAATCATAAGCAACGGAAGTCAGTGAATACCTGCTCCCATGTGGACCGTCCTTTTCTTTCGCTGAAAAACAATTTTATTTTATGCTTAGTAATGGAATATTGTGTTATATCAGTGAAATATAGAGTGATGATATAGTTTTCATACCAGCCACAGTGTGGATGATATAGGTCTGCTGGGGACTACATTTTAAGTAGTGCATAAACATAAAAAATCTAGCATAACATAAAAAGAAACTTTGTTTGTTTTCAGTGGATATGGAATACATCTCGACTCAAAGTTATACAATTTTCAAATTTTAACTCGCGCTTCGCGGTCATGAAAATTTTACAATAGTATCATTTCTCGGCGAGATATATTCCATATCTACTTAAAGGTGGTCAATTACTTTTAAGAATCATTTTATGACAATTTTTACTTTTTGTATATTCTGTTAGAGATTTATTTAATGAACAAAAAGACCCATTACATAGAGTTAGATCCCTATCAGAAATTTACATTTTATTAACTTTTATAAAATGTTGTTATTACTCCCCTTTAATATGAAAGTATTTAAAACGTTGAGTATTTCTTTTTTATTTCAATATAATTTCTACTTTTACATTTGAATTGGATAGATGTACAAATATTTAAACATTCTGAACCAAAATGCAAGTTTTAAAACTACGTGTAGCTTCTGAATTCATTTATTTCCAATCTGTCTTGGGTGCGCACCCATACGGAAACGTATATTGACCCCCTTTATATACTTTCTACATTTGCTTAAGTTATCAAGATATGTGTGTATTGTATATAAGTCATCAATTATTTCTGACTAAATAATTTGTTGAAGTATAACATAAGGGAAACTACGAGATATTTGTCCTGGTTGTTATTTTTTTGTAGATGAATGTTATAAAAATCATGTATTGCAGTTGGTGATATTTTTCGTCAGCAAATATAAATTTTGGGAATAAGTATATGACAAATATTTGACACATTGTACTAAACTAATGAGTTGAATATTTCCTGCCAAAATAAAAGTGACAGAAAACACAAAGAAATATTTCTCTCTCACTTTTAACTTCCTCCACTTTTAAGTTTACATACATTTCAGCATAAATGAATCATAACTTTTCACTATGTAGATCTACTACAATAAAATTGGTAAAAAGAGTATGAATGACTGATAAAAACATATTTCTTAATTTAAACACAAATTAACTACAGTAAAGTAGAACTTTGTATATTCGTTCTTAGATAGAACGGTAAATAATTTGAAACTTATATATAGGCTCAAAATAGAAAAAGAATGTTTTTGACTAACTTAATTTATATATATAAAGGGGGTCAATATACGTTTCCGTAGCACCCAAGATAGGTAAAGGAAGGTTATAATTATTTTTCAAACTTGAATTTGTAATGAATTCCATCTAAATATATAATTTTTAATGCAAATTGTTCACAAATATAATACAATAGGTCTTATATTTATATCTTTCCTAAGGCAAAGTATGTGTATCAAATTTTTACTTATGATAAAATAACTCTATCTTGGTTGGGCAACCAGGATAGGGAAATCAAATTTTTAAAATACCTCAAGTGAAATTTTACTTGAATTAAGCGCTAAGTGAACATAAATGAATGTAAATGATAAGATGTTAAAGTTTCAAACAAATCTGTTAAATGGCCAAAATCTGATTATATACCTTTAAAACAAACAACTATCCTCTATATGTCAAATAGCTTTCTGATATTAACAAACTAAGTGGATAAGAATCACATTCCATTAGTAAACATCAGTTCAGACGTGTAAGATGAAATATTAGATAGTAAATTTCACATAACATTATTTAGACGTCAAATTCCGGCACATGCACACTCCTTTTATAGAAGTAGGGGGACATAAAGTGTAGGCTTTGTTCGTGTTTGTCGAGAGCTGTAGAGAAGCCAACATTGTATCTGAGAAGCAACACAATAACAAATAAATGCTTGTTTCTGAAGTAAGCCTTATATTGATACTTTTGAAGTGCGCACTGGACCAGAAACTAATTCAATATAGTTACAGGTAGCTTATATATATACTCTGGAACAAAATTAAGGTTACGCGTTCAATATTCAAATAAATAAATGATAAGCCTTTTAAGTCGCTTCTAGCGAGGAGTCAAGCTTTGCAACTACTCTGCCCATGCGCACATTGTGATCATCGCAAGTCGTAGACAACTTCTGATATTTTCTAGATTTGAGTACGTATGAGGTCTTTTTAGAACTTCAGTAGGCAGAGAAAGTCTTCTGTAAGTTTAGTTATCTGTAAACTAACAGCATGATATTTCTCGACATTTTATTTGATTTTGAATTTAAGCTGTAATCATAGTAAATTAATGAATCTGTATTGTTTGTATAATTGCACCTAACTGTCGGCACAGCAGTCATAAAAAGGTCAGCATTATTGCCTTTAATTGATCCCACGCAGGATTTTTATTGCATTAGCTTTTGATGATTCGTGATTTGCCTGCCGATCGGTTAATTGTACTTATTGTATAAAATCAGCACTGATATATTCCAGGCAAAATGTCATCGATGTTCAAAGAATTTAAACACATAACCAATTAATTACTTAATTATTTATGACAATATGATACTCCGTGGATAATACAGGAACACCTGAGGGTATTTGTGTTGCCATCAGATAGCTTTATTTCTCAGAGGCCAAGATATAGGTGTTGGTAACTCCAATTATGTAGCAATCTATAGTAATATATCAAGAAGAAGACAATTTCATTTGTCTGTTCTTTCTTAATGAGGCCCTGCAACATGTCAGTTATACATGTACATCTATTTTGTATTATGAAACCGACTTGCCTAATCTTTCTTCTTATTTTGAAATCGGACGCATATTTCATTAGCGACAATGCACTTTTAAGTTGCCATGTGTCTTGCGAATGGTCATACAAATGCTCATTGAAGTTTATTATCAATATTACAGGAATTGCCAAGTCTGGTAACGAGGCTTATCGAATTACACCACACCATGTTGCTGGTTTGTGTTGCAGTTAATAGAAAAAAACCCAATACAATCCAACTAAATTTATTCATAATTTCAAGAGGTTTTGACACCAGAATGCTTACCCGTCGATATGACGCAGCTGCCCTGACTCTCCGTGTATCAGCGCTTTAGATATCACGATCTAACATACTAACATATGGGGGATAGCCGCAATACCAAGTCACATGGTCAGGCAGTCAGCCTCCAAATTCATTTCTATGCATGTTTACCGTTACCCGACTATACTTATTTCCCTTAATCTTTCTTGAGATTTTAAAGATTCATTTCTAATGTACCTCTGTACCAACATAGAGATTGTTTAATGCTTTCGTTTTTTAACATGAACTTTCAATCCGATCAAAATGCGTGATAAAGGTAGATAATCAAATGAGACAAGGTTGAGTTATGGTTCTTGAACGTAAACACAGTTCACCTCCATCCCGTATCTCTGTAATGAAGTGAAGTTTCATGAATGTACACAGTTCTGTAGTTAGTAGACATTCTAACAATGTTGTTTTATGTGTCTTAATGTTTGTTCTCTCTGTTGTTCTTTTAACCATATTAACCCAATCGGAACGAATGACATCTAAACAGTTCTAAATAAGTACAAATAAATGGTAACTACATGCGTTCCTTTCTGTTAGTGTAATACATCTGGTTGGCCTTGCTTAATTTGATTGATTTGATTTGAAGCAAATTTAATAAAGGTCCGTCCATGAGAGCATTCATATTAGATTATATTCGTGGATGAGACCCAAGCATGCCTCCTGCCATGCCTATTACTAGCAACGTGTGAATTCTCTGGTGTCCAAAAGAGGAAAGATTAACCTGACTGCAATTTCCAGCCAGTTTTAGCCAAAGATTGAATTTGATTTGTTGCCAAAAAGTAGGTCAATCACGTGGACAAATGAGATCTGTGAGTACGATTGACCTAGTGGTTGGCCTTGCTTCAACGTCAAGACTTTTATATTTCTGGTCACGTGTAAGCAAGCTTCAAAGGACGTCGATCTTTCGTTTGAACGCCAGTTGTATGCCTATTGCTATTGGAAAATCAAGCTAAACTGTCAAATGCAGAGTATGAAAATTGAAAATCGTACAGACAGATTGGTCATATCCCGAAAGACGCTTACAATAAGGAAAAACACCAAAAGCCATTGTTTATTTGAAACTTGCCATGTGAAAACCGACAAAAGGCCTTTGTTACCAGTACTAACTGTAATCTGCCTGACTGTTCACCCAAGAGTCACACGCTGTTTTCTAACAATGTGACCTGAAAAAACGATATTGCAATTGTAGTTGCTGCCATGTTCATTCTTGCAATGCTAAACCTGTTTTCACCCCTTTTACAAGGATGAGAACCATGTATCGTTGGTTTTACCACTGACGGGCTCACTTGCAGCAAACAACATTTTTATTGCTGGCTTCTGACTGTAAATCATGGGACCATCATCCCCATCCCCATTTGTCTAGTTACAGCATTTACACAAATATTGACATATGGGAAGCTGGGTTTGAACAAAAGGAAGACTTATGGATTATTATTTCACCCTAGCTGGGCCTCTAGGTACTATAAATTCTGTAATGTCAATCATTTTCCATTAAAGAACGCGTGATACAGTGGAATATGGACTTGAAAATGATATTCCCAACATCTCCAGGTTTCTATAGGGATATGCAATTTCATTTGACAGTATGTGTTAGTTTATTTTCTTTTTCGTCTTTACTAACAGGTTTTTACTGATTAAACAAAATTTATTTTCTTCAATATATGAATAAAACAGGAAATTACTTTGAATTACGACATTATATTTAACAAACATTAGTCGTTTTGTCTACGTTTAAAACTACAAAACCAATGAATGTAAAGAAAATTTTGAAAATTTAAAATAAACCAAATTTTAACTTATTTTGCATAATGTTTTTTTTTATATTCATCAAGGACTTATACATATGATTTTATGTATTATTTTTGTCAGGGTAACGTTTTGCTAGGCGGATGTTTGATATTACTATGCGCATCACAGGCGACAAGCGTTCACATCCGATCACCCTCACCGTACCATGCAAGGTCCACTATAGACTGGCCATCAGTAGATGACAACGATAAATTCTTTATACCAAGATCTGAACGTTACACTTCCGTCAGACATGCGAAAGAAAATGGTCTATTACGAAGCATTAGTATTCTTCGAGAGCGAGTGAACTCAAGAAATACCGAAAACCTTCCGTGGGAGTGTAAGTGCAGGCACTTTTGGAGAGACTTGGGCAGTGGATATAGTCCAAGGTTTGTTCGGGACGGTGCTTGTCGAAGTAAAACCTGCTGGTTTGGACATTTTGACTGTGTTCCACAAGAATATGAAATAAATGTCCTGACGCGTATTAATCACATGGAAGATGCAATCGGATATTCAGAAAACAGAATTGCAGATGATTTCGCTTTAACGACACTAAACGTGACAGTGAATTGTCTATGCCAGCGACATAAATAAATGAATAAAAAGACTGTGATCCACAGGTGTCATTTTCTTGAATTTATTAGTTCCCTAAGTGCTTAAATGGAAACAGATATTTGTGTTGGTTAAACAAATAAATGTTAAAATAATTCGTGAGGTACGCCTTTAGATGTCATATAAGCAGTTGCACAATTTTTGTGATATCACCATCTTTAAAGGTAAAATTGTTGTGCTCTGGGGTCAATAAGTTACTAATGAAATTATCATGAGTTTTATTGGTATGTAAAATACCGAAACCGTTACTTTCACTTCAAATGTTTCCATTAGTTCTGTTTAGAGAAAATTTCCAGAGAGAACATGATCTGTATGAAATGGCAAAGTTATATTTATTTCTAGGCCCTTAAAAACCTATTTTCATGTTTTACAGACAACACAGAATAGTAAAATATTCTAGCAGCCTGAGTTTTATGATATATAAGGACAAGAGCTTACAAAATTAATGTTCCTATCGTTGTTCAATTTAAGTCAAACTTGGCTAATTGGAACTTTTTGTTGTATTTTGGATTAAAAGAAATGACTTGAAAAGTTTTCTGACATAGATTTTACTCTTTGATTGCTAGAAACAAGTTGATAATATCCTTAAATGTAAGTTAAACGTATTGTTGACTACACACATCAAGGAAAATGACGGAATATCCGAACCCATTTTATTACTCTATGAGAGATAAAGTTTTTAAGCCATCAATGGAATATGGTTTTGTTATTTAAATAGTTCGTTCTTAAAGCTTGAAAAGTTCTTTTTTCAAGTCAAAATGCTGAATGTCGTTTTCAGCAATTTTTTTTAATACAAATCTACAAAATTTAATGTATAAGACAAATCTTAAGAAGGATGCACCAAACAACTTTCTTCATACTAAAACTGGTCATTATTATATACGTATAATGTGTTCTGAACAAGGTCATAGTACTGTATTAGGGTAAGATGTCTTATTATCATTGACAAGCTAGCTGACATCAATGAAAGTATTATCTAACACTCTTACATTTTGATCATGTTTTGCCGGGTATCAAGTGCCAATGCATCCCGCTAAAACATCTTGTAATAAAAATGATTATTATAATGTCTTTATTTTCAGAAGGTAAATTTCATAGTGCAAATACATTAAAAGCAAAATGTTCATTACATATTTACAATGAGGCCTTCTAAATATAACAAAATAACACTATTGATCATACAAAATGCATAACCGACTTAATATCGGCAATAAAATAAAGAGTAAACACCTATGTTTTATAATGTGCTGTAATTACTCATTAAAATAGTTTGTAATGATAATTAGAAGCATTTAAAAAGACTGAATTTCTGGTTGTTTCTGGTATGAAATTCCATGTCTGCATGGAAATGATTTTAAACGTTTGATTAAGTTATTCTGTTTTTGGTATTGCGTGTGTTAAATTTCTTTTTGATCGTAAAATGTATGTTTTGTTATCAAAAACAATAATAAATTGGCATATGTACATTGTATGAAGGTGCTATTCCGTTAAGATATTTGTATGTCATTACAGCAATATGAAAATTGTGTCCATCTTCTACTGTAAGCCATTTTAATTCTTTAGTTGTAGAATACGGTTTTGATAAAAACCCACCTAAAACCGTTTTCTACACATTCAATCGCTATGTTTAAAGAAATAAAATGGCTTACAGTAGATTGTGATATCAAATAACTGTTCAAAGAGCTTAGCATGACACGTAAAAACAAATAAAAGAAAAATATGACTACTTGCTGTTACAAAAGACAGTAATAGCTTCGCATATTGCCATTTAAGATTTCTTAACGATACAATATTAAAGAAAATCAACATTTTCAAAGGTCAACAAATATCTTGAAATATGTCATAAAAACAAGCAATGTTTCCTTAGAATATTTTACAAACTAAGGTATAAAGTAATTTAAAAAGAACTCGATTGTCGTTTTACTATTATGCTGAAAATTGTTAAATGTTTAATGTTTATATTTCTGCAGTCTTGTCTTTCAAAAGTGGCACTTCATTCTTGCCAAAGTCTTAATTATACAACATGCTTTAGCCAATTATTAGATACAGTATGAAAATACTCGCTGAAAATGATACCCACCAGGGGCTTGGTATTGAGCCTTTAGGTGCATATATATTATTTGTCTCGGACCTTACTCATAATTTTACAAAGCCTCTACTAATGCCTGTTTCATATAACTTTTCAACAAAATTTTAGCTGTCTGAATAGGCGCATTCATTGCCAGTAAAAATACATTACACTTATTTGGTAACAAAGCATAGCCAGAATTTGCCTTTTGGACAGAGTGACTAGCTACAAAAAGACGGAGGAGTAAGCGGTTAAGCTGGTCATGCTTTAAACAGACCCAACGACCCGATATCGACAGAAAAACTCCTGTTGTGCCTATAACTGCTAGGCTAGCCATAACGAACGATGAATTTGAAGATTTTCTGACCGATAACGACGAAAATAGGAGCAAATGAAAAAATGGACTCACAGATGCAAATTTTGTTGGAAGAAGAAGTGACGTGACTACAGACACTATTTTCGTGTTACAGTCGTGAATGATAAATTAATAGATACAGATTCAATGTCTCCTCTAGCAGATGATATTCTCGAAACATACATTATGTGTTCAATGATCGTAAAATGATAAATGAATACAGTTTCAAAGAAGAACCTATGCCAAAAAATGCCCCATTTCACCACAATTAATCAATATAGAGTATTTTTGTAATAAATCGCATTCATTAATTGTGCAACAACAACTACGCATAGATTATTAGATGGTTATCGGTACTGCAGTATATCTTAAACCGCTGGTTCTATCGATAATGACTGGGAATGCACAGCTGAAACTTTTAGGTTAAATTATAATACTTCCATAGATTCTATTATTTATGTTTTGGTGGTTATGTAGTTTGACATCGGTTAAAGGGTAGTATGTCCCTTTATATCTTTTATTTGATATAATCTCCATCCGTTCGTAGTTTGTTAAGTGCTAACACCGAAATAGTTACATGAAGCTGTGAAATAGATTGTTTTTTATCGTATAATGATAACATGACTTATGTGTTATAAGAAATTAATTCACATCATACAAAAACAATTCATTAAAACCCTGGCTAGAGAAAAATGCAATGTTTGCGACGTATCAAAAGGCAAAAATTACACTGTACATTATTTTAGATGGAGTTAAAGTCATTATTAAGCAGATAATACACACATGGCTGCTTGAAACCTTATTTTTGGTTATTATAAAGAATCGTGTAATAAATGTGTGTAAACTATTATATACAAAACCGTTAGAATGCCAATATATTTGATTCTTTTACTATTCTTTGACGACAATTAATTAATATGATTCCATGAATTAATATATGTGTAAGCTAAAGCACGCCTGTGCGATATTTTTGGTTGATATGCATTTCAATGACAACTTAGCTATCACAAAGGACTGTGCAACTGGGAAATCGGATGTCAAACGTTTGCATCCATGCACATTTTTTTGTAATCGCGTAACGGGCTCTTTTAGTGTACTTCTGATATATGTTGGCTTGTATGATTACTTTTATTTACACTGTCCTGTGACTTTGGAACATGGTGGGGGTAAGAGTGAGGTTGGGTGCGAACCAAAACCGGTTTAGCTCCCCAAGTGGTGTTTTTGCCACGACCGTTCCAAGGCGGTGCCCCACTGTGTTCCTTTTAATTTTCTTTTTGTCCTCGTGTGTTTGCTTTGTATGCTAGTGTGTGTTGGTGTGTATGTTTGTGTGTGTACTTGTGTTGTGTGTGTGGTGTGTGTGTGTGTTGGTGGTGTGCCTTCTGGGTGATGTGGGGCCTTTTGGGGGCTGCTTTTGGTACGTGGCTTCCCTGTTTATTTTTTTTTTTTGTAGCTATAGAAAATGTGTTTTCGTGACGATTCGCCCACTGCTTGCAGTCACTCGATAAGCTAATTTGTTTTACCTTCAGATATTTAATCAAGACACGAGACTTTTGCAAACGCATCTATTCACATAATATGAATATTTATTTTGTCCGTAACAATTGAGTTGAGCTCGACTATTAGGAAAGCTTGCGGCTAATCCAATCGCTCTTGCACTGTCCTTGGGAACAACAATTTACTCGGTCTATGATTATTATTTGTTTATAATTATCGGTAACGTGTTACACTTAACCGTGGTTTTACATTTAACGATTAGACTAGTATTATTATCAATTAGTAATTATTTTCAACCAATGTTATATAAAATGGAAAAGTAATATGTTGAATTGATCCCGATTCAAACGTAAATTTATATCTTACAAGTCCCATAGTGTTTAGATTTCTATGTATTTAGTAAATCGAATTTCACGAATTTCAATATCCTTTAAATGTGGTTTAAGATGTAGCTTAGCCTGACTTCTGTGAGTGAATACTGCTTATACGTATAATTATTTTCTTTCGTGTCTGATCATGCAGAGTAAAATTAAAGGTTATGTAACAGATTTTGAAATTTGTATTATGAAATGCATATAATTCTAATCTGTAATTGACTGTAAGAATGTGATGCAAAACTTCAATTTCAATTTTTTTCCCATCTTTCACATATCATCTCGCACTGACATTAATTTAAAGCTGAAGGCGAAAGTGTTGTGTCAATTTAACATACACCTTTAAATAATTTATATGTATGTTATCATTTAGCGTAAATGGACATACCCTATAACTGATGGCAAACAAAGTATATAATGGAATCTTTGGTAGTATTATAACTTAACTTCAAAGTTTCAGCTATGCATTCCCTGTCATTATCAAAAAAATCAACGGTTATCAACGATTAAAAATGTGCTACAGTGCCGTTAAATTCTAATAATCTATGTAGAGTTATTGTACAACAAATGGGTGGATGCGATATATAACAGAAAGCCTGTAAAGTAATTACTTGTGATTAAATGAGGCATTTTTCGGCAAAGGTTCTTCTTTGAAATTGTATTTATTTATCATTTTACGTTCATTGAACACAAAATCTATGTTTCGAGAATGTAATCTGCTAGATGTAGGGAGTGCCCCTTCAGTGGTTTTAAAAATAAAGTTTCATACCATGTTAATTTGGTTGTGGCAAACAGATAGTTTATACGTGTTATTTCAGAGAAATCCTCGCTGTAAAGAAATGACTAGTGGAGTATCTCATAGTATTCTCCCTTGTACTGCATTTATTTGTCAAAAACAGAGATCCATTTATTTAAAAAAATGCATTTTGGAAGTACTCTTATTTAAATAGTGCACTTCTAACAGCACTGCGGCTTTCGTGATTTGATTCTTGATTAAAATTAAACGCCACAGGGAAAGAGGTCTTGGCCATAGGGCGGATGCGGTGATTTTGAATATGCAGCTCTTCACTACCACTGAACTGTGCGCATGTGCATTGTCATGGAACAATTTTATCTCCGCTCAGGGGTCAGCAGGTGAGGTGAATGCTACTTGTAGTTGTGTTAACATAAAATAATGATAAGACTTTAAATTGATTGGGTATATATATAGCAAATCTATCATCAAACAAAACTATATCAATTTGTTATCGTTACCATTACAAATGAAACTATCCCCCCATACAAACGCACACATAATATACGTTTTATTGAATGATACTTGACACACTTGAGCTGACAATGGCATCACTATTCCAATGTACATGTACAACACTTTACCTCTGTTGTCATGTCTATTTTTGGCCTGGGGACTGAAAGTCCCCTAGGCCTAAGTTAGCATACCACATTTCAAACACTACAAGAAATTTAACTGTGCTATGTGCGAATAACAACTGTAAACATGCGCTATGCGAAAGTAGTGCAAGACAGACCAGATCAATCTTCTGTTTGAATGTCGCATATGATAAGAACATATTACAAATAAAAAGAGTAAATACAACTTCAAACGATTGCAGGAAGGTATATAGCTTACGGGCTGCATTACACATTTTTTTTTCTGTTTTAGAAATTAATGCGCTGTTAGCCGATTACGGAAGATAATCATATGCATATCACGGAAAAGTACGGATATTTACGGAAATTCACGGAAACGTACGGAGCTCGATATAAGAGTTTGTAGTTTGATTTTCAAATTTCCGATGTTATTTCATTGACAACTTTGTTATTTACGAACGCTTACATATATATTTACCTAAAAATAAATTTCTCTAAAAAAAGATTTAATTTACGTACATTCCCGAGAAGGAACTCACGTGATCAAAATCACCCGCCATTTATCGAGGACGCTGCATGTCAATGCCTAGTGAACAGTTTCACCGATTACAACTACAAGGTAACCCAGAATCATTTTTGGTTTTCTCTGTTATACACATTGTACAGTACTGTATTTATATTTTATTGCTGGTATTGCTTTGTTTATTTCTGTTTCAAGGTGTTGTCCTTGGTACACAATAATTTTCGATCCACATCATCAGATCATATCGCTTGAAGTTGTACAAAGCGCAGATCGAATTATTTTTATTGGCTTAAACTATTTATAATGTTGACTATGTGATTATTTTTCATTTAACGTACGTTTTATAATAAAACAAACTTCCCTGCCACCCATATATTTGTGAATCATTCATTCTTTGTCATACATTGAATTTCGTCCTCTGCACATTTCGACCCACGCTTTAGATAAGGTTCAGCGCAAAACACGTAGGTCAAAAGTTGTTTTTCGGGGAGTTATAGCCCCAAGGCCTTCAGCGCTCACAGCGCTTTGATTACTTCATGTACCGGTAGTACTGTACAAAACAAGAATTATTCCATATATGATGTTTCCTGGCAGACGACATTAAAATATCGACCATATGTTGGTACAGATAGGAGGATCATGCAAAAAGAAGAAAAGAAGAAAAGAAGAAGAAATGTCACTAATGACACTCATGAGATTACATACATTGTTAATTGCATTACAATCTGTTTATTACTGCAAAGTCAAATGGCCGAGTTATGGTCGTTGAAAGTATCTGTAATCATATACAAGTCAATGAAATACTGCATACGGCATGATGTAGATCAAAGACAATTATTTACGTCCATGAATTGTGTGGCATTTAAAGACGTAAATACATTTCCTTAAAGGGACATACCATATAACTGAAGCCAAACTAAATAACCTCCAAAACATAAATAATAGAATCTTTGGAAGTATTATAACTCAACCTAGAAGTTTCAGCTATGAATTCCCAGTAAGTATTGATAGAATCAGCGGATTAAAATATACTGCAGTATCGTAAACCATTCAATAATCTATGTAGAGTTGTTGTATAATTAATGGGTGGATGCGATTCGCACCATAAACCGGTTTAAGCTCCCCAGTGGTGTTTTTGCCACTGACCGTTCCAAGGCGGTGCCCCACTGTGTTCCTTTAATTGTTCGTTTGTCCTCGTGTGTTTCTTTTGTGCTGGTGTGTTGGTGTGTATGTTTGTGTGTGTACATATTGTGTGTGTATGTCGTGTGTGTGTGCGTGTGTGTGTGTGTGTTGGTGGTGTGCCTTCTGGGTGCTGTGGGGCTCGTTTTGGGAGGCTGCGTTTTTGGTACGTGGCCCCCCATTCCCCCCCCCTTCCCCTTTTTTATTTTTTTTTTTTTGTTACAGAAAGCCTCTATATTGATTAATTGTGGTAAAATGAGGCATTTTTCGCCATAGGTTCTTCTTTGAAATTGTATTTATTTATCATTTTACGTTCATTGAACACATAATCTATGTTTCGAGAATATAATCTGCTAGATGTAGAAAGTGCCCCTTGAAGCAAAATATTCAGATAGGTCAGAATCAATAAAAGCTGGGTAATCGTGTGACAAAAATGATATCCTCCTGTCTAGACCTTAAAAGAGCACTAAAAACATCGATAGAAGAGGATTGTCAATTGCCTATGAAAGATATAGTTAGAAGTACCTGGTATGTCAGAAGGCAGAGTAAAAAAAGTGAAAAAGCATTTGCAGTTAAGAAAGTTTTACGTTAGGTGGCTACCACAAGTGCTAACCCGGGAGAGAAAAAAAAACATTGCTGAAAATAACCCTTTGAACTTCTAGTTACTTCGTACTGGTGATGGAGTCTCTCTTCATAATGTTTAAAGCACGGTAACATTTGCGGCGTAATTGTTTTTAATGGAAACGCAAAGATAAACAAGAGGGCCAAGATGGCCCTATATCGCTCACCTTGGTACAAGTCCACTTGCCTGGTGGAAGATCACTAGATAATGTTATATACCAAATAGGTTTTCTTATATACGTCTTTGTAAAACAAGTGACCCCCCGGGCAAAGTCAATTTTGACCCCAGGGGCATCATTTGAACAAACTTTAAAAAGGTCTACTAGGCAATGCCACATGCCAAATATCTAAGCTCTAGGCCTTGTGGTTTCAGAGAAGAAGATTTTAAAAGTTTTTCCTATACAAATGTATAAGCCTATGTAAAACTAAGTGATCCCCTGTGGGGTTAACTTTGATCCAGGGGTCATAATTTGAACAATCTTGATAGAGGTCTACTAGCCAATGCGACATGCCAAATATCTAAGCTCTAGGCCTTGTGGTTTCAGAGAAGAAGATTTTTAAAGTTTTTCCTATATAAGCCTATGCAAAACTAAGTGACCACCCCGCGGGGTCAATTTTGACCCGGAAAAATAGAGAAAAATAGAGAAAAGCGCGTTCCATCTAAATATGATTTCTTTTTCCACTTATACAGCCGTTGACATTAAAGTAACGAAGCACATTCGACTGAATAATCTTCGATTACCTTTTTAATTATATACACTATTATATTGGGCGATTTTTTCCTCAATCACTGTAATCTGTCACCATGGTGTAATTGGTAAAGACGTCTGCACCTGTATATTTGTGCAAGTATACCTTTACCAATGAGTTCGAATCCCATCCAAACTAAATATTTTTTTGCTTTTTTTCTAATGTTTTACTTATCATTTTCACTTTTAAAACATTTTAAAATGTATTACAGCAAATAATCATAACAATCTTCATTCATGTCAAACTAATACGGATAATGGTAATGAAAAATTAAAACATACCAGGAACGGCCTAAAGAGGACATACTGTATAAATATCATTCGATAACGGTAAAGTTTTGATACTAGATGTGGTGTCGTGTCAGGTTTTGCATGTTCAACCAGAATTGGTTTCCTGACGTTCTTTCGGGGCCATGCCTGAACATCAACCGTCACCAATTTCCAAAATATTTACATGCCAGTATTGTTTGTGGGCCAGCTGTGATACTTTGTATCACAGTTTTTCTAGTTACATTTTAAGTGTTGTGATAAAACATAATTGCATTGTTAAAATCAAAACATTATATTGTCACAATTCAGGGAAATATGTAAATTTATGGCTTTTCTAACTAACAATTTGGATACTGGTGCTTCATTTTTAGATTTACATCTCTCTATTTATAACAATATTATACATACCAAAATTTATGACAAGAGGGATGATTTTAATTTTAGTATTGTAAATTTCCCCCATTTGGATGGGGATGTACCTCGTGCTACATCTTATGGGGTATACATTTCTCAGTTAATTCGGTTTGCCAGAGCGTGTAGTTATGTTGAGGATTTCAATGAACGTAATCAATATATTACAAATAAACTTCTTCAACAGGGCTACCGTTATTACAAATTGCGTAAATTTTTGCTAAATTTTACTATCGTAATTCTGATTTGGTTTTGAAATTCAATAGTAATCTAAAGACTCTTCTGCGAGAAGGTATTTCAAAACCCGATTTTTATGGGGATGTGGTTTACAAACTTCGTAAGATTTTGGGTCTGGCAATTTTCCAACTGTATTTGCTAAAATTATAAAACGTTTTGTTAAAAGAGGTTACGACCCAACTGTTTTGAGACACACCGCTGTTTGGTGTTCAACCCGTTTACAGTTGGACGCTATGCTTCCCTCTTTGATTGTGTCTGACGGAAGAGGGGGAGGCTCTGTGATGGGCAGTTTTTAAATCCCACTGGGACGAAACTGTTTTGATTTCTGTCCTCTGGCCTGTTTCGTCGGGCCCTTAAGGGTGTTTCTCTTGGTGCTCTGCCTTCTGCAAAGGCATTGAGTACATACGTTTTTTTGGTTCTCAAGGTTTGCTTTTTATACATTTATACACGAGCTTTTTGTGTTTTACATACCATGCCTTTTTGTTTCCATTGCGTGTGTTAGAGATTCACCTAGCAGGGATTACTTTTATTTACACTGTCCTGTGACTTTGGAACATGGTGGGGGTAAGAGTGAGGTTGGGTGCCACCATAAACCGGTTTAAGCTCCCCAGTGGTGTTTTTGCCACTGACCGTTCCAAGGCGGTGCCCCACTGTGTTCCTTTTAATTGTTCGTTTTGTCCTCGTGTGTTTGCATTGTATGCTAGTGTGTGTTGGTAGTGTATATGTGTGTGTGTACATGATTGTGTGTGTGTGTTTGTGTGTGTGTGTGTGTGTGTGTGTGTGTGTGTGTGTGTGTGTGTGTGTGTGTGTGTGTGTGTTGGTGGTGTGCACTTCTGGGTGCTGTGGGGCTCGTTTTGGGGAGGCTGCGTTTTTGGTACGTGGCATCCCTGTTTGATTTTTGTTTTTCTGGTCATTATTAATATATTTTTTATATAAAAAGATTTAAAACAATATTTAAAAATACCCCTTTTGAGATACTGAAAAAATGCAAAATAACTGTTTTAGCAGTTTGTTTCAGTTTGCATTGTATGAAGTTATATATTTCTATTCTAAATGATTTTACTACAATTTGGTAAAGAAAGATGCCTAAGACAGGAAAAGCTTTAACAACACGTAAGAAATTTCCTACTGAAAGATAGAACTGAAAGTACGTCGGTGGATTAATGGTCACTTTCAATATATAGTTTCGGTAGACTTACAGCGATTTACAGTCACATACTACGGCGGTTAAGTAATGTAAAAACAAAACAAACTTTGATGCAAAGCATCAAAGACGCCGCGCATGTTTTTGCAGCATGGGCACTTGGAAAGGTTTCTATATAAAATGTGCGTGGTAAATATCAGCGAACCCCTTTTTACTACATAAAACGATCATTACCTCTGTGTAGTTTGTATTTACTTGTTTCACCTTTTAGTTTATGAAACTGATTTATAAAAAGAGCTGTCCCTCACAAGTGACGAATGCCCCCGAAACATCTGCTTGATGTGCTAGACATTTGTGCCAAGTTATTTTAAAATCCTTCAAAGCATGATAAAGTTATAGTCCGGACACAAATGTATGCATATATATACAGGATTCCATTACCTATAAACTCTAAGTGTGACCTTGACCTTTGTGGTAGGGATTGGGTCTTGCACGCGACACGTCATCTTGATGTGCTAGACATTTGTGCCAAATTATTTTAAAATCCTTCAATGCATGACAAAGTTACAGTCCGGACACGAATGTGTGCATATATGCATATATAGAGGAATCCATTACCTTCAAACTTTAAGTGTGACCTTGACCTTTGAGCTAGGGACGTGGGTCTTGTACGCGACACGTTGTCTTGATGTGCTAGACATTTGTGCCAAATTATTTTAAAATCCTTCAATGCATGACAAAGTTACAGTCCGGACACGAATGTGTGCATATATGCATATATATAGGAATCCATTACCTTGAAATTCTAAGTATGACCTTGACCTTTGAGCTAGGGACGTGGGTCTTGTACGCGACACGTCATCTTGATGTGCTAGACATTTGTGCCAAGTTATTTTAAAATCCTTCAATGCATGACAAAGTTACAGTCCGGACACGAATGTGTGCATATATAGAGGATTCCATAACCTTCATACTCCAAGTGTGATCTTGACCTTTGAGGTAGGGATGTGGGTCTTGCACGCGACACGTCGTCTTGATGTGCTAGACATGTGTGCCAAGTTTTTTTAAATCCTTCAATGCATGACAGAGTTACAGTCCGGACACGAATTGTAAGTGGGGACGCACAGACGGACGGACGGACAGACGGACGGTGCGATTTTAATATGCCTCCCTTCGGGGGCATAAATATAAACGTTTTATTAGTAACTAGCATAATACCGAATCTTTGTGTAACTTCCATATTGTTTGTCTATTGTGATAATTAAATACCTCTTTTCTCACAACATTCATTATTTTCTGATGCAAATTTTTTCACCCCCTAGTCTCCCAACGGTAACAAATGCCAGTTTTTTTAACTGCTCATATTATTCGTTAACTATCATGTCATTTTTACTTACAATATATGTTTCAATTTTTACAGAGATCATTCTGTCGCTTAAGTTATCTATTATCCAAAGAAAAGAATAGCTGCGTTTTTGCTACATGCTACAAATGCCGGATTAGTGGCCCATATTTTTTATAACATCATGTATCCTTCTTTCTGTAATTATCAGTTTAACTTTTTTCAAAATCATAGTATCTGCTGATGTTCATCACAATCCGCGACCTTCATTACTTGACAACTCGTCACAGTCTAAATATTTACTCGAGAAAGGGTTAAATATAATGCACTTAAACATACAAAGTCTCAAACCGAAAATTGACATAATCGAGGCCGAAGTCCAGCAATACGACATTGTAGTATTTACCGAAACGTGGTTATCTCCCAAAATTACAGATGACGATATCCTGATTTCAAATTTCTGCAAGGCATACTGAGCGGATAGACTCGGCAGATTAGGCGGTGGAGTAACAATTTACATTCGTGATAACCTATATAGTAAATTACGCGACGGTTTTTATAGACCACCTGATGTCAATGCAAGTTACTTCAATCTCATCGAGGAGAGTATCGATCGTGCTAACAACACAAGTATAATCAATATAATTATCAACTTATAAACGAACACACCCACTACACGGAAACCTCACGCTCACTAATTGATTTAATGATTATTAAGAATCCTGGTAACGTAATAACCAGTTTCGTTAATGACCCATTTATCCCTTAAGTTGTTCGTTATCACTGTCCAATTGTTCTAATCCTTAATTTCAAAAAGCTAAAATGTAATTCATATCAACGCAGAGTCTGGAACTATGATAATGGAGACTAGCACAAATTCCGTAGCCTTCTAACTTCCCATGATTGGAACAAAATAACGACTACTGAGAATTTTGATGAATCATCCGAACAACTGACATCTGTTATTGTCGAATGTGCCGAACAATCAATTCCAAGCAAAATTTGTACACTTCGACCACATGATGTCACATGGATTACAACCACTATCCGTAAATTAATTAGACAACACCACCGTTTACATTGCAAGGCTAAAATATTACCGATTATCACTGGTCAAAATTTAGATCTAAACGTAATGAAATTGTTCGTGAAATACGCAAAGCTACACATCAACATGATAAGAAAATGCTAAATAAATTGAACAGTACATTAAACGCTAGTTTAAGTACACAAAACAACTACTTAAACTCAGCCCTTCATCACAATCAATTCCCTGTCTTATTTATAATAATAAACCAGCTAACTGGGGTGAAGAAAAAGCTTATATACTGAACGAATATTTTTGTGCTCAGTCTTCGCTTAAAGACAATAGCTGCCCAATCCCCCCATTACACATGCCAGCATATAGGTCTTTTCAAACATCACTATTCTCGAGCAAGACGTGTTTTACATTCTTAAATCATTAAAAACATCAAAAGCTTCTGGCCAAGATCTCGGACATCCTCGGTTACTAAGAGAAGGTGCCGTAGTACTAGCACCAATCTTTTCGAATTACTTTAATAATCTGCTAACCAATGGTCACTGTCCATCAAACTGGTAACTAGCGAATGTTTGTCCGATTTACCAAAAATCTGATTCTTCCGATCCCTGTAATTATCGCCCTATTTCACTTTTGAGTTGTATAGGAAAAAACAATGGAAATATGTATTTTGAAAAATCTTTTCAACTATCTTCTTGAAAACAAAATTCTTACGCCATTGCAGTCAGGCTTCATACCTTCCGATTCAATCTACTGTCAAACAATTGATGTATTTGTGTAATGATATATTTAAAGCTTTAGACGAAGGTAAAGAAATTAGAATGGTCTTCTGTGATATATCTAAAGCTTTTGATCGAGTGTGGCATAGAGGGTTATTGCATAAATCAAAATGTATTGGTATAACTGGAAACTTGCATAAGTGGTTTACATCATATCTTAGCGGTAGAAAACAGAGAATTTCAATACATAACAGCTGGCGTACCACAAGGCTCAATACTAGGGCCGATATTATTCTTAATCTTTATCAATGACATTGTTTCAGAGATTAGCTGTAATATACGAATTTTTGCAGACGACACTAGTCTTTATGTTTATGTAAAACTCATTCGTTTTCAAACAAGTTCAGAAATTCATAGAGGCAACCAAACGATTGGAATAAAACATATTTTTACTTGACTGAATCAACCTTCCTTTCTTCTTTCCTCTCTTTGCCCTTCCCTCCCTTCCTTCCTCCTTCCCTCCCATCTCTCCGTGCATCCTTCTATCTGTTGTTCTTACTTTACTTTGTTTCATATTGTTCTAAATCTTAGATATGAAATGTGTTAACACTGTTAAACGATTGGTGCAGGAGTATTACATGCACATTAAGACAAAATAGTATATACATTTGGAAAAGAGTTAATATAAGTGTTGGAAACATTTGTTCTCTCATCCATTCACGACTATCTGTTAATTATTGTCTATTGTATTAAATGTGCTTTCGTTGAATAAATAGAGTTTAAACTAAATTCTAATAAAGTTTCATTTTAGCGTTTAACACACTTCTTGCATAATTGTTCATTATAAAAGTTTACAACTGAAAACATGCATCTATCTACTTCATTCATCCATGCTAGTAGATTGTCTGCAAATGTTTACACTGGCTATTTTTAGATACCAAGGGAACTGACAAAACTATTTATAACCATAGCTCCTCCAACAATTTACTGACTACAGGCCGGTTTACAGGAAGCAGAGGCATATAACATGTGCAAATGTAATTTACACCGCGTCTAAATATTGTGAAAAAGAACTATTTGTAAAACAGATATACCAGCCCCTCTCTCCCTCCCTGTAGCTGGTAATGTGGATTTTTCTTTCTTTCTATTCCCGAAGCTTCACTCCAGCAATATGGCGGAAAGAGACGAAAGCCATTATGCTGTGACGTATACATTTTACAGAACTTTCATTGGCTGATTATTGTTTTTGTTTACAAATGACGGAATGTAATAACGTTAAGGCCCTACGTATTGCATAGCTTGGTGAACGCTTTTTCTTTACAGTTTCAATATTATAATCTAATATGTTGTAATTAAAATTGGTTTTAATTGATCTTTCACTTCTAAAATCTGAGTGTTTTAAGACAGAAAAACATTTTCCGAATCTTTTTTTCTGACCTTTGATGAATCGGGTCGTAGGGTCCGTTAACAAAGCTATAAAAAAACCGTAGCCTATGAGTTTGCGGAAAAGTTATTAGATACTCATTAAATGTGTCCAAAGGTTAGTAATAAGGGAAGAAGACATATGTATTTTGTACTGTATTGTTTTTTTAATGACTTAATACAATTGAATGATTCATAACAGTCATTTTTCATAGTTTATATTAACAATAATAATGTTGGCTGTTTGGTTATGCAACCCCATGGTCCAAAACTGAAACATATTCAGTACTGACGCCGCGATCCCTTGCGGCGTCAATGAAAAACTATCCTCGCCTTACATGTGTTAATTGTCCAATAAAAGATAACTATTTCATCTATTGAATGTCAAAACCACTATTTATTGGAAAATGAATGTTTATTAACATGGGCTTTGTGTGTGTGTTGGTGGTGTGCACTTCTGGGTACTGTGGGGCTCGTTTTGGGGAGGCTGCTTTTTTTTTGGCTGGGCCAATCCCCCCCCCCCCCCCCCTTTTTTCCCTCTTTTTTTTCCCTGTTATTTTCTGTAAATGGAACTTCAAGATGAATCATGTGCTACAAATACGGAAAGTAAATGTATTTTTATTATTGTTCACGTCTCATCAGGACAACAGTAAGTATAAAAAAAGCTGTATTAGGATTTGACCCGTAAGCTATGACCTATTATAGAATATATAGATATAAAAATGCAGTCACGGCTTAATGCATAAAATCTAACTATAGATAGACACAGAAGCGCCCACTTGTAACAAGTGGGCGCTTCTGTGTCTATCTATAGTTAGATTTTATGCATTAAGCGAAAACTGATCTTATTTTAAGACAAATGTAACAAGTTGTTACATTTGTCTTAAAATAATATCAGTTTTCGCGTACACAACTGTGAAAGCTATGTTGGACTCTAGCGCTAGCGCATCGTCCAATGTAGGTTTTGCAGCTATGTACTCGTCCAGTAGAATCCAATATTGTACTCAATAATGTATGATAACCTCATACTATTTTACAAATATAACCAATAGCTTTTCAGCCTCTGTACTAAGTAACAGTCCAATAGAATTCTATATTGGAAATTGTTTTTATTCAGATCAATATTTAGACACACTTGGCGTCCAGATATAGATATCGGGATTCCACGCGCGTCCAATATGACTTTACACGGGATACTTCTACTACCTTCTTGCAGAAAGTTTTGATGAAAAGTGGTGTGAAATAAAGAGGTCAGTATACATAGTTTAGAACAATACTGATTCTATTTGACTCATCTCGTCCACTCTTAGTTTCACAGCTGTGCCCTCGTCCAGCAGAATTCAGTATTGTACACAATAATGTAAAACAAACTCATGATATCTTAATAAATGTTAAGATCAGTGTACTGGACATACTACAGGTATACAGTCCCGATGATAAATATCCTCCCATTTACACACGCATCTTGTAATAATACTCTGCGTGCGCAGTGCCCCAAAAAGTGAAAATGGTCACAAATGTGAAAACGATCACACATGTGAAATATTTTAACAAATGTGAAACCCTAGCCCTAATTCAACTATGATATGTAAACATTTTTGACAAATGTGAAAAAAGGTTGTTAAAAGATTTTATAAACATGTATAGGGTAAAATTATTTCAAAGTTGTGACCATTTTCACATTATGGGGTACTGTATGCGTTCAAGGAAAACGTACATATCGATTTGTAGCATTTCATAGACCTCTGATGGATGGAGACAGTGTAAGAAGTCTGCAATATTTTTCTAGTATGCATATATTAAGCATGTTGGGAATTCGAAAAGAACTATGAATAAAATGAAAATGAAAAAGAAAATTGAGTACATTTCAAACATTTTATTTTTATAGACGAGGGCAAAGAACAATAGAAGTATAAAACATTACAACTCCGATATCTTGCTAGTAAACATTCATAGGTGGATTCGTTGACAAATCCTGAAATTAGAAAGCGGAAATTGAAAAGCAATCATTTAGTGAATCAATCATTTAGTTGTAGATTTAATCAATTTCTAAAGAATGCATAATTATACCCCCGAAACGAAGTGGTTTTTTTCTTTTTTTTATGGGGGCTGGGGGTATATAGGAGTCACCCGGTGGTTGGTCGGGCGGTCGGTCAGGTGGTCTGTTGCATTTTCCTTGTCCGGAGCATAACTTGAAAACTACTAGTTGGAATTCAATACAACTTCATACAATGGTCAAGCACATTGAGAGGAAGTGCAGTGCACAAGAACCATAACTCCATCTTGGCCCATTACAGAGTTATTACTCTTTGTTACTTTTCCTTGTCCGGGACATAACTTGAAAACTACTTGTTGGAATTCAAAACAACTTCATACAATGGTCAAGTACAATAAGAGGAAGTGCAGTGCACAAGAACCTTAACTCTATCTATAGTAATTACAGAGTTATTGCCCTTTGTTACATTTCCTTGTCCGGAGCATAACTTGAAAACTACCGGTTGGAATTCAATACAACTTCATACAATGGTCAAGTACATGGAGAGGAAGTACAGTACACAGGAACCATAACGCTATCTTGACTCATTACATAGTTATTGCCCTTTGTTACTTTTCCTTGTCCGGAGCATTACTTGAAAACTACTTGTTGGAATTCAATACAACTTCATACATTGGTCTAGCACAATGAGAGAAAGTGCAGTGTACAAAAACCATCACTCTATCTTGAGTATTTACAGAGTTATTGCCTTTTGTTACTTTTCCTTGGCCCGGGCATAACTTGGAAACTGCTGGTTTGAATTCAATACAACTTCATACAATGGTCAAGTACATTGAGTGAAAGTGCAGTGCACAGGAACCATAACTCTTTCTTGACTCATTGCAGAGTTATTGCCCTTTGTTACTTTTCCTTGTCCGGAGCATTACTTGAAAACTACTCGTTGGAATTCAATACAACTTCATACAATGGTCTAGCACAATAAGAGGAAGTGCATCGCACAAGAACCATAACTCTATCTAAAATAATTACAGAGTTATTGTCCTTTGTTACATTTCCTTGTCGCAGAGCATAACTTGAAAACTACTGGTTGGAATGCAATACAACTTCTTACAATGGTCCACCACAATGAGAGGAAGTGCAGTGTACAAGAACCATAACTTTATCTTTATAATTAAGGAAAACATGGGAAAAAAGAAAGGTACTTTTTGTATTGTATCTGTTTTCAAGTCATAAATATATGACTTATAAAAACAATGACGGAATAAAATGTACAAGGTACAATTAAACATTCAGGAATTAATTGAACACTTTGAATTTGATTTTAGGTTTCAAACAAATTGTGTAAAAGGTTTGTATAAAACCTGTTTTATCTGATCATTATCAACCCCGTTTTAATAAATGAAATCTCATTAGCCGCATTTGGCAAACTTTGGCCATCTCAAGTTTAATAAATGAAATATTAGCCTCTCCTGATGGTAAATCTGTTTTAAACATCGGAATCTGTCCAAGATAGATTTGTGACATTCTATCTTAGTTTTACGTTGTAATTGAATGCAATCTACTTGACACCACATAGCTGTTTCAAAAATGTTTGAGTTACATGCATAATTGCAAACTTTGAATGGGATTCATTATAGAATACCTGACATGGAGAAAGATTGACAATATACCTGTATTTGTGTGTCTATGATAAAGCATCATATTTAAAAAAAAAAAAAGTTACCTGTTTTTGAGGCGGGAACCAGTTTAGCCTTTAAATCTTGTACAGCACATGACTTTATACGGTAAACATCGACCGAGGTTATTTACATATTCCCACGGGTAACACCATTTACGACATAGACATCTTCCCGGAAACCAAGATCCTGAAAGTGGATAACACAGTCAGTTAGTTAGGTAAATTAGTGACGATTTGACAACATGACCTCCTGAATTAATTAAACAAGAAATGACTTTGCTATATACTACACACAGTCGCCTTTAGAGTATGACGTTTAATGGGATTATACATTCTCATTACTCTCCCATTTCCTTATTTTGCTACAAATCTGCTGCATCTTTCCTGGTCGATTTCATGTGCTTACAGAAATACAAACAAGAAAAGCTCGTGCGGATAAATATTTTCTTTCTCTTCTCTAATGATATAAAGATGTTGTTTAGCTTATAGCTTTCAAGTCATTGCACAGTTATGTTCCTTTCAATTAAGACTATTTTGCTGATACATGTACATGTATATCATATGATATTTTGACATACATTGTGGAGCCGCCGAGGCGCATTTGTAGCGCGGTAGTATCCTTGGGTAAGACACAGCTATTTTTACGGTTCCTCTCTCTATTCTCCCTTTTCGAGGTTGATTCCATATAGAGTGAGTTTTGAGAGCGATTAAGCTAAGTTATACATTGTAAGAACGTGTTTCATAATCGAGAATAGACAAATTAGTATAGATATTTGTTTTCATTCATAAGAACATATTTTGTTCTCATATGCAATGAGACCAGCGAACAAACTGATGTACATCCGCCAAGGTACTATAGAGTTATGTATCAAGTATATGTTCTTAAACAGAATAACCTCATTTCTACCACAGCTGTATTTTATGTAATTATTACAGGAAGTATAAAACTTTTACCGAAAGAACGCACGGACAACAAACCAACAATGTAGTTTCCATATGCATCCCTTCAGAGGTGTAACAAAATAGTAAAAGACTAAAAATATCAAACTTGTATGTTTCGTTAGTGTTGACAATTTACTAATATATAATAAAGTTAAAACTTTAAAATTTACCTTCAGCAGTTTCAAGCAGGAAAGATCCAGCTAGGCAAAGCAGAAGCAACAGTGCAACCGCCCGACTGTTCATTATGTCTGTTTAACAAGACTGTCAAACGCATGATTAGGGTTTCCTTTTTATAGACGGTACTTCATCTGGTTCCCTCTTTGTTTATTTTCTAGCATCGTAAAAACTGTTAACGTGGAAACCAGTATGCAATATGTTTTTGCCTTTCGTACTTAATGAGATAATTGATTGATTGCTGCTAATTATTCAATCGTGAAACTGTTATAACAGATGATCGCTGCGGTCTGAACTGTAATGTTTTTTTTTTTCAACGAGGTCATAAATTAACTTGCACATAATTGAAAGTTCTAAACTAAAGACTACTTTGCATATGTGGTTACAAATAAAAATTCAACTAGGTCATACAATTAACTTGCACATAATTTAGAGTACTCAACTAAAGCGTATTATGAATATGTTGTTGTAAAATTTGGTTAACCCAGTGTTCAAAACCCGCTATTCGAAGAGACGATAGCTGTTTGTGATTTAAAAACGTTCAGCGTAACAAGGAAATGTGCTAACTAGAGGTACAACACAAAATGTTATACTAATTAAATAGATATAGGTTGGAATAGTGTTTCTTTTCCTATAGCCGTTCGAACTCTTTCATGGTCAAACCCGAAAAAATAGGAGAGTGGGTGAAAATGGCTTCATTAGCAATGGGTTAATATGATATCCACCTATTTAGGTTAAATATAGAAAACAAACACTTTAATATATGTATATAAAAATATCTAATAATATAAAGGAAGTGATATCAACATGGTTTCTTCTAATATATAAAAATAGTACTTGTCATTTTTATTTTTCCCTTATCTTTCAAATATGCATTTGTATGATAAGAAGCAATTATGTGTTATTAATTGAGTGATTTGATATTAGCCTTGTTATTTGTCCTAGAGCATTCGTTTTGACCCAAGCCCGTAGGGCGAGGGCAAATACGAGTGACAAAGGACAAATGGCAGGGCCTATATCAAATCACTCATTTAACGACAATTTTATTAGATAACTAGTAATCAAATTAAAAATGATTCATTGTATTTTGACTTAGTTGGAGCATTTTCTTTACTTCTAAATGGGATTTTTTTGGCAGTAACTGATTATTTTAATTTTTGCCGTCCAATCCTCCAAGCTAACTTCAACAAATTTCAAGATGGCGACAGTTTTTTTGTTCGAGAAACGAAACATTTGAACACATTAGCCAATCAGAAGGCTAAGATTTCTCAAGACCAAATCATTCATCAGCAATATTTTACTGGACTGGTCGAATAAGTGATATTGGCCTGATTTTTGTTATTGGCCTTGTCCTGCAATTTTAGGATATTTCTTACTATTTTATCGGGTAATAAATATATATTAGAGCCAATAAACAATAGTTATCTAATAAATACATTTATTTAAGAAATGAAACAATCATAACTAGACAATGGTACTTGACTTGTGTTGTTTGTGGTCGGAGTTTAACGCCCGTTCCAACTGTATTTTGGTCATATTAACAAGCGGACAGTTTCCCTATTAATCGTTTCTTGGAAGAACCAGTACTAGACTCCTATCCTCCGTAAGAAACCGCTAACAGACATGGTCGGTAGCAGGGCTAGCATCAATCAGAGGTTACAGTGATTTCAAGTCAGCGACTCTAACAGCTCTTCCACACTTGTGTAATGACTTGTGTATGAGTTGATTTTGTATTTGGTGTAAAAAATTGTGGTTTACCTCATCCTGACATTAATGTTTTTACTTCATTATTACAATTATGGTGACTTGCACAAATACATATATTGTGTTTACAATCAATACCATTGTCTGCATTAAGATCGTGTATTTACTTTTTGCTTTTTCGGGGGTTTTCCTACCAGGAAATTTAAACAGTAATCAATGTCGGAAAGATTGTGAAAGTCTTAGGTCAATAAATGAGACTAAATTTACTTAGAAATTTGAAAAATACTACTGTTTAAATAATATTATTTGAATTTGCATTAAATTCAAAAGCGTCTTTAACATTTTCCAACATTAGACGTAGAAATTTGTATAAAACGGCTAGAATTTTGATAGTTCTATCACATAGAATAAAATGTTTATAGCCATTTGGGAGAAACTTCGTTATCAGTGAAATCTGGGAGAGAGCAGCTTTTATTTCAAAAATCTGTAAGACGATATTTAGTGAATTGTGAAACAACTTTCAAGTTTACTGCGACTATTGTAACAAGAACATTTCATATACAGAATGAGTTGTTGTCTCGTACTTTAAATCGCAGGTATGAGCATCTGTTCAGTTGGTCTGTTTAAACTATGTGTTGAGTCTAAGGTTGCTCACCTTGGGAAAAAAGGCTGTAGCCAATGGCAGAAAATGTTTTGGTATATATTCAAATGTTGTCGAAATTACTTATAGTTAACTTCAGAAGAAATTGCTGCACGGGAACAATACTTCGCACTTCTCAATTAGAGAATCATAAAGCTTATCAATAAGGCAGCAGTATCTTGAAAGCCTGTTTCCCATGAAGAATGTTGTTTTATTATACCCCCAAAACGGTTTAGGGGGTTAAGAGTCACCCGGTGGTTGGTCGGTCGGTCGGTCGGTCGGTCGGTCGGCGGTCGGTCGGTCGGTCGGTCTGTTGCTTTTCCTGTCCGGGCATACTTGAAAACTACTTGTTGGAATTCAATACAACTTCATACAATAATCAAGACATTGAGAGGAAGTGCAGTGCACAGAACTATACTCCATCTTGACTAATTCAGAGTTTGCCCTTTGTTACTTTTCCTTGTCCGGAGCTTATTCGAAAACTACTGGTTGGAATTCAATACACTTCATACAATGGTCAGCCATTGAGAGGAAGTGCAGTGCACAAGAACTAAACTCCATCTTGACAATTACAGGTTATTGCCCTTTGTTACTTTTCCTTGTCCGGAGCATAACTTGAAAACTACTGGTTGGAATTCAATACAACTTCAACAATGGTCAAGCACAATGAGAGGAAGTGCAGTGCACAAGAACCATAACTCCATCTTGACTCATTACAGAGTATTGCCCTTTGTTACTTTTCCTTGTCCGGAGCATAACTTGAAAACTACAAGTTGGAATTCAATACAATTTCATACAATGATGAAGCCAATGAGAGGAAGTGCGTGTCAGAACCATAACCTATCTAGAATATTTTCAGGTTTTGCCCTTTGTTATTTTTTCTTCTCCAGAGCTTCTTGAAAACTACTGGTTGGAATTCAATATAACCTCATACAATGGTCAAGTACATTGAGAGGAAGTGCAGTGCACAAGAACCATACCCATCTTGACTCATTACAGAGTTATTGCCCTTTGTTACTTTTCCTTGTCCGGAGCATAATTCGAAAAGTACTAGTTGGAATTCAAAACACTTCATACTGGTTTAGCACATGAGAGGAGGTGCGTGCCGGAACCATACCAATTTTGCTCATACAGAGTTTTGCCCTTTTGTTACTTTTCCTTGTCCGGAGCTTATTCGAAAACTTCTGGTTGGAATTCAATCACTTCATAAAATAGTCAAGCACAATGACAGAAGTGCAGTGCGAAAGAACATCTCTATCTTGCTCATTTCGGTTTTGCCCTTTGTTCTTTTACTTGTCCGGAGCTTATTTGAAAACTACTGGTTGGAATTCAATACAACTTCATACAATGGTCAAGCACAATGAGAGGAAGTGCAGTGTACAGAACCTACTCTATCTTGACATTCAGAGTTATTGCCAAGAACAATATCTCTTTTTAGTTTGTTTGCAAGGTATTCTGTTACTACGAACTTTCTCAGTTTATCTTTTGGGGGTATTAATCACATTTTTTTCCTGACATTAACAAGAAACTAGCCAAGTGGTTGTAGAGGTGTAGTTTAAATGATTTTCTACTTGCACTATTAGCGGCTATTTCATTCTGCGGAGGGTTACCATTTCGGTAGAAGGCTATCCAAGCTGCAATTCTATGAAGTTTGATAGAAATTAATTCATTGGGCAAGCAGGGGATGTCATTTATTATATAATGTTTTTCTATTTTAGCTCTGGTGGCGATTTTGCCGAGCGAAGCAAAGCGTTTGAGCAATTTTGTTAAAACACTATCTAATAACAGACAATGCTGGTTGAAAGGTTGAAATTGGTGCAATAGTTAAGGAGGAGATGTCGTTTAATGTGTCTATTTGTAGCTCTTGCGACCATTTGTGCAGCGGAGCAAAATCGTTTTAACAGTTTTGGTAGAGAATTATCCAAGCAACAATTTTGTAAAGTTTAAATGGCATTGGTCCAGTAGAAAAAAACAGAGATGTCATTTAAAAGTTTTTTTTCTATTTTTAGCTCTGGTGGACATTTTGTGCATCAGCACGTAACGTTGTTAAAGGCCTATCCAAGCAATCGTTCTGTGAAGTTTGGTTGAAATTGGCTCACTTGTTAAGGAGGAGACGTTGTATAAAAGTGTTTCTATATTTAGCTCTGGGGGCTTTTTTTGTGTAGTTGAGCAAAACCGTTTGAGCCTTTATGGTAGTAGGCAACCAATGAACAATCCTTTGGAGTTTGGTTGAAATTGGCCTAGTGGTTAAGGGGGAGATTTTGTTGACGACGAACGACCCACATCACGCGACGACGGACATTAAGCGGTTAATAATAATAATAATAATAATAATAATAACTTTATTTACTGAAGGTTAACACATTAAGACATGCGAAACATTGACTTATTTTCAATGTGGCCTTCAAAAAAGAAAAGAAAAAAGAAACAATCCTGGCATTATGAAACAAAACATAAATGACATAAATGAACCCGACAAACACTTATCTTTTAACTAATGATGGATGCATTTATACAGTTGAAAAATTCCTAATCAGTCACACATGTTTCAGTTAAACAGTTAAACACAATAGTAAAAAGTTTATAAACAAGAGACGACGGACACCAAGAGGTCACAATATCCCACCATGAGAGCACTTTGTGCTCAGCTGAGCTAAAAATAACTAGCGCATGTGAGCACTTTGTTCTAAGGTGAGCTAAAATAACGACACAATAAAATAATTACCGATGCAGCCATTCATAATAATTATGTTGGCTTGTTATTTGAAAATGATAAAGTAATGAATATGACCTGTCTGATTGATGTGAAGCTTTGCACACTTTCTTGTCGACTTTTAACTTGTAGCACAATACTTGAACTGAGACATATGACAATGATTGTGTATAATGTCATGTTTGTAATTAATTTTATTCGCTGTATCATCCACTGACAAAGTACAACAGTATCTATCATATTATCATACATACATCACTGCGTCGTTTTTACTGCACCAGGTGAACAACCAGACCATGGCGTAACCAACAATTATTGACTTGATGTATGGTTACGCCGTCATGAAATGTCATAACAATGTTAAGTATGACAACTGATGACTGTTTTTTTTTGCCAAAACATAGTGTACATAAATTGTACAAAAACCGATAGAGGGAGGACAAAAATGTTTACAAATATGCGGAAATAATCAAACGCAGTACCCTATGCAACTTTGTCTTAATAAGAAATAAGTCCTACTTTTATAATGTGTCTACTCTTTCGCAACGACCTTCATAGGTTATCCTTTATCTAATATCCAGCAATAAACAACAATGACTAAATACTTTAATATCTTTTATTTCAACTGACCAAAATAAGAAAAAGAACTGTGAGGTAAATTTGATTTGATACTTTCGATGATTTTAGTAGAAGCTGTAGTCTTTATTGATGACGAATCCTGCAAGACAAACAAAACACGAATCATGTAACCATGTGACTTGTAAATACATGTACGCACATTTTAAGTGTTAAATATTTAGAAATGGATGTCATGAATAAAACAAAAAGAGTAAAGTGAGTGCAATGTGTTCAAAAGAAAGCCAAAAATGTCAGCATCAAATTCAGTGAAAGCAAATAAGTTGACAAAAGTTGTATATTTAATCTTTATTAGTTACACTGGCAGTAAGGACTCAATATATTGCCTATTCTGGGAGTTGACTTTCACAGAGTCGAAGTAATTTTAATTCTATTTGAAATCTTAATATATGATTTATAAAATACAACATAATTCAATATATTTCAAACAATTAAAAACCGTTTTGATTCTTTTGGTAGAGTAAATAAGATAATCAAGTACACTTTGATATATTTCAAACACAAGTTAATTGTATCCAGTAATATTTCTAGTATTTAATTCTAATATAGTGTTGATCTTTTTTTTATCACCGTCCGTTTTCGGCGTCAACAAAAATATTAAATTAATAATATTGAAGGAAAGGTAAATTAAACAACAAGCACAAGCTTCTTATTAAAATAAATAGAGCAAATGTTTCTTGTCTAGAAATCAGATTTTGTATTGGTATCAAATGTAACAGTAATAACGAAGCTCAGTTAAAACGTTTTATATTCACCTGTCACATACCTGGTGTCGGAGGTTAAAAGGTTTTAGCCATAATGACTATATCTCGGACAGCACCTGCGTACATATTTCCAGCACCAACCAGCCTGATACTCATATTTTGGATTGCAATGCCATTTTGAGCATCGACACCAACCCCCCTGATTGCGGTATGCTGAAATTAGGAAGTATATTCAGTGATCAATAAATAGTATTTAACGCAATGCTCAATATGATAAGTAAATCGTACGAATATAGACTTGTTATATGTACATGTAATATTATTTAGTTTATGTACTACGTGTACATTGTACTATCTAACGATCTTCTCGTATGTAAGGACACTTCAACAACCTTCCAATTCTATGCTTCTTCCGACAAGCTATTTTGTATGCATTTACATGTACTTCATATTTACGGACAGTATGAATTGTATATTAGGTTGATAGATATTAACTATTTACGTACTAAAATCATAAAACAATTCACGAAAGACTGAAAACGCAAGAGTATTTCATTGACCCTTTTCATTCGATTTTATCTAATGAAAAGTTGCCATACAGAATAAATTGCTAAATTAAACAAAAAATTATACGTTCTATTTGTCATTTCAATGGCGGTTGAAACGCTTCAAACTTCAAGCGAAAAACGAGCTTATTACGGCTGTAATGTGTGGCGTGCAATGTGTTGCAACATTATATCTATGAAAAATAGTGTCCACCATATATATATATTTATTCGATATAGTAAAATATTTATTTTAAAACAAAAATAATTACTTAATGCGACAAAATATTCATTTAAGCCCATAAAGTATTTAATGTAAATAAAAAATATGCGTTCGTTAAACATGTCACAACATAATTATTCAATAGTGGTAACATTTTTTATTTAATCCTGTAAAAGTTGTTCGATGTGGAAATAGTTTTGTGTAAAACGTTAGAAGACTATTCTATCATAGACGCTGCTATGATCGGTTTAAAGTATTCATAACAAAACACCATCCTTCCCATGTACATTGTTGTATTCTTCACATCACAGCTCCCTTAAGAACAGATGTAAAGAGGAGA
This sequence comes from Saxidomus purpurata, assembly GCA_022818135.1. Lineage (NCBI taxonomy): Eukaryota > Metazoa > Mollusca > Bivalvia > Venerida > Veneridae > Saxidomus > Saxidomus purpurata. Next base: position 41,195,423 of record JAFMSR010000004.1, on the reverse strand, counting down.
CGGGTGCAATACCCTAGATCCTTGGTTCTTTACCGTGCTTTGTAGATAATAGCACTGATAGTTGTCAGGCCTATTTCCTTGGAAGAACCAGTACATATTGTCTAGTTGGTTTGGAGACAGCTAAGAGCATTCTACAACAATTCCAGCGCTCCGACTGGGATTTGAACCCCAGACGTCTGATTGCCAGTCCAGCGCGTTACCATTGCAAAAACCGAGCCACCCATGATCAAACTTATTGAACAATTACTTTATACGTAAAGAATAACTTTCAAACGTTCAAACCAAAATTATTTTCAAATAGTTTGAAGGATTGAATAGAAATATAAACTATTGAAAATTTATGACATAAAAGAAATATTTGTTTGTTTTTTTATGAATACCTCACTTTTATATTATATATTTTATAGACTTGAATGAACTTATCAAAACCATCGAATTAACATTTGTCGCATGAAATGAGCTGTTTTGTTTTTGGATAAATAATGTGCGAGATCAAATAAATATATATTAAATTTTGATATTTATCAAAGATACAATATTGCAACACATAACACGCCATGAAAGCGATGACATTACATTTGTACAATAACAGAAAAATTCAAAAAAATAATCTTAATTTAATATTTACCCTCAGCAGTGTCCAGCAGGACAGCACCGGCTAAACAAACCAGCAAAATCAGAGCGACTGTTCGAGTGTTCATTATGTCTGCCCAACGAGAACGTCAAAGACCATGGTTTGGGTGTGATTTATATACCGTGTTGCATTGTATTATCAGCCCATCTGGTTCCCATTTTTCTTTTATTGTTTTGCATACTTAAATTGTTTACCAGGGAAACCAGTATTGACATTTTTATAACTATATACAATGTATGAATACATTTGTAACAAAAAATTAGATGATTGATTGATAAAGCTGTGTGTGACTCCGATTAATTTTCCTGTACCTTTTTGTACCAGGTACTACAAACCGACGAATAATCGATATAAGCAACAATAAATTATTTGCAGTGTAAAAGTCATCACAGTACGACTCGTTATTTGACATACTTTGTGAACCGACCTGTTTGAAGTGATAGCTGAAACAGTCGTGTTTTGTCTTGTTTTATTGAACAAAAGAGGTATAAACTAATATTAAAATGTCATAGGAAACCAAAATTCTAACACAAGTGATTACGTTTCCTATACAAAAATATAAGGAAAAGCCTTTTTAGACTATATATAAGACAAGTTGATTGCTTTAGTTTGAACTCTATTTATTCAACAAAAGCAGATTTGAAACAACAGACAATAATTAACAGATGAGAGAAAAAGTGTTTTCAACACTTATATCAATTCTTTTCCAAACATTTATTATACTATTTTGTCTGAATGTGCGTACCAATTATTTAACAGTGTTAATGCAATTGATATTCAAGATTTAGAACAATATAAGAGAAAACTGTAAAGGGGACTATATCTAATCTTAGTCTGCAGTGTTGAGTCTTCTGGCACCAGTATTATAATATAACGGGGGTTTGATGGAGTATCCGGATATCCTTGATTTAAACACTGTCAAGTTTGTGATGTTTTTTATGTCGTCAAGTAGGTTGTTTTAAGTGCGAACGGTAGATAGCAGAAAGGAGATGGAATAGAGGGTTGTCTTGCATTGAATTTGTGAGTAAGGTGTGCTGTTTTGCAATGTATAGGCTGATCTGGACTCATTTCGTTCTGGAGCCAGGGATTGGAGGTACAAATTAACTCCGGACTTAAACTGTGTGTCATTTGATAAAATATCATTAATTTATGTTGATTACATGGGCCAATTAGTTTTTGCCATTTTAAGTCGCAATAAAGTCTTTTAATTTTACATAACTTAGTTGCACCAGTGACGATTCGGGCTGCTTCTGTTTTGAATGCTTCAATATGATTTGATTGTTCGATGGTGCAATTTGACCAAACTGTGTCACCTTATTCCAAAAGAAGTCTGATGAAACTAAAATACATTCTCTTGAGTGATTTTCTGTCGACAACAAATTTTATTGTCTGAAGATTGCAGTACGTTTCCATGCTTTGTATGTTATGAATTTAAAAGTGGCATACCATTTTGCATCATGTGAAAGATGAATACTAGTAACTGTTTATGTTCGTTAACATCTGAGTTGCTCATAAGTTGGATGATTAGGTTAATTATTTTTTCTATTTATCATAAGTGATTCGGTTTTGTTTGGATTAAAATTGACCAGCCAAGTTTTTGGTACGTGGCATTCCCTGTTTGATATTATTATTTTTTTTTTTTTTTTTTTTAGCCCAAGTTTCAATAACGCTTTAGCTCGTTTGCTGCTGAAACAGGATTGTCAACTATAACATAAAGACTAGTGTCGTCTGCAAATAGTCGTATATTAGAGCTAATCTCTGTGACAATGTCATTGATATAGATAAAGAATAATATCGGCCCTAGTTTTGAGCCTTGTGAACTATAACATAAAGATTAGTGTCGTCTGCAAAAAGTCGTATATTAGAGGTAATCTCTGTGACAATGTCATTGATATAGATAAAGAATAATATCGGCCCTAGTTTTGAGCCTTGTGACACACCAGCTGTCTCTGTTTTCTACCGCTAAGGTATGATATGATATGTTAACCACTTACGCAATTTTCCAGTCATATCAAAACATTTTAACTTATGCAATAACCCCCTATGCCACACTCCATCAAAAGCTTTACATATATCACAGAAGACCATTCTAACTGCTTTACCTTCGTCTTATGCTCTTAAAATACATCGTTCCATTGTTTTTCCTATACAACTCAAAAGTGAAATAGGGCGATAATTACAGGGATCGGAATGATCAGATGTTTTTGTAAATCGGACAAGCATTTGCTAGTTTCCAGTTTGATGGACAATTACCATTGGTTAGGAGATTATTCACGTAATTCAAAAAGATTGGTGTAAGTACTATGGCACATTCTCTTAGTAACCGAGGATGTTCGAGATCAGGGCCAGAAACTTTTGATGTTTTTAATGATCAAAGAATGTCTAAATTGTCTTGCTTGAGAATAGGGATGTCTTGTAAAGGCCTATATATTGATATGTGTATTAGGGGAATTGGGCAGCTATTGTCATAGGGCAAAGACTAAGCATAAAATATTCGTTTAGTATATTAGCTTTTTCTTCTTCCGTGTTTAGCTGGTTTATTATCATATATAAGACAGGGATTGAAGGGTTTAGTTTAAGTACTTGTTGCTACTTATCTATCCTTTTCTCATCATAATGATTTCTAGCTTTGCATATTTCACGAACAACTTTATTACGTTTAGATCTAAATTTTGACCAGTGGTAATCAGTATTGTGGGTTTTAGCCTTGTAATATAAACGATGCACCCGATGGATTATGTCTAATGGGTTATGTTCACGACTTGAAACTTCAGCAAAAAGGAAGTGAAAGGTTATTTAGTTAAGGAGATTTAAATAGTATAGTTACTATATGGGTATTTCTCTTTCATATTACTATTTAGACCATACTTCCGTCAAACCTTTGACTGGTGTAAAAAGTTGTAACTGTACTTTTGGGAATTTTTGCTTACGCTTGTTATTACCTACGATTTTATTGCACTAATTTATGAGTAGCGCATGTACTTTAGATTTTCTTTGGTGTGGTGTGGATTTTGTTAGACGTCATGTTGGAAAGTTCCTGTAGACAGAAAGAGCTTACTAGATCTTTTCGGTAACTTAAATTGTTGTTATGATTGGGGATGCCTGAAATCGCAAACTTTGACCATACCCTATAGTTGTCATGTATGTCAATATATGAAACTTTAAAAATCTTCCTGTCAACAACTGCTAGGCCAAGGTCTTAAATGCCCTGTACGGAGTATTGCCCCGTAGTACTCTCTTAGGTTTGTTCAAATTATGCCCTCGGGATCAATATTGATTTACATTGTGTTATATACGAAAATCTTTAAAAATCTTCTTGTTAAAAACCATTAGGCCTTATACTTTCTATGTAGCAGTTTCAAATTAGTGGCTCTGCATGAAGTTTACATTGTGTTATAAAGACAAATCTACAAAAATCTTCTTGCAATAAATAAAGAAAAATAGTGTATGGTAAAAGCGTTTGATTGACATATTTTTATCAAACTTGGTTACATAACAATTTATGAGTTCATATCTGGATATTTGAGTGGTGTTTGGAATGAGTGGTCTAAGATTGAAATAAAATGACACTCAGGTGAGCGATATGGGGCAATCATGACCCTCTGGTTTTTATCCTATTTTATCATTGTTTTTGCTTTGCAAGTACGACACGCAATATTTTGTAGATCAAATTATCTGCCAAACACTAATTTTACTAGCCGAGTATCAAAAGTGACATTAATGCGTTCTTAGTGCTGTTTTATCTCACTATCTTGTTTGGGTTGTAAAACAAAAAAGATGAATTGTATTTTGACCTGAAAGTACTTGGTATTTCATGACCGTACATAAACCGTTTGTTTACCAGCAGAAAAAGAAATAAATCACCATCTATAAAGATCAGACATTTATTCTAACCTAAATCACTAAAAACGTAATGGATGAATATACTTAACACTTTTTTTACAATTCTAATTAAAGGCTCTTAAATAACCTTGTCATGCATTAACCGTAACCTCTGTCTTGATACATTTGTCGGCGTCGAATCACGCCGTGCAGTAATTTGTTCCTCTTTTTTCAAATAGGTGCACTAAAGTATCTTAGCTATAAATATATTGCCTGCCAGGTAGAGTGGTAGCGTGTTCGATTAAAGGTGAAGGTGTCTTTAGGCAGATGCGATTATTCCACACTGCGACCCCCTTCGCAGCCATCCTCATCCCCATCGCTGCCTCTACCTTACATCTTGAGAGCGATAAACGTTGTAAAAAGCGTTTTGAAATCGAGAATAAATAGTATGAAATGAAATATAAATGCTTTTGGGTAGCATCTGAGGACGGACAAACGTATAAAGTATACAGGAGGGGTGTGAGCCAGATGTTTAAGTGAGTAGAGGTTGGGTGTTGGTGATGACTGTGTAGAGGCTGGGTATTTGGGATCACTGGGTGTTTGGAGTCAAACCGATGTATTAGTGTGTAGAGTTTGGGGTTCGGGGAGAACCAGATGTATAGGTTGGTTTTGGGGAGGACCAGATGTATCAGTGTGTAGAGGTACGTATATGGGAGATGTATAAGAGTGTTGACGTTAGTGTTGGGAGGTGCAAGATGTATATGTGAGTAGAGGTTTGGTGTTTGAGTAGAGCAGATGTATGAATAGTGGTTGGGTGTTTGGCATGACTGTCTATAGGTTGGGTGTCGGGGAGAACCAGATGTAGAAGTGTGTAGAGGTTGATGTTGGGGAGTGCCAGATGTATAAGTAGGTAGATGCTTGTGTTTGTGAGTACCATATGTATAAGTATGAAAGTGTTGGTGTTGGGGGGGAGATGTATAAGTGTGTAGAAGGTGGTGTGGAGGGCGCCAGATGAATAAGTGTGAAGGGGTTTGTGTATGGGAGGACCAGATGTATAAGTGTGTAGAGGTTGTGTGTTTGAGTAGAGCAAATGTATGAATAGTGGTTGGGTGTTTGGCATGACTGTCTAGAGGTTGGGTGTCGGGAGAAGCAGATGTACAAGTGTGTAGAGGTTGGTGTTGGGGAGTGCCAGATGTATAAGTGTGTAGATGCTTTTGTTTGTGAGTACCATATGTATAAGTATGGAGTTGTTGGTGTTTGGGGGGGGAGGGGGGAAGATGTTTAAGTGTGTAGAAGGTGGTGTATAGGAGGACCAGATGTATAAGTGTGTATAGATTGGTCTAGGGGAGTGCCAGATGTATAAATATGTAGAGGTTTGTGATGGGGAGGACCAGATGCATAAGAGTGTTGACGTTAGTTTTGGGATGTGCAAGATGTATAAGTGAGTAGAGGTTTTGTGCTTGGGTGGAGCAGATGTATGAAGGTGTAAAGGTTTGGTGTTGGGGAGGAACAGATGTTTAAGTGTGTAAAGGTTGGGTGTCGGGGAGAACAAGAAGTATAAGTGTGTAGAGGTTGGTGTTGGTAAGTGCCAGATGTATAAGTGTTAAGGTTGGGTTTTTAGGAGGTTCGGGTGTATAAGTGTGCGGAGGTTGATGTTGGGGAGTGCCAGATGTATAATTGTGTAGAGGTTGGTGTTGTATAGGTCCAGATGTATTAGTGTAGAGGCTCGTGTTAGGAAGAAGCAAATGTATAAATAGGAAGAGGTTGGGTGTTGGGAAGGACCAGATGCAGACGTATGTCGAGGTTGGGTGTTGGGGTGTATCAAATGTATAAGTGTGTACATGTTTGTGTTTTGGAGGGCCAGATTCTTTTAGTTTGAAGAATTTGGTTGGGGAGAACCAGGTGTATAAATGTGCAGAGGTTAGGAGTTGGGGAGGACCAGATTTATGAATGTGTAGAGGTTTGTGTTTGGGAGAACCAGATGTATAAGTGTGTAGAGGCTGGGTGTTTGGGAGAACCAGATGTATAAGTGTGTAAAGGTTGGGTGTTTGGGAGAACCAGTTGTATAAATGTGTAGAGGCTGGGTGTTGGGGAGGACCAGATGTATAAATGTGTAGAGGTTGGGAGTTAGGGAGGACCAGATTTATAAAAATGTAGAGGTTTTTGTTTGGGAGAACCAGATGTATAAGTGTGTAGAGGCTTGGTATCGGGGAGAACCAGATGTATAAGTGTGAAAAGGTTGGGTGTTTGGGAGAACCAGATGTATTAGTGTGTAGAGGCTGGGTGTTGGGGAGGACTAGTATGAATGTGTAGAGGCTGGGTGTTGGGGAGAACCAGGTGTATAAATGTGTAGAGGTTGGGAGTTGGGGAGGACCAGATTTATGAGTGGGTAGAGGTTTGTTGTTGGGAGGACCAGATGTATGAATGTGAAGAGGTTGGTATCGGGGAGGACCAGATGTATAAGTGTGTAGATATTTTGTGTTGGGGAGTGCCAGCTGTACATTGGTGCTCACGTGTATCATGTAACGCGTCGTTCGTTCCGTAAGATGAAGGTTGCACGATAAGAATAATATAAAAGGGGTCTGAGATAGTAAAGACGACCACTCGTGTAGAACCTTAGCACGTTAGCCTCAGCATTAGCGTGTATTATTTGAACTATTGCTGAAATAGAAGAATCATTCTTTCAATCAGCTAAACTATCTTTATGTTACTTTTTTTTTCTTACCAGATATGCAAGATTTTCACCAGATAAAGCTAATTTACCATTAAAAGTAACGCTTTCTCAAACCACCATATGAATAGGGACTGTCTTTTTATCCACTAAGTGTGTAGAGGTTAGTCGTGGGAGACGGACAGGTATAAAACGTGTGTAGATGTTAAGCATGGAGTAGGGCCAGACGTATTTGTGTGAAAAGGTTAGTCGTAGGAGAGGACCAGATATAAACATTTGTAGAGATCGAGCATGGAGAAGGGCCAGTTCGTTTAGAGTGTAGAGGTGTGTCGTGGCAGAGGGCCACATAAACAAGTTTGTAGAGGTGGAGCATGCAGAAGGGCCAAATGTATTACTATAGAGATGAATGTCGTTGGAGAGGGCCACATATACAATATGTAGAGGATGAGCACGGAGAAGGGCCAAATTTATTCATGTGAAGAGGCTAGTCGTGGGAGAGGGCCAGATATAAAAGTCTGCACAGGTTGAGCATAGAGAAGGGCCAAATTCATTTATGTGAAGAGGTCGTCGTGGGAGAAGGCCATATATGAAAGACTGTAGAGGTTGAGTATGGATAAGGGCCAGATTTATTTATGTGAAGATGTAAGTCGTGAGAGAAGGCCTGATATGAAAGACCGTTGAGGTGGAGCATAGAGAAGCGCCAAATGTATTTGTTTGAAGAGGTTAGTCGTTGGAGAGGGCCAAATATAGAAGTTTGTTCAGTTTGAGCATGCAGAAGGGCCAGATGTATTAGTGTGTAGAAAAAAGTTGTAGAAAAGGGCAAGATATACCAGCGTGAAGAGGTTGAGCATTGAAATGGGTCAGGTGTTTTAGTATGTAGAGGTTAGTCGTGGGCGAAGGTCAGACATACAACTTTGTAGAGACTGAGCATGGATAAGGGCTAGATTATTTAGTGTGTAGAGGGGGCCAGGTATACAAGTATGTAGAGGTTGAGCACGGAGAAGGGCCAGATGTATTAATGTGTAGATGTAAGTCATGGGAGAGGGCCACATATACAAGTAGGTAGAGCTTGAGCATGGAGAAGGGTCAAATGTATTTATGTGAAGAGGTATGTCGTTGGAGGAGGCCATATATGAAAGACTGTAGAGGTGGAGCATAGAGAATCGCCAAATGTATTTGTTTGAAGAGGTAAATCGTTGGAAAGGGCCAAATATAGAAGTTTGTTCAGTTTGAGCATGCAGAAGGGCCAGGTGTATTGGTGTGTAGAAAAAAGTTGTAGAAAAGGGCAAGATATACCAGCGTGAAGAGGTTGAGCATTGAAATGGGCCAGGTGTTTTAGTATGTAGAGGTTAGTCGTGGGCGAAGGTCAGATACTAGTATACAACTTTGTAGAGACTGAGCATGGATAAGGGCTAGATTGTTTAGTGTGTAGAGGGGGGCAACAGGTTGAGCACGGAGAGGGCCAGGAGTGTACATGTAAGTCTGGAGAGGGCCCCACACACATAGGTGAGCTTGAGCATGGAGAAGGTCCAAATGTATTTATGTGAAGAGGTGTGTCGTGGGAGAGGGCAAGTTATACAATTTTGTAGAGGTGGAGCATGGAGAAGGGCCAAATTTATTCATGTGAAGAGACTAGTCGTGGGAGAGGGCCAAATATAAAAGTCTGTACAGGTTGAGCATGGAGAAGGGCTAGATGTATTAGAGTTAAGAGGTTAGTCGTGGGAGAAGGCCAGATATTTAATTTTGTAGAGGTATGTCGTGAGAAAGGTCCAGCTGTTTAAGTGTGTAGAGGCGGGGCGTAGGGGAGAGAGATACATTAGTGTGGGGGATGAGGGCAATTCTGGGACAGACAGAACGTAGACAGGATACGAATTACCACTATTTAATATGGCAAAATATGAAAAAAACTTAAAACTATTTATCATCTATTTCCATCGTGTTTAGATTATTTCCTGTATTTAACGATGCCTACCGCAAAGTGGTTCATTTCTCGACTTCGCCAGCTGTCAGTTACGGGCGAACACAAAGCGGATTTTAAATCGATTTAATTAGGTAAATTTTAAAGTAATAAAAGTACACTAAGTACGTAGTATGATAAATGCCTGATTAATATGAATGGCCTAATTAGTATGTAACAGCATTTTTTCAAATTGACATATATTCTAAAAATAGCATTCTTGGAAAAGTTGAAAACTGCCTCAAGGTTAAGAGACTAGCTCATCTGTCAAAGCTTTAGGATGAAGGAGTACACATCATTTAGAGTTACATCAAACAATTAGTACTTTAAGCTGCGGTCATGAATTTGGTTTAGGTGATATTTAAGACTGTAAAAATATCTAAAGGCCTTTGCGACTATAGCAAAAATCTGGGGACCCTTTTGCACTTGTTTTAGTTTATGTTGGACTGCAAACTACATCAAGATTTGCAGGCATTTGAAAATATTTCTTCAACAGCATATTACGTTTGCAATTCAATGTAATTAGTAATAAAAGCCTTGATGGATATCATTAAAAGTTCAATGCAGTGTAAACATTGATACAAAAGCTGCTTTTAAGAAATAATTGAATGTTTAAAAATATCTTGTATGGCAAAGTTATACCATATGTTAAGTTTTAGTGACATAAACCAAGTTAATAAAAGGGGCATAGCTCTGTCAAATATGACCTTGCTCTACAAAATTTGGCGGAATCCATACTCTTTTGCCATAAGCAATACAATTTGAAAGTTTTATGAAAGCAATCTTAAGAGATGGCGAGGAAAAGTTATTGCCAATGTTATGTTTATGTGACGGTCCGACGAACTGATTGACGGTCTCTATGTATAGCCTTTTCTCCGAAAGGCCGACACAAAAAGCAACCGAACATAAATAAGTCTGTATATAAGATGACATTTAAGAGATGCGTTTCTAGGTTCAATGACACTTTCATTCTGAAGATATTTCACATATGGTATAATGTGTTCTATTATAAGTTGTCAAAACTGATCAATTATGTTGTTTACACGGACCACAAATGAGTAATAACCACACTGATTCATATCAACTGTTTCAGCCTTAGTTGCCATGGAATGATCGACATCAAATACAATGCATTCAGATTGAATTACTCCGAAACTGGCCCTGTAAACACTCAGAAAGACAAACATTACAGGCAGAAAATGGCAGGTCAATCTTCGAAATTCTAGTTGTTAAAGTTACGACGGAGCCGTCGAAATAGATTAGCCTACTTCGCATGCAATCTGTAAGCCTTTCAATATTCAATTGTAAGGTCACTGTTAACAAAAGTTAGCAAGTAGTGCTAAGGTTGGCTAATGTGATCGCTTGATTACCACCGTCTGTCATATGTCTGTTATTTTTTACATCGACAATATTTCGTATAATTTTGCAATGTAATCATTATACAAATAATTCTCAATGATTGATAAACGAATGCTAAGCTATGTTGAGTTAGGTTCCTATATCAAATCATAAATACCGTGTGAACGCTCTATAATTCACAGTTTATACTCGATCATTATAAAAAGTAATTTCTTTATAGTCTTTAGCTAACGTATGGAAATGGCTGTCAAGGGATTACAGACAAGGAGCTCTCTTGGGGTTTTAGATGATGCATTGTAGACACGACATAGATCATTATTATGAAATCTCGTCAAAATTATATTCCTGATTACATTTCTGATAAATGTAGAAATAAAACATGTGGTATTAAACAAATGGGCCACTGAATCTATTTCGATCAGATGAGTCAAACAATTCTGTTACATGTTAAAAAACAAACAATTCTATACAAGTAAGCCCTTTAAACTTATATATAAATAGGAGGTACATGTTGCATATGGTGACCCTATATCGCTTACCTTAGTACCAGTGCACTTACCTTAAGTAACTTGTACTGTTACTACATGTAAAGGTAGTCAGTAGTTGTTAAAGTAGCCACTGGTTACTAGGGTGTCAATGGTTGCTAAAAGCCACCAGCCGCCAGGGGCAGTCTGTGGTAGCTAAGGAAACAACTTGTCTGTGGTAGTTGCTTGGTAAGTCGCTGGTTGATATAGGAACTCATACGAAGCTAGGATCTTTCCTAAAACTCTTTATACAAACAAGGGACCATAGGGCTTAGTCAATTCTGACCCAAGTGTCATGGTTTAAACACGCTTGATAGGGGTCTGTCGGACAATATCTTACCTCTATGCCTTGTGGTTTAGTTTGTTTTTTTTTCTAAAAAGTATCCCTTTATTAGTTTATGTAACACAAGTGACCCCCAGGACGGGTTCAATATTGACTCCAGGGCAAGAGTCAAACAAACTTGGTAGAGATCCACTACCAAATATTCAAGCTGTAGGACTTGTGGTTTCGGAGATAAAAAACATTTTTCTATACAAGTGAATTATGAAAACCAGTGACGTTCCAGCTTAAGTAAAATTTAACCTACGGTGTCCACTACATAATGCTACATTCCAAATATCTGAACTGTGGGCCTTGTCGATTAAGACAAGAAGAACGATGAAGTGTTCCCTACCAAAGCCTAGGTAAATTCAAGTGATCCCTCTGGTCGGAGTCAATTTTGACCCTCGGGCCATTATTTGAACAATCTTCGTAGAGATCCACTAGGTAATGCTGCATGCCAAATGTTAAACTTTACGCCTTGCGGTTTAAGAAAACGATTTTTACAGTTTTCCCTATAGATATTTTCACAAATTCTAGTGACACTAACGGAGGGATTAATCATGATTTCAACAATGTTCATAAAGGTCTATCAGGCAATTCTACATACCAATCTAAGTTCTGAGGCGTGCAGTTTTGTAGCAGAAAAAATTAGTTTTGCATATAAGTTACCAACAAGACCATTGTTTAGACCTTCTTTATTTGAACAATCTTTGATAATGTCATTCGGGAACACGTACATGAAGTTTGGTTGAGATTGGGCCATGTAGTTATCAAAACTGACACCGGAGGTCGGGCAAATGAACACGTCTTCTATAACGTTTAAAGGGCAAAATCAAAGTGCCACATTTTGTAGAGAAGAAAAATTATCAGAATGTTTTATTTGGATAACTTACATTTGGTAGAAGACAAGTGTAACAGGTATAACCATAAGAAGAGGTACGTTGGATAACTTTAGAAGCCATAGTGTGTAACAATCTGAACAAAATCTCTTAAAGAGGCACTCCCTACATCTAGTAGATAATAATCTAGAAACATAGATTATGTGTTGAATGATTTTAAAATGATAAATAAATACAATTTTAAAGAAGAACCTATGGCGAAAAAGCCCTCATTTTACCACAATTCATCAATATAGAGTCTTTTTGTAATAAATCACATCCACCCAATAATTGTACAACAACAACTTTACATAGATTATGAAAGGGTTTACGTACTGCAGTATATTTTAAACCGCTTATTTCATCGATAATGACTGTACTGGGAATGCAAAGCTGAAACTTTTAGGTTAAGTTATAATATTTTCAAAGATTTTATTATTTATGTTTTGGAGGTTATTTAGTTTGGCATCAGTAATAGAGTATGTCCCTTTAAATTCACCTTCAAATAAAGCAAACGTATAGGAGGCATCATTCTCTGACGTCAGTCGTCCTTCTGTCCGTCCGTCAGCAATTTTTTCAAATGACATCTCATAAACTACTTAATGGAACTTAGCCAAAATTAGCTAGACCATTCTTGCATTAAACTCTTTAAAATGTGTTCAAATGGTTCCGGTTGAACAACTTGGCCATCAGAGTTGAAAAATCTTTGAAAATCTTCTTCTTCTAAACTACATGACCCGGAGCTTTGATATTGGGCTAACATCATCATCTAGTGGTCCTCTTATCTTGCCCTTAGGGGTCATGTTTGGCCCCGCTCTGGTGGTCACTCGTTTTACATAGAGTTGTACAGGTACAACTTTAAAAATCTTCTTGTCTGAAACCGCAGCCACAGAGCTTAGATATTTAGCGCGTATCAAATCTACCACATCGTTCATGTGCCAAGTCTTTTTAAAATCATTCAATGTATGACAATGTTACAGTACGGACACGAAAAAATGTAAGACCGGACATACGGACGGTGCGATTTTAATATGCCGCGTTTAGGGGCATAATAAAAAAGAGACTCTTAATAAAAAGATCCGTTATTTAATTAAACACAAATCTTTCAGATATTTCATTACCCTGTTTATATATGTGGAAAAGTTTAAATGCATTTATATTTACTTCCAGGATCCAAAGTAACAAATGAAAGTATGAATTGTCTATATTATGTAAAATTCAATTATAAACTGACCAAGTTTTATTTATTGTCTTTGACAATTTGGTTCTTTAGAATGGACTGTCCCTGTATTCGAGAATTAGGATTTGGCCAGACATTTGGGTGTCTTATTGGATATTGTGTACCAGCGTACCACACAGCAATCGGGTACAATCTCTTCTTTACATTCCGCACTTGGCCTGCACAGTCTTCGAGACTGACGTCACAGTCTTCAATTTTTAAAATCGACACATCTGCTTCATTTCCTGCAGATAACGAACCAATCGATTTCATGTTATAAGCACGAGCAGGTGTAGACGTCACAGTTTTAATTATATCGTTAAGTGGCATCTGTAGATGGAGGAATTTCGTCATTACAGTTGTGAGGTCGTACACTGGTCCATCTTGATTAACTGTGTGCAAATCACTTCCTGTACGTATAAAACAGAAATACCGAAAAAGTAAACAAGAGGGCCATGATGGTCCTGTATCGCTCACCTAAGTATCAGTGCCCTTAACACCAAAGTCGCAAACACATAAGCGTAATGATTTGAACAAAGTTGACAGACGCCCACTAGCCAATGCTATATAGAGGACCACTTCACAATGATACTATATATATAAACTCTTTGCCTAGCAGTTCTTGGGGGACATGTTTGAAGTGTTTCCTTTTGGTGGACATGGTAACAAAATTTATGTCTGGAGTGCAAGTTCTGAACGCCTTTTCATTCAGGACCATACATGCAACATTCTTGTGAACGTTTTGTTGAATTTGACCACTGCAAGCGGCTCTGGAGAAGATGTTGTTTGAATGAAATTGTGGACGACGCACGACACAGAATAGACGACGGACTAAAGATGATCATACTTATTCATCATGAGCACCTCATGCTCAGGTGAGCTAAAACCGCAAATCAACATTGAATAGCGTATGTAAATCCTAGAAATAGACTTCTGTTGTCCATTAGTTTTAAGTAGGCAACAAATAGAACAAATTCTCAGCTTTTTTCTGTTAAGACGGATCGGACACACCTAATTATAGATTACTACGCAAATATATTTGGTACTGTTTCTGTAGTATATCAGTCGTTAGCAGTCTTTTAAGACCACCAGTCGATTTTAATGACTCTTTTAATCTTTAATTCTTAATATTTAAAACTTTCAGTTTATCCGCTGACTAGAACAACTAAAATAATATGGACTTTTTGCTTTGAATTTTTGCAATTTAAATAGTCTACCCATCAAATCTGGCCAGAAATTGTGTTTAGCTGCTATTTCTGCAACGGTCCAGTTGAACGCTCCAGCACCATGCCCGCAATCAAACAGAACACCACGTGATTTTGCTTCTATGACGTCATTAAAGATTTCGTGCGTATCAGGATCAATGATTGAATTCCGCCAGCCGTTAAATGTATGCGTGTTAATGTCTCCAGCTGCCAGGTTTTTTGGGCATCCAATGCCAGAAGGCGACGCTGTTCAATAAACATACTAAGGTAAATTTTAATATTGATCAATGAAACAAAGACACAAACACTTTTCTATGATTCACAGACAGTTTTGGCATCTGAAGGTTATGCGGTCCAACACATACTGCAGATTTCATAATAGCGCGCCGTTTCAGTGTTTGTTGCGTATCGATTGAATACAGGTAATGAATGACTAAAGCGTCTGTAGGCGGAGCTACATTTTACACATACGGAGAGCAATAAGATAAAGTGTGTCTGTGTTTTCATAGTGAGAAAAAGAATATAAATCGGTCATATTGTTTACGGCATTCAGTAGTGTTTAGTCGGCGGTTACGTACATGTTGCTTGTGTGCTAGTGTCCCATCAAGAAGGGGATATACGCATACAACATGTACGTGTAAACCGGTACAATGTCTTTCACTTACATGAATTTAGTGTAAATATATGTCGCGTAGAATGAATAAAAATATTGTAAATATACATTCTATTTCGCTCTTTCTATAAATGATCCGATCGCAATACTTGCATATTATGCTTATAAAATACGACTTTTACTGATATCTTGTTACAACCGCGCATGCTTTGCACGTGCTGTATTTGACTTACAAGAGTGCTAAAATGTTTCTGTCGATGCTCTGAAATCTGTAAAATGATAATCTGTGTAGCAAGAAATGTAGCAAAGACCGAAATTTTGTTTATATTTATCTGAAGACAGGTTTATTTCTATCATGTACCTTTTGACTATAAGATTATTTCTACAATCCCTGCTGAAGATATCTAGCGCACTGTTATCAGAGTCGTACCGGAGAAACCAGGCTTTCACAAAAATGTAGAGCGTTTACCTGTACCGGTAGTCCAACTATTTAGACATAATGCTTGTTTCTTCATGATTTCTAATTTTTTAATTTTTGGTGTTTTTTTTTTACATCTTTGTTAGCATGACTTTCCTCAATGAATATAAAAGTAAAATATCATAAAAGTGAAAATTAAAGATAATAAATGCGAGGTCTTTTTTCTAGGACTACCAGTACATCACTTGCCAACAAGTTGCCTATCTATCGCCAGTACAAATGAAATTTCTTTGTTTTATTAGTAGTTTCGGTCCTTCATTGGTGACGATTACGTGTACGATCGAGCCAAGTTTTGATGTTTTCAGTTTGTGTTTATTTTACCGACATACGATTTGACTTTTTCGCAAGTTTGTACAGCGATACTTTACCTGAATCTGAGATGGTGTACACGGAAGTTTGCTATACTGTGCACAAATATTTACATGCAGAGCGCTGTATATGTATATAATTTACCATAGTTTAAAGAGTGGTCACTCAATGATCTAGACATTCTTTTTATAAATTTTACGAAGGTGAATTTCTGTTTTCTCGTAAAATACAATCGACGATGATGCACAAAGCAACAATTATATAAACATTGTTTTATACATTTCTCATCACGCTTTTAGAAAGTATTTCCCGTATGAAAAAATATACAGGAAAGATGATCAAGGGTGCTATATTCTCTACAGGTTCAACAGTGATTCACAATATAAAATGTCTTAAAACGTCGTTCAAACATCCTGCAGAAATGTTCTTGGAATCTTTTTGTAAAACGTTCGTCGTATAAGTCAGACTCTTTACAACCGTGTCTTCTTAGCTCAGCAAACGTTTCAGATACTTAGCCGAGGACACTTTTCCTCCATCAAATTTTATTATATGGACTATATTACAGAAAAGTATAAATCTTTGTTTCGTGTTGATTATAGAACACCAGTACAGTTCGGTTTCTTTGTAAAAATTGAATACAAGTTGCTGTCTGAAATATACTTTCGAGTTTTAATTAAACCAATTTTATCCAAAAATAATACAAAGCACTAGATTCAAAAAACAAATAATGTCGCAGATATGTAAACTTAACTGTCAGTATAGTGTCAGTGTGTACGATAAGGTATCATTTGGGCGGAGCTTACTACAGAATGTAACTCGACGTCTTTACTACCTGTGTGTAAAGCACACAAACGGCCCCATTTTTTTTGTGCTGAAGTTCAAGACGCTGCTTTAAGTTTAAATTTGTTACCGTGCTTACCGTGTGTCATATAAATACAAGATAAGAAAGTAGTTGGTAAGGTTGTTTGCTTCTGTGAAAAAACAATCATATAAAATCATAGATAAAAGTAACATATATTGACACGGAAAAATGACCCACTGATTTTGTAAACACGCCCGAGAATCTGAATCAATGCAGTGGGCACCGAATAATGTCAATAACCAATGAAACTGCGTTGAGTCGCGCGCTGCAGGTGATCCCGTTATACATGTACGTCCAGCTAGACAGACATGCTTTTTAAACGGTTGTTAACTGATATTGTCTCCATAATCACTTGAAGTGATAATGATTTACCTTCATCTACCTGGGTTGGAATAGTAGATTCTATATGGTGAACCATCAGAGGCAACCCACAACGTCTGGCGGATGATAATGCACGCCTTTAAATATATAAATACCATAATAATCAAGAAAACTGATATATTTTATTGATTATAACTATCTAAGTCGTTTTTCACGCGACAGCTATGTTTAGCTCACATGTTCTATATCCAACATCCAGTATGTGTATTAAGTGTATACCACATATTAAAGAAAATTATTCATGAATAATTCCATTATATTTATCTGTCATCATGCATAAATTTACATCATCTACCAATCTATACCTCCATACATGATCTTTATAATGCTTGATAAATATGATGTTAAAGTCATATAAATTTATCAGTAACATAATGGGCGATATTAGACAAGGGAATCTCTTAAAATCATAGCTGTTGTTTAGTCGATGATTGAAGGATAATATACTTGCAAATAAAGAACCCGTGTGGTCACTGTGTATATAGATCCGTCCCACACGTTCGTACAAGAGGGCATGTGATTGCCCTAGGCTAATCAATTTTGAAACATTTCATATTGCTTTATATTCAACTAACCATGCTTTCGCGTACAAGCTATCAACCCGAGCTGAAACACACTCACCTTTACTTTTCCGTAGTGTACCATATTTATAGATTTCTTTTTCTTGGAAATTTGAATGTTTGTTAACAGCTAGAAAACTTTCATGTAAACTCATTCGCTTTAAACCTTGCATTAGTGTTACTGGAATATGTTCCTGCTTTTACAGAAGTTATCTAAAATATATTCGGAAGTTAAAGCGCCAGATACTGGTGATGTGTTAAATAATTAACAATTAACAAACCTGAATGCCTCCTCTTCAAGCTTGCCTCTGTCACACACACTAGCTGACAACCTGACCTTGACACCGACTATAACATCGCGATTATTTTGGATGCACTTAACACATTCTTCCTCGTCTAAAATTGCAAGTGTGTCTGACTCCCCGCCTGGAGCTAAATATAATAGACAGCATATATGTTGAGTGTACATACGATGTGTACATAATACGACATGTTTGGTGTCATTCATCCAGCAGCGACCTGATGTTCTTGTTTCGTAAAGCATAACATTTATGCCATAAACATACATTAAAATTAGGTTCCATTTTTAATTGAAGATAGGCCTGCATTCTTTAAGCGAATAATAAGGGAATATTACACCTTACAATGAGGGGACGATGGAGTCAAATGAATGACCCTAAACGCATTTAGTAAGAATTATCCCGTGCATCCAGATCGAGGTTAAAACGATAAGCTAGCGACCTATAACGCAAAAAACAATCCTGCACTGTGAAATTTGATAGTAGACCTAGGTGAGTGTACATGTACCTGAAGGTTTACAAACGATTTTAACAGCTCTTCCCTAGCTTTCTTACCTCCCCCGGAACAACCTGCAGCAGCAAGTCCATGTAGTGCGATGTGTAGTAAACAACGTACACGCGTCTTTGATTGGTCAATGATAAACTTACGCAATCCCATAAACGTAGAAGCACCTGCAAAAAAGTACAATATGTCTAAAGAAGAGAGAAAGAATTCAATGCCAGTATGGTCTTAATATTTGAATATTTATAATTGATAAACACTATTGCTATTGGAAGAGCCAGCACTCTACTTGTCTCTGATATCCGCCATTGTTACAATCAAAGCCGACATGAAAGATATACATGTAGACTAGACTGCTTTAACTTGACAAATCTGAAGTCTCATACTGGTTTGTTCATCACATGTTCGCCTGCAATATCACGGTGGGGAATCACGTGATCAGAATAATCTCTAAACAAAAGTAGATCTCAGAAAAATGTTAGAAAATAATGAAAGCCGTTTGGATGTAAATGTAAAATGTAGCCTATCTTATGGCAACACAAACGTATTATAGAACTACACATGTCTCAATCATAGTCACCTTCCGTTTGTGCTGAACACTTCGAGAAACTGACATAGTGTTAAACACAATAAGAAGATAATTGTGAATGAGACCTGTGTAGTTCTATAATACTTTTATGTTGCCATAAGATAGGCTATACTTTTAATTTACAGGTAAACGGCTTTCATTATTTTCTAACATTTTTCATAGATGTAATTTTGTTTAAGAGGTTATTTTGATCATGTGATTCCCCACCGTGAAACATGATAGGCCGTGACTTCATTTTACTTTACAGATCTAGTTTTTTTTAAAACTTTACAGATTCATACCTGTATATGCCTGAATAATCGTAATCCCCGTTTGATAAGTGTGTCCTTACTGTTAGAAAATAACAAAGAATCAGCTAAAATGTTACTTACCTGAGCTTCCTGCATCAACTACTGTTGTCACACCACGTGCTAAGCACGTGTCATCGGGATTTATTCCAAGCGGTGTAGCATACTGGTAACAGTGTACATGTGCATCGATTAAACCCGGTGTCACAATATAACCAGACGCGTCATAAATAGTTTTAGAATTTAGCTTAAGATTCTTTCCAACCTCAATTATTTTCCCATCTTTTAAAGCTACGTCTAAAGTATCATCTACACCATTTTGAGGATCGATTACTCGTCCGTTTTTAATCAAAACATCCATATCCAATGTTCCACTAGAGTATATTGTTTTGCGATTTGAATGAATACAATCTATGCTACATGTGCTAGCCCTGTGTACTATGCTTAACTACACTTAACTTAAACCGTTAAATCATGTGTTTACATGTATGCAGTCTGTCTAGTTCCCATACATAAGATAAAATCGAAACCATATAAATGTAGCTCATCATAGCACTGAAAGTACTGTTATCTTAACATTAGTTCCTTTTAATATAAACGACTGTACTGAAACAGGTAGATCTAATTAAAGAGAATAAATGATACGTATAAGACGATAAGGAGAAATTTTATAAATAAGCCTAGAGCTTTCTACTCAATCCTTTATGCTGTTGTGATATAGTATTTATAACATGTGACTTTTCAATACAATACTGGTAACATATTGTTAGAGCATATACACAAAGCAAAGGGGGAACAACCATAGCAATTTGCAAGGTCACAAGGTATACCAACATTAATGATAATGGCGTATTTAATTTAATCATATACCAGCTTTAAAGTGTTTTAACACATAGTTACAATGTTCTGTTTATTTGTACAAGTGACAGATTTGTGTGAACAACCGAGTTAGGCTTCCAGCCAGTAGGTGAAACAGTTCCCCTACCAGGGGAATTTTGTAGACACTATTTATTTGAAAGCCCAATATCTGCTGAACATTTTCACACTGTATACATGCTGGCCATTGGTGCATAAGAAAATTACCGTTACCCCCTAAAATGTCTATGCAAAATAGCTTTTTTTAATCTGAATGAAATATCCATGTTGTCCCATCACTATATGAACTGTATTTCAATAATTACATTTAATGTCTACATTTAGCCTTACTGTTTCTTAAAGTACACATTTTACCATATTTGGATACACTGTTAACGCTGTAATCTACGTTACAGAATGTTACAGTAAACACCATCAAGAAAAGACAACTGAAATTCTGTTGAACTAGTCAGAATGAAATAATTCTTCATTTTTTGCAAACATATTACTACGTTTTTATGCATTTGGTGGAGCTTTATCTCATATAGGACATGAAAACCCTTCGATATTCTTCGATACTGGAAAATTGCAATATTAAATATGTTGAATTTATTATTGTTCTTACATGAATAAATTGAAAAATAAACAAAGTCCAATCCACTTTTGCCTTACTCGTCAATTTTCATTTTGATCAACTGAGTGTTTTTCAATAACTATGTACTAGTTTATGTTTACAGCTTTCTGTCATTTTACAACGTCTAGTCACAAGCTTGCGCTTGAAAAGTACAGTGTAATGTACTGTTACGCCAAACTGTTCTGCTTCGCGAACAAATAAGACTAACATGCCTAATGATCAATTTGACAGTGTAAAACGATCCGTTCATGTAAAACGCATGTATTTTACAAAGTCCTACTATATGTTAAAATCACAAGCAAGTCATGATCGCTTTAGCTGCTGAAATCGCAACTAGAAATTTTTGTCGAAACTTGAACGGAAATTGAACAAAAATGGTTTGTGTAATTTAACATTCATGTAGAACAAATCACACGTGTACTTAATTTGAAATTATGTTTTGTCCAATCGCTGAGCAGTATTGGCTGCACTTTTACTTGAGTAAATCAATCATTATATACTGACGTCAGTAAATAGGGTAAAACTCTTGATAAACATAACAATATTTCAAACACTTAGTGATTTAAAAAAAAAAACATGTACAATTATAATAAATTGGCCAATTTTTATTGTAGTAAATGTATCAAAATGAACACTATTTGAAAATTCGACGCCCGCCAAAGAGAAATAGTATACTCTGTAGCCATAAACTGTCAAATGATGATGATTTATAATGGACATATAGTCATAAAAAAAGAAGTATCGTACAAAGACAAAATAGCATTTTATTATATAGTTGTAAACTCATGGCAAGAGTGTTTCATTTCACACAAACCACCGGCTTTTATACAAGTTAACTACATTAAGGAGCACTCAATGGGTTATGGCAAAAGTGCAGCATGCATGAACATATCAAGAGAGCTGTGATGGATCCATTAGTTCAACGAAACCATAACGTCCTCAAAATTCAAACCATTTTAGAGCCTGCATGCAGATTATTTTCCATTTTACCAGTGTTGATGAGAATGGATCCCGTGAGAAAAGTTGATGCTGAGAAAATAATTCATTCTTATATGAAATGCAGATTCAAGCTGAACATACTGTAACAGGATCATTATCATTCAGCAAAACGTAAGCCTACACACAGACAAACGAGCGGACAGATATAATTGGTCACAATAGTGCTGGTGTAACTTCTGGGGGTTGGATTGGGTTCTTGGGTGAGACCATTCGGCAAAAAGACAAAGTTTCCACCTTTTACTTGTATATAATTTTATTTTAATCATTATATTATTACGTTTATCGAACGTTTGTAGCGCGTAACTGTATTTATATATGGGAAAGTCCAATATTCTCACACAGATGCTTGTCGTATGGACTCGCCACCAAATCTATTCTTGCCCCATGTTGTACGAGACGTAATTATATACATTGTCACCATAATCATGTGGTCAGTAGGTAAGCAGAATAAGAAATTGCAGCTGTAATTGGTTAGCTTACATGCAGTTGTAGGATGAATGTAACGATACTGCAGTGAGCAGGGGCGAGGGTCAGGCCTAAGGGGGTGAGGTCCAGACCCCAAGCATCTGTGTATTCTCATACTGACCAGGAACCGTTTTAGAGTACTCCTGTACTGACATGCATGGATAAATATACCTGTCATATATACGGATGTTTTTTCTTCTCTCAGACTTTTTAAAAGCAGTACATAATATATGTAATATATGTAATAATTTATGACAAAATATTTGAACTGCTGATTAGGCACAGTAGAATATACAGTCCGGCAATCTTAAACCCAGCCGCAAGCAGTCGCATGTAATTTATTGCCGAGTTCTAGAATAAATATAAGCTTTGATAGATATAGTTAAATGTAAGCTTTGATGGATATAGTTAAATGTAAGTTTTGATGGATATAGTTAAATGTAAGCTTTGATGGATATAGTTAAATGTAAGTTTTGATGGATATAGTTAAATGTAAGCTTTGATGGATATAGTTAAATGTAAGCTTTGATGGATATAGTTAAATGTAAGTTTTGATGGATATAGTTAAATGTAAGTTTTAATGGATATAGTTAATGTAAGTATTCAGAAGAGTTAAATGAGCTTTGCCTGGATATAGTTAAATGTAAGCTTTGATGGATATAGCTTTGATGTAATTTTGCCGAGACTAAATTAACTGTACGTTTCAATGAGACTGAATAGTTAAATACTCAGAGAAATCATGCCTGACTATTGTACACCAAAGAAATGCATTGAAATATGCTTGCTAATGCCTTAAAATTTGCCGAGACAAAATGTCTAGTTTAAGTTCCTGAATGCTTACAAATATGGATGTACATTGCATTGTAAACCTCTGCATGAAATGCATTGAACTTTATCAAAGGGCTCGAACAAAATGCGAGTGCAAGTTACGATATAAAATCACCCATTTAATAACATATAATAATAATTATTGTCTGTATCTTTCATTTGACTATATTCAGATGAAAATGGCACACCCTGGTCCAAAAGCAATTTTACATGCTCATAGTTTCATCACCCACCAATCAATCAAAATTGTTAACCGCACCTTATTAGTCATTGCGGGACTAAGGCATTAATTGATACACTTAAGCTATTATCTTGTCCTTTACCTCCTCAAACATCAAGAAGGTGGGGCTAAGGATGTTTTATTATTGAAGAAAATCCGATACGCAAATCGAACCCGTATTATTATACCATGGCTAAAGAAAATGATCTCTTTCCCCGATGAATGGGCGGGCAAAAATGTTTTTTTGGTATGCATGTATGTGCTTTGACCATTAACGGATCTCTAAGACACCATAAAAGTCACGAAAAGCGCTATGTATACAAACAGATCTGTTCCTTTTAAACACTGTACATATTAATAAACAAACACTTCAACGTCACACTCACTTACAATTCAAAAGGAAGTTAAAAGTATTATCACAAAGGATAGGAGGTTAAAAATTGCAGATATGGTTAGGAAAGAGAAAAACGTCAAAGCAATAATACACAATGACTCGGAAAAGGCTAAAGTGCATGAACGTATGTTGCATTATCTGTGTAAAGGACTGTTGTATTAATTTTTTGATATGACACATTCACATCTTGTCTTTAACTAGTGGACTTTTATGTGCGAGCATTGCTCCTTCAATCGCGTTAGGATTTGGCCAAACCTTGGGTTTTGATATGGGATGTTCTTCACCCTCACGCCATACTGCAACAGCGTTCAATCGTTTCCTGACGAATCTTGTTTGAGCAACGCAGTCCTCTAATTTAACATCACAGTCTTCAATTGTTAATAGAGTTACATCTGCCTCTTTTCCTTTCGACAATGATCCAATGGAACTCAGTCCATACGCATGCGCGGGAGATGATGTCACTGCTCTTATTATGCTACTAAGTGGCATTCCAAGGTGGAGGAACTTTGTCATTACAGTTAAGAGGTCGTATGCTGGTCCCTCTGTACTCATCGTATGCAAGTCACTGCCTGGATAAAATAAGACTTCTTTAAAACAATAAAACAAAATATATTTCTAGTAGAGATAGTGTACTTATGATTATCAGTCAGTTGAATTAAGAACTAGTTATCAAATAAATTACCAGGTAGTTTGGTCCAGTAGTTTCTAATCGCAGAAGATTGTAAAAATGTACACTACGAAATCACACTCGCGTACAATTAAAGAAAGATACGTTATATTAGGCTAAGTAATGAAGAGCAAATAATATGTTGGTACAGAGACTAAATCTTACTTCAGTGAAGTGCTGATACGGTTAGAAAAAAGAGGGAAAAGATCAATGCATTATTTGGAGTCGGTATGGGTACTTTTCTCTTCTTGACTTTTCATAAAACCGCCGTCAAAACTCATTTTGATATAGGTCTAAAGAATATCCGCTGATTTTAGTCATTCTACAGTTAGTTTTAAAAAGATCCGTTAAAGTTTAAAGTCTATCAAAACTTTATTATTGTACCCAATAAATCTGGCCAGAAGTTTTCTTTTGCTGCTATTTCTGCCACAGTCCAGTTGAAAGCACCAGCTCCGTGACCACAATCAAACAGTACGCCACGTGACTTTGCTTCAATGACGTCACTATGGATTTCGTTAGTTTCCGGATCTATTATAGTTGACTGCCAACCATGAAAGGCATGCGTATAAATATCACCAGCCCGGAGGTCTTTTGGGCATCCGAGGTCAGAAGAAGAGGCTATAATAATGAGAGAAAAAAACACTTTCATTACAATGCACATGTACATACATCATGTCGTATGCAAAGGCAAATGACTATTGAATCTAAACTTTGTTTTCCTTCAAGTTAACTATTTAGACAACCAGCATATCATCGTAAATAAATAACTTATTATACTTATATAATGTAATACATCATGTAAAATAACGTGTTCTAAAATATGTATTCATAACACTCGCAAATAATTAATGAAGTAGTGATGTTGAAACATCCATACGAAGGTTAATAAGTAATTAAAGTAATTTCTTGTTAAACGGTTGGACAGCTATTTTTTGTATGCCTCATTCAGAAATCATTGACTTGATTATAAAAATAGCTTTGAAGAGAATGTTGGTCGGATTAAGTTATCAGTTGATAGGAAGACCAGATCTTCTTTCTTGCATTAATGTGCTGTTAACCTTTTGCCACCCGTTACTTACAAAAGAGCCCAATCTAATTCTGTATTGTTATGTACTCGTTATTTCACACGGATGTCTTTTACCTGAACTATGCTGTCTAGATGACTTTATTCTTTTCTAGGTGGCTATTCTAGATGTGTAGTCTATATTTAAAATAATCCAATTAAAATAAATAAACGAAAGGTTTTATTAGATTGTGTAAGGAAGGGAGGCAAAACGTGAAACGCTTTTCAAATATCACACAACATTTATTCCGCATACGAAAGGACAAGAGGGCAAAAGTGCCACTTTATCGATGGCCCGAACCCCATTGGCAAGTGTACAAGGTCAACAAAAGGATTGTAGAAAACAAGGCAAAAGTGCAATGTTTGATAACTTTTTAAGTCTTCAATGCTACATGTTGTTAGCACGGCGTCAAACATTTCAAGTTCAAGGTTATCATAGAAATAATCTCTTACAAAGCTGCATACGTGGTCCAAATTTCATGACTGTAGTTTCATGAACAAGAAAGGTTAAAAGATCAAGCTGAATATTGCAATGTATTTGTAAGCCTGTACACTTGGTCCTTACTTTACTGCTGTAGCCTGTAAAAGTAGAAATTCGGTCAACAGGTCAAAGTAAAGTCATCTCAGGTAAGTGTTGAAATCCATCCGTGTGGTTGTAATTTCAAAAAGATAAAATTTCGTCTAAATTCAGGGTCAATGTCATACATGATAAGAACTGAAATTTATTTGCAGACTTGTATAATTATGTGGTCTAAATTTCTATGAAATTGCTGCAAAAACAAGATAGTCAATAAAAAGGTAATAATCTATATCGCTTGGTGTGACTACCCTCAATCATAAGAAGCAAACATCTGAAGAAAGCTGATAGTTTGAAAGTTTAAAAAATAATGCTGGGTAAGGTGTCGAGCTTCAACGACCAGTATAAGCCCAGTCTATCTGATCTGAACGAATTTTATACGTCCATTGGTCACAAACCACCTGGATTACAATTATTCTTCTTGTTCAGTTTCAATTGTTTTTGCGTTTCCGATGAGAACACTGCTCTGTCACGTTGTGACATTTATTTAAAATACTTCCGCCATTTAAGAGAATATATTTAAGGGAAGTAACAGTAGGAATATGCATGCGTTTCTTAAAACAATACAATACTTGCCTGTTTGTGTAGGTATGGTTGAGTCTGCATGGTGAACCATGAGCGGAACATCACAGCGACTTGCTACTGACAGCGCTCGCCTGTGGTATACAATTTTTTTTAAATGTTGAATAACTGCACACGGATTTTGCATAAGTCCTACATATCAGTAAGATATGCTCGCGCAACTGTTGGTAGTTAAATTGAAATAAAGTGGCAGTTGGATACTTACATTTATATGAATACGGTGCTATTTTGCATCTTTCAAGTCTCAAACGTTTACAGGAACACAACCAACGTGACAAGAATTCTATTACAGACTTTTTTGAAATGATGTTTAAGAAATACGTTTAAGAACATGAGAAGAACTGACTAATTGAGATTATTTACTCTCGGTAAGGGTCGTGACCATAGCACCGAACATAGTGAGAAGAACGTGAGCCAATGAGATTGAGAGCATTCGAAGACAAATGTGCGGGTACCAAACGAACATTTAGAACCTTAAAGCCCCGTCCTAAACAGTTCATCCCCTTTTTGTATAATTTATAAGAAATATCGAAAAGGAATGGGAAAAAATAGTGCATAAGTACATCCCTATTAAAGGCTGTTCAAATCAGCTAATTTACTCAGTTCATAATTATGATAATTGTTGATTTAAGAAAGAAATAGTTACAGTATATGTGATATTTACTTCAATGTTTGTCATATCTTACCGGCGTCGAGTTTATATTTTTCGTCAAAGTATGGTAAATTACAGCATATGCAGATTACGAAATGACGTCTTAGTATTTAAGTATTTAACATATTGTTAGTTAATATGTACTGCACATAAGGAACTGATTTTCTCCACAAAATTAATATTCAGATATTCTTTGTTCAAGTACCAAGTATGTTGTCCGAATGCCCTCTCTCGATGCCGATCATTTAAATATTGTACCTGAAAGCTTCGGGTTCAAGTCTTCCTCTATCACACACACCTTCAGAGAGGCGGACCTTGACACCAACTATAACATCTCGGTTATCTTGGATACATCGCACACATTCCTCTTCGTCTAAAATTGCCGATGTATCGGATTCTCCACCCAGTGCTGAAAGGTTTAAATACATATTGTGATAAAGTTTGCTATCCTGTTTAGCATGCAATGATGATGCAAATTACCCAACCTTCTTTTGAAGTTTTAGATCACCAGCTAAAATAATCTATACACTATCAAATGTACAAAAACTTGTTTAAAGAATAACCTTAATCCATGTACAATATAAAAGAATGTCGAGTGAATAGAAGTTTATTTGTTGTTTCTCTTAAGTTTGTTAGACTAGTCGCTTAACATCAATTCCATCGTAAATAATGTTGGGGAGGTAGTACTGTTGGAGAGGTAGTAATGTTGGGGAGGTAATGTTGCGGTGGGGGGCGGGGGGGGGGGGGGGTAATAATGTTAGGGAGGTAATAATGTTATATACGTACCTCCTCCAGAACATCCAGCAGCTGCAAGACCATGTAAGGCAATATGTAGTAAACAGCGTACGCGAGTCCTTGATCGGTCAATAATGAACTTTCGTAGTCCCATAAAAGTAGATGCACCTGAATTACAATAACGAAACAATTTTATATTTTTCCGTGAAGAAATGTCACATTGGACTCGTGCGTACATTGTTTGCTTGTTC
This sequence comes from Saxidomus purpurata, assembly GCA_022818135.1. Classification (NCBI taxonomy): domain Eukaryota; kingdom Metazoa; phylum Mollusca; class Bivalvia; order Venerida; family Veneridae; genus Saxidomus; species Saxidomus purpurata. The sequence goes on along the minus strand of JAFMSR010000004.1, from coordinate 41,167,030 downwards.
TGAGACATTCTTTTTTCGGCGCAGCCGTGTTAAGCTCGCTTTTCCACGGAAGTATTATGAGTGACTTTCTCAACTGGTGAAAAACGATAACTATTTCTAGCAACATAATTGATAAGAAAAACAAGGTTTAATTTTGATTTCCTCGATCATGCACACGGCACAACTCGTGATTTTCCACATAACTGATACTTTTGTCGTCAGTTTTCAGCAATCCTCGTTAGTATCGTGGTAAGTATCCCCGCCTGTCACGCGGGAGACCGGGGTTCAATTCCCCGACGGGGAGTAGCATTTTTTGCGGCTAAGAATGGCCACGATATGCAGAGAATAACAGCAACCTTGACCACTGAGTATGGGAAAGAATGTTTGCATTTTGTCTTCACTGTATCTCCCAAACACCTTGCTGGATTTTAATGAAAATTTATAAGAAGTCATGTTGTGCATATTTATATTGATTTGGGGACACTAAATATCAAAGGTCAAGGTCACAGGGACCTGTTACTGATAAAAAGTCTTGGCCTCGCTACATCTTCTAAACTTCTTACTGCATTATGATAAAATTTGACAGGTCTAGCTACCTGTTTCATATATTCAAAATCGCGCCGACCATCTTTTTTAAAGAAAGTTCTTGTTTCGGTTCATCCGTACGAAAATGAAAAGCTTGCAATTACTGTGTGTAAATGTGTTAAACGGGTAGGCAGTGTATAAGTTCAGAACAGGACTCCAGACAGCCACAATTTCGAAAATCAACTTTTAATCTGGATCTTTATCTGTTTAAATGCTGCACGAAAATTAAGCGCCGCACAAAGGTATACAAATGTATCTACTCTAGCTGATTGTCACTGGTAGGACGTACAAGTCTCTGCCACTGTTCGAGACGACACGATATTTGTGGCAATTCGCTCTCGAAAATGGGAGGCAGAATTATAACTATGATATTACTTATTGCTTGTCAAAATATCATATGTCGAAAACTATTATTAATAATAAATAATCGATCTATTTTATTACGCAACTGAATTTAATTCTTTAGGTACGTTTCAAAGAACCATCACTGCTACAAAAGATAGTTGTTTAATGTGTTACCAGAGCTTCCAGCATCAACTACTGTTGTCACACCACGTGCTAAGCACGTGTCATCGGGATTTATTCCAAGCGGTGTAGCATACTGGTAACAGTGTACATGCGCGTCTATTAGACCCGGTGTCACAATTAAACCAGACGCGTCATAAGTTGTTTGAGAATTTAGCTTAAGATTCTTTCCAACATCAAATATTTTCCCATCTTTTATAGCTACGTCTAAATTATCATCTACACCATTTTCAGGATCGATAACTCGCCCGTTCTTAATCAAAACATCCATATTTTCATTCATATTAATCTTGATGTTTAAACTCTTTTTCGAATTAAGATTTCACTTTATAACGTCTTTAGTCTGCGGGACACTCGTCCTACTGATAATTCATGTACAAGTACCAGTACTTATCAATAATGATAAGGCAATATATACTCAGTTAAAGGTTGTTCACCAGTATATGGACAGTATTTCTAAATGAGAAAAAATCAGTGCTTTCAAAATTGAACGAGATCGGTTATAAATCTTGCAGCAGAAAGGTTATTATTTTTTATTTCAAACAGGTTTTCTCCGTTATATATATGGAACACTCTAAGAATTTTTTTTAACCATATGCTTTCATGAATAGTATGATAATAGCTACAAAATGTACCACCGCGTACAAAATATAACGGTGCTCAGATTGCAGGACATCTATTGGCGACATATGCAGTTCAGGTATGTTGTGAGTTAGATCCCTGGTTTTAGTATACATTATGTTACCAAAACAGAAAAATATGTGTAGGACCCCCGTGCCTTGGTCACGTTGTATAAATCTTCAGTACATTTATACTGTACTTACTGATAGTGGTAAATAAGAAGAATGCTCTTCTTAGATTGTTTACTGCATAACTAGATTATAATTTCAATTGTCCCTTCCCAACTAAATTTTGACTAACTTAAATCATTTTATAAAGCAAGATAGCAGTTGTTTCCAGTTTTTGTCCAATTAAGACCAGTACTGGCGCTATACAGTAGTAGGATTTTACTACTGTATTTAATTGTAAGCACATTTCTCTGTTTAAATGACGAGAAGAAAATGTAGATATGTCTCAAATTCACTCTGTTTTTTTCTTATAAATTTAAATATCGTGGTCATGAGTGCAATTGGCACAGAGAGGACATGGAAAACATGTTTACTACCACTGCGACACTGTTTCTGCATTGGTATTACTAACATTTCTTATAAAGTATAGTTAAATTTTGTCACGTCCGGTTAATCGTATTAATTCACGTGCACGTGATACTTAGAAGAGATACATTTTTATGACGGCTATGTGCTGGGGCATACTAAAATGCAAATTATACACTTGTATTATCATTCCTTATTTTTGTCATTCAGAAGGGCAAGCACAAAGATATACACAGTTTCCCGTAAATCCTCTTCTAAATCCTGAACTTAAGTTTATTTGTTTTATTAAGTGTGCAAGTGAATGCTTTTCACATATTTCTTATTGATCATGAAGTCAAGTCATGCCTTTAATTTAACCGATTTATTGAAGCCTGTAAAGACATGCGGTATGAGTTTGTTTTGACCGAGCAAGGTCCCCAATGTACATGACTTTTTGTTTGTTTATGTCAGGTGAACGGAAATATGGAAATGTGTATATTATGTATGCCTATTGGCAAACTTTTAATACTTTCTCACGCACATGAACCTCGTTCTAGTAAATCAAGTTTTGTACTCGATTAATTCAAACAGTACTTTTAAGAACATGTTCCTGCATTTATTCGCCTACAATTTGTTTTATAGACTCAAACAAATCATTGTACCTCGAGGGATGTTTAACATGTAACGTGTTTGTAATATGTTCTGACTGAGAAGCTGATGTTTTTCTAAAATTTGCCCGACATCCTTTCATAAAGTTGTTCATTGTTCGCATGATGTGAATCCAATGAGTAATGGTCGGCTGGTAAGATACAGGTACATAGAACAAGCAATAGTCCTTCTTGAGTTATATCTGCGACTGGAAAGAAATGTTTTCACCATCAGAAATAGAAAAAAGGGGGCATAGTTTGGAGTGGAAAGAAAGTAAGAAAGTGACTTTTCAGTCTGCAAAAGCCTGGCATAATGACAGGTGGATTATCACGCAATGGACAGACCTGTCGAATTCGTGTTCCTAAAGTCCACGTCTGATAGTATCTATTAAATTTCTGTTCATACCTATAGCCCGATATTGTCTTCTCAAACAGTCATTATTTAAGGTGTTCCTTGCTAGGATTGTTACGTGTTTTTACTTTCCGTGATCACACAGTTCATTCCCGCTGTTTCGTAAATTACAGTCACACTACGTAGACTTTAACTAATCTTTATTTGTTTCTATCAAAGTCTCGTTGTATATTTCGTGTCTGTAGGAAAAGCGTAAATCTAGCAAAACTTTACCTGGTAATCGCACAGCAATAGCTTCCCTTAGATAGTTATTACATTGTGTCAACAAATAAGTTCAACCTTAGTGAAACCTCCTTTACTATGAGTACATATACTGAAACGGAAATGTCAGTTACTTTTTGTAAGTAATGCTCACATGGGATAGAAATGGCCTCAAAACACAAATTTAAAATGTATTTCTAAATCTTCAGCTACATTTATCTCAGGCTGGCAAGAAACACTATAATTATTAAGCCTAAGTGAGCTTTATATATAACCATATAGAGGGGTCGGTATGTTTGACATTCTGTGAGGGAAAATACCTGAAGCACCTTGAGATAACCACATATAATTTCATATACTGTGACAGTGTCAGGCACGAGAAGTACGTCTTGGTCGTTTTGGACTCTTGGTGGTGATACTACTAGTTTATAAAGAGGATGTTCCTAACAGTGAATCGATGTTTTCAGCTCTTGGTTCCATGGCTTGGGAGCATTTACACCGATGACGCTACGTTCCTGTGATATTCTTAGAAAAGACTGCTCTCTTCTTAATTTTACAGATTTTGGCCACCAGTATAAATTAATTCTTCGCTTAGATGTTTCATTTTGGACGCACACCATAAAGTTTTAGTATTTAAAATGTATCAAGAGAAATTGAAAACAGGCTATTCGTTTTTGTTAACCAGTTAAAACATTATCCGATAGTATACATAATAAATGGCATACATTGAACCTATGTGCATGCTAAAGTTTGTAAACAAAATGATCGAATTATTATTTCTGAATAGTTAAACCTCAGGGATACCGATACAGGGATGAGTCTAAAGAAACGTTAATACAAAATGAATCATAGTGAGCTGACCGAATCTGGAATTTGCACAACCGTATTGTTTTTGTATCAGTATTTCATCATCTTAAATTTTCCTTAGTGCTTCTGCTTTGAGCACCTGTGGTAGTTGAGGCGTTATATAAGTGACATGATTGGAACAAGTTCTGCCTATCAGTTTATGAACAGAAGTAAGTATACAACGAACAATTGTAAAATGCCTAGTGGTTGTACATTGTATATTTATATTTAATACACTATGAACACTGCGAGTACTTTTGCACACACGGGGCTTTTTATTTATTATAATTTTTTATTTTAAAAAGAAGGTAAGAGTCAAACCCTTTTAGCACAAATATATACATATATAAAACAACAACATTTCAGCTTGCAGAACTACTATTTTATTGTTTCAGAAGAGATAAATACAATAAAAATGTGAAATTCGTTGTCTTTGGTTGAATCCGTTGCAGTTGTCATCAGTCCTCCGTAATATTCTATAAAACAAGTACGATACAGGTAAAGCTGTATAATACGTTGATACATAAAGTTTCCCACCTTCACTTTCATTATTTCGTGCTTTTAAAAAGATTTTTAAAAACCCATTTTTTTTTTTTTTAATACTGTGCGTAATATTCATATAGATCCTTTGCTGTTTGTTTAATTAGTGTTCAATAAACAACTACCGATAAAATAAGCATATAACCTAGTGCAAGATTCAAAATAAGCTAGTCTATGACTAGAAAGTCTAATTATTTCTTTTTATAATCATAGTTAATTCCAACAACACAACAAAATCATGTTTTCTAACAGTTGTTTTTTGTATATGAGAATTTTATGATTCATTATTTGGTCAATGCTATAAAATATAATACGAGTTTCAAAAATTTTTCGAACCTTTTAACCTTTCTTGTGGTAACGATGACCCCATCCACCGCCATAACCACCACCATAGCCTCCGCCATATCCACCGCCATAGCCGCCGCCGTATCCACCACCGTAGCCGCCACCGTATCCACCGCTGTAGCCGCCACCGTAACCGCCACCGTACCCGCCGCCGTATCCACCACCGTACCCGCCGCCGTATCCACCACCGTATCCGCCTCCGTAGCCTCCGCCGTATCCGCCACCCATTCCGCCGCCATAGCCTGACAAGCAAAATGGTAATTATCCCAATTTTGAACTTACTTTAGTACAAAGGATTGCCATTTTATTATCAAACACATTTACAATAATAATTAAGTTAAAGGTGCAAAAGTCACTGCAGTTTTTGGAGCACACGCCAACAATAAACTGGGCAATAAACTAGGTAATACTGTATGTTTTCATCGTCGTTTTCATTTTTTAAACGTAATAAGAGTCACAAAATCAAGATTTGTATTTAAAGTGCTTCATACCGCCCCATCCCCATCCTCTTCTACAGCAAACCATCCTCCTCGGCCATCCTTTACCACACCATCCATTAAATTTCTCCCATTTTAAACAGAACTTGGCACAACGACACCTCTTTTTCCATTGCCAAGCTGCAAAAAAGTGTCAACCCATGAATTGTAAAGTCTTATGACGACAAAAAGCTTCGGGGACACAATTCAGCGGGAAGAATAATGAAGTCATCGGAACATTTACTTGGTAGTATAACCTATTGACAGGTTTCAAGTGATGGGTACATGCGTTTTGAAAGCATGATATAAAACTGATTCCATTTTTATCCTGTTCAATATATATAGAGGATTTGAATAGATTCCTGAACCTCTCTCTCTATATATATTGTTTAAAGTCCCAGAATCTTTTCTTATTTTACAGATATTGTAGAACCATATTGTATTTGCCCTGAAACAATGATATTCATTGTTTTGGTATTCAAGTCGCACGTAAAAGAGTTGCCAGAAAGCCTTTTTTACTTTTTGCATTATCATTGAAAAAAAGACTGCTCTATATTTCTGACATGTAAATCGAAATTTAAAAAGTTAAAACTTATGAATGTTTTTTGGTACAAATAAAGGTGAGTTCCGCCGGCTAGACATGTTTCTTTGTAAAATAAGATCTACTTGTCAATGAGGTCCGGGGACTTTAATGAAAGGGGAATATGTTTTATCACAAATAACTTACCGTCTATCCGTGAAATATCATTATTTATTATCCAAGGTTAACATGCAAGTACTCTATACAGTATAAATCAAAACACATGTAAATTGCGCATTTAACATCTAACTGTTCAGAAAGGACAAATGAACGAACTTCTACTCACACGAGCATCTGGAGGAGTATTACAATAAAACTCCATAGAGCTTCTCATCTATCAGTTCGAAAACATTTCGAACAAATGCTGAGGATTCAGATTTTAAACATGGAAGTCGAGAATTGTGAAATGCTTATCAAATAAATGATTTAATATAGAAATGAAAGTCACATTTACCTGGACCACAGACAGACTTTCATTTCGATACTTTCGGGGGAAATCAGAATACTAAATACTTCTGTGTTTACCATTCACTGAATGGCAGCAAAGTAAGTACAAAATAGTATTGCATTGCTAAAGAAATATTTAAACACAACAAATATAATTCTAATATGCCTATGGTATATTTGTATAGTCAATTCGAGTGCTTTAATATGATTAATGCACTCGGAAAAGTAGGCGGAGTTTCGGAAAGGGAAGTAGCACCTTCCGGCTTTTCTTATTTACTCCCGTGCAGAAAATAAAATATAGAAACAGAAATAATATCTGTATAAATACATCAGTCGCATGAAAAAGTTGTGTTTAAGAACATAAATTTATTTTTGATTGCGTCAAGTCAGCCTTAGAATACCCTCACCTTGTTTTCCTTTTAAAAAGACCAAGACATTCAGCATAACAGTCATACAATGTTTTGATTCCGGGGACATTAATGAAAACGTTTACGTCTCACACTGACGTCTACTCCACGTTAAAACGTTGTACGTTTAAATTAACGGTGTACGCATTTAAATCGATTGTCTGCTTTGTTCTGAATCTGACGTCTTCTGCAAATGTCACAGACAGGTATTTTTTTTTTTTTTATTGATGATTAAATTAAAATAAGTATGTATAATCGTTATGTATGTTCTTGAATAGCTGCCCGAATAGGGAGTATATTCCAACGCCACTATTTATGCTATTTTACACATTACCGCCGTGCTGAAAAAAGGTCCGTAGTGTTACGATAGTTTTCAAAAATTCGGCTTATAAGAATCGAATATCTATGGCTTGGTGCTTTATCGAAATTGAAGCATTTCCGTCGGTAATGTGCCTGTGAATAATTCACCGGCTTCGACCTCGTGATTATCCGCCAGGCACTCACCTCTGGGGAAGCTACATTTCGAAAGCCTCCAAGCATGTCTAAATCATCGCCCAGTGTTCCTTTCATTCATAGTTTCTGAAATATATCGTATCCGACTTGTGTTGCCATATAATAGACACAGTCATGGTTTCGCTACTTATTTAAGCATAAAGTGGATAACTAACTAAAATTGAAACAAACTGGGTTACGCTAAATGTAGCCACAGATTTAAAACTTTGAAAAACTTTTAACAAGTGAAAGAAAAACGTTGCTTTGTGTTGTTTGTTGATCGTACTTTCCTGACTTTATCAAGTAAAATTCTAAGACAAAATATAAAAAAGAATGTATACGTTGCTTGAATAGTTTTACAAAAGTATCTTACCTTCTGACTGTTCGATAAAGACGACACTGACCAAACAGGCAATGAGAAGAACTACAGCTGCTTTCATGATCACGGAGGGGTTTGCTTCGCAGAGGTTAAAACAAACTGACACAGCAACATGTTATATAGTCTCTGGTTTGGGCATTAAAACGTGACCAGCATTTTATATTGCAAATTAAACCGCATTTGCAGGTTTAATGTATTATTTACAACGCAATTTTATGAAGAAAATAAATTATTTCATTGTTTATTTTAAGAATTATGAGGCTGAAATGCGAAAGACATGTTTTTGACTGAAGGGTTACATTGATTGATGTCCGAAGAACAGATAAGAACGTGCGTGGAAATTAAGATAATTATGCTTAAGTTAGAGAAGATCATAGTCAAATACCCGCTGTTGAACCGTATATGTCCCGGAACGTATATATCACACGTGTGTGATATATTCGACCGTAAATATAACACGTGTTTAATGTGCATATTCGTTTGGTCATTTTTAACAGTTACAGAAAGTATAGTTGTGATATTAAAGTGATGAAAGTACAAATTATCTTTTGCTTAAGTCTTCCAGGAAGAGGATCGGAACCGATCCACAGGAGCCGGCCTCGTTTCGTTTCTCTGTGTTTAAGTTCCAATAAGTGTTGTCGCTGTCGTTTACCTTGGCTTTCTTGGATAATTCGACTCTCCACATTCCCTATATCATGTTTCCTATATGGATGCCTCCCAAACATCGTTACTTTCTTTTTTTTTGCCCTTTTCTGCTGTGAGATATTCGTTTTCGTGTTCCTATAAAATTCGAAGTCAACGTCATTTATGTGCCTATACGTTTCACGCGAAGACTATTTTCGACCGAATTATACACGTGTGCATAGCGGTCGATTTTTCTCTCGTGTGATATATACGTTCTTGGAAATATACGGTTCAAACCCGCGTTTGACTTTCAGTCCTATTCCTACATTAATGGCCAATTTCTTTTCTGTGGCTTGAAACCTGGTTTGAAACCTAGATTGAACAAACCGAGTTTCAATCCAGGATTCAATCCAATCTAATGCGGATTTCTGTTCTCTGTCTTGGTCAAACCACTGTCCGTTTCTTTTGTACTGATTCAATCCAGTTTTGGGAAAATTGCACGGGTATTACGAGAAACATGCTTTTAACGGTACTGTGATAGTCGGTCATTTAAAAAACCGCAGTGACTGACGGAATATATATCAATTAATTAAGTCTATAAAATTATAAAAAATTAGTCATATAAAAACCCGATGCGTTAAATGTCCCATTATACATAATGATTGTATTTATTGAGTGTGTTAAGATTGTAACATGTGAGTGAGTGGCGGACGGACGTAAATGGAGAGAACGAGCGAATGAAGAAGGTATAATGATGCAGGCTGGCAGGAAGACAAGAAAAGAGAGGGAAGGGGAATGTACATAAAAGTTCTGTTCCCGTAACTCATGGATTTGTTTCTTATTAATGTAATATTGTTGATACGAAAAATAAACGCACATAAATATTACATTTGTTTTCATAATTTTTAATTTATGCATGACTACACAGACAAATGTATCACTTATCTTTTTAAACCAACTCACTGCATACATAAAAATGCATAGTGTCAATGACATATAAAGATTGACAGAGAGACGAACGGCTTAATAACTGGCCTTCTTTTTGATAGGTTGTGAGCGTAACAGAGAGGGGTGCGTAAATGCGTGACTTTAGGAAAAAGTACATATCTTATTTTTACTTTTATCATTTGAATCATTATAATGAAATATTAAACACCGCCAAACTAGTGTCAATATGCCGCTTCATGAGAAAAACCAGACTCGAAAAAAAAAAACGCTCAAAATCAAAGCGATTTCATACGCAACTTTATGTAAATGTTTTTTTCATAAATTTTTAGAAAACTACCTGTAAAAGAAAGTAGACGTTTAATTTATTTGTTGACATTTAAACCGTAAAGACAGTCGTAAATATCAAAAGTACAGTTGACCATTTATTCAACAGTCGCAAAGTTAAATGACGTAACCAATCAGGATCGACGTTACGATAGTAGTGCGTTGTTACTTCAATTTTGAAACGTTCGTAAGTTAAATAATTACACTTTTGGCAACAGGCAACTACAACATTGATCAAACGAGTCTGGCAAAGAACTTAACATCACTGTTGATAAATTATGCTTTCAGGGAAATATTCGATATTTCTTACTCTTATTCTTCAAAATATACATTGATAATACATAATTCCTTGACAGACATGCAATGATGAGTTCTCCATGTACATCATGTGACGTTCCTGAAAGGTATTACTTTTTTTTTAATAATTCATCACAACTTGAAGTGATCTTTTTTGCAAACCTTTTCCGAAACAATAAGCAGCAAACATGACAGTTTTGTCATTTTTGTACTGTACAACTACAGAGAAAAAGACCTTTTCAAAATAAATGTTATCAGCACTTTTTTCGTTAGAATAGGAGGTTGCAAGACAGAGTGCAGGATGTGGGGGATGGGAGATGGTGCGGGGATGGGGAGGAGTATGAGTGCGGGTTGTGAATTTAAGGGACACATAATGTGATCCTGCAGACAACTATTAATTAAAAGGCGGTCTAACTTTAAGGACTTTTATTTCTTCCTATTTATTTTTATTAAATGGAATACCGATTTCAAAGTAGTCTTTACCAATTTAATATTTTCTAGATTATATTTGTGCGAAATTATTAACTTTGAAATAGAATATTATATAATCCTAATTATAAAACAAAATGAGTTGGATAAACAAAGTGAAAATATAAACATATCTATAAAACTATCATATTAAATGTAATCTTAATACGTACATTGGTATAGTATTTAACATGTGAGGTACAAAATGCAGTAACATACAGCGAAATATTGCCTATACATGTATTTTGCTGCGACGATTCACGTATTCACTGATCATAACAATCGTTCAAGCCTACCCTATAGGTGGTTTGAAAGTACAATGGCCACGTGCGCGTCTCCAATCCTTGATTAGAGAAAAGAAATCGGTCATCGAAAGCTGGCTTGGACACTGTCCAAGGCTCAAGACCAAGCCGAGATTATAGAAAAGAAATCCGTCAATAGCTTGAAACCAAGATTAAGCTTCAAGCCAGGGAAAACAAATTGGCCATAAGAGTACTATTCATAAACCGCTCGTTTGATTGTTTTCAGTGAACATACTAGAGCAGACATATCTCGACAAAAAGATATCTTTTACCATTCCAACACTCGTTTGAGCGAATATGTTCAAAAGATAGTGTTGATTTTAAAAACAATAAATGATATGTTTTCATGTCTGGTAGAAAATGGGGTTTAATTCATGACAGGTTGTTGTCTATGTGGATGTCCCGAGATTTTTTTTGCTGTATATACATTTGTAACTGATAGTAACTGAGTCACATTCTTATTCATTCACTTTTACTGTGAACGCTGGCATAACTTCGGAAATATAAAACTTACGCCAGTTTCGCATCTGATAGCTCTTTGCACATTTTAGTTTGTAGTACATGTTGTTTCGATTTAGTTATTTGTTTACTCTGCAAACGTTTTGTACCTGTATGTACTTCGTCTTTGTGTTTTGCGGATTGTCCCTCTATCAACATACTAAAATTGTCAATCCAGCAGTATATTAACATCACGTATGAGGACCATAAAGGGTCCCGCCCTGTTTTTATTATGTGTTTGTCATTTGCGGTGTTCTCAATGGTCTGTTGCGCCACGTATACGCCCCCTATATTAGCCAACTGCATATTTGTGTAAAAGTGTTTTTTTTTATTTATTTCGGTGCGGGGAGGGATGGGGGGTGGGGCTTACTTTACTCCAAAAGTATTTCACCAGACCCGATACTTTCCGTACATATTTCTATATATTTTCTGCAAGAGAGAAAAGTCTCATTTTCAGCCCGATTGAAAATCCTTTAATGGCAATAAAGTTTGCTCGCATACTGGAAATACTTCGCTGCTCCAATTTTATCATGTTTTCTTTGATGTTTACTTATTTTATCTTAACAATTTAGTTATGTAAAGGTGCTTTATTTAACGAAATTAAGTGAATTTCTAGCCATTCAAGGTCTGGTGCGTTCCACTTTAAACAGAAATAACCAATGACTTTAAGATTCAGGGTCTGGTATAGCAGATGCTGCAATTGAAAACTTTCCATTTTCATCGTCGTACTACTATCTCCTTGATTATGTATGATAATTCATAGTATTGTTTAAGTCTTCAATCTAATGTTTGATACAGTACAATTGTTGTATACATGTACATTACTTCTAATATGAAAAATCAAAGTTTATCGTGATATTAGGAAAGACACATAGGAACGAAAGTTATGTAAACAACTGGCTTCATCTTTTCAGTATGCAAACATCGTACATATGTTATTGAGGTAATCTTTCATTTTTGAAGTTTAATTTTGCACAACAAAGTTATTCATCATGACGCATGACGGAGGAGAACAGAAAATGTAATTCTGTTTGAAAATGAAAAGAGATTTAAACTTATGAAAAAAGATACTCATTTATTAAAAACTGCAGTAGAGAAAGGGAACGTGCTAATGGCACATTGTGACCTGCATGAACCTACGTTGAGGACAAACAAAATGCGGTTTTCATATCTCCAACAATAGAAAGCTTAATATTTTAACAAAAATAATAGTACATGTAGCGACATTTTCCATGTCATTTCTAGAAATATTTTGTGTTGAAACATTCGATAATATCCTTTCGGATGATGACTTAGACATAGGACGTACTAAATCTAAAATATCAGAAGAAAGACGACCTTTGTTTTACGTTTTCAACAGTTAGTCGAATAAAGTTAATTAGAAAAACAAAACTACAACTGTTACAGTAGCTCGAATGTATACAATTATATTACAGTTAACTAGATAACACAATTGAAATTTACCTTCAATACTTGAAATGCATTTGTTTGAGTTCACCTGAGAACGAAGTGTTTCGTGATGAGCTTATGTACAAGAAATGCTCGTGGAGAGCTATTGTGATGGTACTTCGTCCGTCATCCGTCGTCGCGTGTCGTCAACATGCTCGTTCAACTTATTTCTTTTAAACTTTCCAAAATAAAAAAAACATTATACTTGCCTATCATATAAATATGTTTTTGTTGTAGCTTTAGTCCTTATCTGGAATGATATTTTTATTTGCATGTGGAAGATCTAGTGTCTGGAAGGAGCGTTGTTATAAATGTATTAAATTGCTTTTGATGATAAATTGTCTTTTGGTATTTAAAAATATTTACTTAATATTGTTATATACATGTAATACAAAGATAAAAAGTTTACTGTTAACGTACGTTTTCGTATCTTTTAAATAAAATACGAAACCGTAAAACAAATGCTGTCCAATTGATTTTATTTACAACAGCATATCATTTGATGGTAGAAATCGAGAACACGTTCAATGACGTGTATCGCGGTGTAGCTGAAATCCATATACGAAAATAGAATATTTTTATTCATTTATATGACTTTGTTAATTAATACTGGATGTCAGTCCAACATGTAATTGATTGAATTTGCAGGTAATTTATTGACCAAACAACGACAATATTCAAACATATGGCTTTGTACGAGTAAGTTTATTTTCATTCTATCACAAATGCCATGCAAACCGGGAGCGAAATCAGTTCTACCTGGTACGAACATAAGATTGTTATTTTCCAATTATTTGCTTTAAATTTTACTAACAATTTTCATTTATGTTATGATGAAATAGATTCGATTTTGCGGTGCACTTTGGTGCTGTGCACCATAATGTGTATCACAGTACAATCTCAGCCAAGTTTTATTACGGGCCAAACCAGACCTAAAATATTAGCCATCAAGAAGAATTTTCGAATCTTTTCAATGATGATCTTGCATTTGATTTGCTTTGCCTGCATGCCAATACTACCAATGGTAATCTGGTGAGCGACATAGGGCGATCATGGTCCTCTTGTTCTTTTGTCTGTCTAGTTTAAGAGTTTTCAAACAAGATATCTTGCGAGTGGTGACAATGTGAAAAATATTTTTTTTTTAAACAAGGTCTTAAAGCAATTACTGAAGGTAGCTGTAGAGGCTGTACTGCAACATAAAATCTTTTCACTGACATTAACAGATCCACTACTAAGCCCCTGACGGGTATAATTTTTCATTATGTATTTTTATATTGTTTGTAATAATTGGCTAAAACATGTTGTATAATTCAGACTTTGACAAAAAATAAGTGCCATTTTTGCAAGACTGCAGAGATATAAACATTAACTTTTGACTGTTTTTAAAACAACAGCAAAAAGACCACCGAGGTCTCTTTAAGTTTCTATATACCTTTGTAAAATATATTACAATGGTCGCTAGAAATTTCAAAACATTTTGCTTGCCAAACATGCTTTATGACAAATTTGAAAAACGTATTGACTTTTGAAAAGCTTTGCACTTCCTTTTCTTTGATATTGTATCTTTAACAGACGACTGGTACCATCGAGATAAGCGGCTTTCTTCTGACTGCAGTGGAAGAGACTACATAATTATTTAGGTGTTACCTTCGGCAAGACCCATCCAGCAAAAGCTAAAACTAGGTCTACATGTAGCCAGCGATACTACTTAAGAAAGCAGGTCCTACCTGGGGAGGAGAGAGAGAGAGAGAGAGAGAGAGAGAGAGAGAGAGAGAGAGAGAGAGAGAGAGAGGGAGAGAGAGAGAGAGAGTGAACTTGTCCGAGACACAAACAATTCTGCAAAATATTCTATTTCCTTTCTCTTCGTAATAATCATTGCTTTTAGATTTCATAACATTTGTTCAAATATTAGTACAAATCTTTTAATATGTTTCATTTTTCAATTATTACTTCTCTTTAAAAAGAATGTTGTTTGTCCATTTTTTTATTTTTGGTACTCTATCCCTTATCCTACATATAACCGGCAATACACCTACATTGTAATTTATGTTTTTACTCCCATGATTAGTAACTACAGTACCACTTCATCTATCTATTTTTATGGGAAAATAAACTAAACATATGAGACCCCTCTTACATGCTCTCTGTTTGGTCTGATGAATGAATGATAATGCATATTTAATTAGTTAAATTGTAAAAATACCCGAAGCACCTTGAGATAACCACATATAATTTCATATACTGTGACAGCGTCAAGCACGGGAATTACACCTAAGTCGTATTGGAGACACTGTGGTGATACTACTAGTTTATAAAGAGGAAGTTCCTAACACAGAGAATCGATGTTTTCAGCGCTTGGTTCCGTATGGCACGGTTATATATATTTGAATTCGTACCAAATTAAAGTCTGTGGTCTTATATATGAATTTATGTACGGAGCGCCTCACTTTCCGGACGACATGCACATGTTTGTAAATTGTTGTCTTGGAGCATCTACGCTGATGACACCAAAGTATGCTGTTCAACACAACGCTCATGATTGTACTATTCTAAGAAAGACTGCTGTCTGCTTAAGTTTTCAGTTTTTGGCCACCAATTTAACTTCTTTTTCGTTTAGATGTTTCATTTTGGACGCACACCATAAAGCTTTAGTATTTAAAATGCATCTAGAAAAAGTACTTTATTGTTAACCAGTTAAGACATTGCCATATTCAATATTATTCATATATTTCATTGTAAATAGCATGCATTGAATCTATGTGCATAAGTTTGTAAAAAGAATAATAGAATTATCATTGCTGAATGGTTAGACCTCGGGAATTTGGTACCATAACTATCCACGAGCCTATAGAAACGTTAGTATAAAAATCATATCGAGCTGATCGAATCAGGAAATTGTAAAACTGTATAGCTTGTTACCAGAAGTTCATCAGAGTATGAGTAACATCTAGCAAAAAGTCTTAAATTTTCTTTAGTTTTTCTGCTTTGAGCACCTCTGGTAGATGAGACGTAATACAAGTGATAAATGAACAAGTATGAAACACTTGTAATAGAAAACTAAAGTAAATCTATTTTAGTCCTGCCTTTTAGTTTATATAAGAACATTGTCAGAAAGCTTAAACAATTCCAATACTGACAAATGGACTTAAGAAGAAGTAAAAACACAATGAGCAGTTGTTGTATAAGTGATTAACTGTCATTACAATGATGGGGCAATCAGTTTACAGGTAAACTATGAACGCTGGCAGACCTTTGAACATATAGTGTTTTTTTAATTTTCAATGCAGACACCGGGAGTCAATCCCTTTGAAGATAAATCAACACAATTTCAGCTTGCAGAACTACTATTTTATTGCTTCAGAAGATATAAATACAATAAATAGGGGAAATTCGTTGTCTTTGGTTGAATCCGTTGCACTCGTCATCCTTCCTCCGTTATATTCTACAAAACAGGAACGATATAGTAGGTAAATGTGTATTATACGAAGACAATTACCACATAGAGGCTCCCCTCATTATTTCGTGCTATTTCAACTACTGTACGAAATATTCATATAGACGTGTTGCTGTTTAATTTGTGTTCAAGAAACAAGTAACGATAAAATAAGCATATAACCTAGTGCAGGATTCAAAATAGGCTAGTCTATGACTAGAAAGTCAAATAATTTCTTTTTATTATGATTATATTTAAATTCCAACAACACAGCAAAATCATGCTTTTTAACAGTTGTTTATAGTAAAATGAGAATTTAATGATTCATTCTTTGGTCAATGCTATACAATATAATACGAGTTTTAAAACTTTTCGAACCTTTTAACCTTTCTTGTGGTAACGATGACCCCATCCGCCGCCATAACCACCACCATAGCCGCCGCCGTATCCACCACCATAGCCGCCGCCGTATCCACCACCATATCCGCCGCCGTATCCACCCCCATAGCCGCCACCGTATCCACCGCCGTAGCCGCCACCGTATCCGCCACCGTAACCGCCACCGTATCCACCACCATATCCGCCGCCGTATCCACCGCCGTATCCGCCACCGTATCCACCGCCGTATCCGCCACCCATTCCTCCGCCATAGCCTGGCAGAAACAAAATGGTCATAATTCTACATTAAAACTTACTTTAGTACATACAATTGCCATTTTGTTATTAAATACATTTGCAGTAATCACCGTAAAAATTTAAGGATTTACTGTTGCAAAAGTCCCTACAGTTTTTGGAACACACGCCAACAATAAAACTGTGCAATAAACTAGATATGTATTCATTGTCGTTTTCATTGTTAAACGTAATAACAGTCACAAAATCAAGCTTTGTATTAAAAGTGCTTCATACCTCCCCATCCCCGTACTCTTCTACAGCAAACCATCCTCCTCGGCCATCCTTTTTTACCACACCATCCGTTAAATTTCTCCCATTTTATACAGAACTTGGCACAACGACACTTCTTTTTCCATTGCCAAGCTGCAAAAAATGTCAATTCATGAAATGTAAAGTCATTTAACGACGACCAAAAGATTCTAGAACAAAGTTGATCAGGACGAAAAGTGAAGTCGACAGAACAATTACGTGGTAGTTGCACCTATTGACAGGTTCCAAATAAAAATGAACTATGATGGGTACATGCGTTTTCAAAGCATGATATAAAACTGATTTCCGTTTTCTCTTGCCTAATATATATAGAGGATTTGAACAATAAATTCCTTAACCTCTATATATATTAGCCTTTCTTTAAAGTCCCAAGATCTTTGTTAATTTACCAATATTGTTAACTAAATATATTGATAGGATATTCATAGAACCATGTTCTGAACCATGTTCTTTTCGCTCTAAAACAATGTTGACATATTCATTTTGTTTGATAGTCAAGTCGCCTTTTCACGAAAAAGAGTTGCCAGGAAGCCTTCTTCATTGTTTGTATTATTATTGATAATAATAAAAATATTATCATTGAAAAAAACTGTTCTGTATTTCTTACATGTACATCGATTTAAAAAGTAAAGTTATGAATGTTACTTCTACTAACACGTGCATCTGGAGGAGTTTTCAAAAGAAACTCCCCAGAGCTGCTCGTCTTCCGATTCGAAAAGATTTCGAACAAATATTGAGGATTCGGATTTTAGACATGGAAGTCGAGAATTGTGAAATGTTTATTAACTAAATGAATATAATTTAGAAAATGAAAGTCACATTTACCAGGACCACAGACAGAATCTCATTTTGATACTTTCGGGGGAAATCAAAATACTAAATAATTTTATGCAATTAACCAATTTAAACTGTATATCGCATGTAATAATCTGTTACACAATAGTATTGCTTTGCAGAGGAAATATTTAAGGAAATTGATATATTAATAATTTGATAAAAACAAGGAGATCTCAATGTCGCCCAGTGTTTGTATTGCCATAAAATAGACACAACAATGGTTCCTGTACTTGTTTAAGCATAAAGTGGATGTGTAACAAAAATGGAAACAAAGTGGGTTACGCTACATGTAGCCACAGCATGTCACCTACAGATTTAAAACTTTGAAAAACTTTTAACAAGTGAATAAAAAACAACGCTGCTTTGTGTTGTTTGCTGATCGTACTTTCCTGACTTTATCAAGTAAAATTCTACGACAAAATATAAAAATGAATGTATATGTTGCTTGAATAGTTTAACAAAAGTATCTTACCTTCTGACTGTTCGATAAAGACGGCACTGACCAAACAGGCAATGAGAAGAACTACAGCTGCTTTCATGATCACGGAGGGGTTTGCTTCGCAGAGGTAAAATCAAACTGAAGCAACATAGCAACATGTGCAGTTATATAGTCTCTGGTTTCGGCATTAAAACGTGACCAGCATTTTATATTGCATATTAAACCGCATTTGCAGGTTTAATGTATTATTTACAACAAACGCAATTTTATGAAGAAAATAAATTATTTCATTGTTTATTTTAAGAATTATGAGGCTGAAATGCGAAAGACATGTTTTTAACTGAAGTTGTACATTGATGGATGTCCGAAGAACACATAAAAAACGTGCGTGGAACAGTTACCTGAATGTCATCGTAGGATACCTGCGTTTGACACTGATTCCACTCATATAAGTGAATATGTTCTATAGATAGTGCTGAATGTTGCAAATTAAAAATGATTATATCATGTCTAGTGGAAAATGGGACTGAATTCATTGCAGAATGCAGTTTGACAGGTGTTGTCTTTGTGGAGGTCCCGAGTAATCTTTGAAACGTATAACTGATTGAAATTGTCAATTGCTTGTTGTTCAATGTATATACTCCCTATACATGTATATGAGCCTACTGCGCATGTGTATACACGTGTTGTCTTGATGTATTTAATGCAATGGGGGCTAGTTAACATCAAATGTATTTTACCGCACCCGATCCTTTCCGTACATATTTTTATATATTTTCTCATTTTCAGCCATATTGAAAATATCCTTTAATAGCAATAAAGTTTGTTTGCATACTGGAAATATTTGCTGCTCCAATTTTATTTCCTTCGATGTTTATTTAACTAATTTTAACAATCTTGTTATGTAAAGATGCTTAAGTTTGTTTAACGAAATTAATTGAATTTCTAGGAATTCATGGTCTGGTGCGTTTCGCTTCAAACAGAAATGGATTTTAAATAACCAATGACTGTAAGATTCAGGGTCTGGTGTAGCAGATGCTGCAATTGAAACGTACAAGTTTCTTCTTCGTGATTATATATGATTTGTCATAGTCTTGTAAAATGTTTGATACAGTATTATTGTTACCTAAATTACTTCTAAATGAAAATTCAAAGTTTACATGATATCAGGAAAGACATGTTACGGTTCGGACTTAGTTCACAATTGGGGAGAATATGTGTAAGCGGCCCGGTAGCTCAGTCGGTAGAGCATTCGCCCTGTAAGCGAAAGGCCCCGGGTTCGAGCCCCGGTCTGGCTGCACATTTTTTACACCCTGTGACAGACACATAAGACTGTTTTCTGAAAGTTATGTACAAATGGTTTTCTCACCCTGTGACATTTGGCGCCCAACATGGGACTGTGACTGGATATATACTTCGAGATCATGTTTACCTTGTTATCTGAACCCGTACGAAATTCGAGGACGAATTTCAACATAGTGGGGAAGTATGTCACGGTTCGGACTTAGTTCACAATTGGGGAGAATATGTGTAAGCGGCCCGGTAGCTCAGTCGGTAGAGCATTCGCCCTGTAAGCGAAAGGCCCCGGGTTCGAGCCCCGGTCTGGCTGCACATTTTTCTCACCCTGTGACAGACACATAAGACTGTTTTCTGAAAGTTATGTACAAATGTAAACACTAATCAATGTTGTATTTGAATTCTAATACTCTACTTTTTTGTATGCAAACACCGCACACGTGGTATTAAGGTAATCTTTCATTTTTGCAATTCAGTTTTGCACAACAAAGTTATTCATCATGACGTATGACAATTTTTATGTAGGAGGAGGACAGAAAATGTAATTTTGTTTAACAAAAACATGACATTTAAAATTATGGAAAAGATACTCATTTATTAAAAAATGCAGTAGATACAGATACCAGGAACGTGCCCATGACACATTTAGATTGTGGCCTGAATGAACCTGCGTTGAATGAACCTACGTTGAGGTCAAACAAAGACTAGTACGTATCTATACCAATAATAAATTTAATATTTTAACAGGAATTTTTCATGTAATTTATAAAAGATGAAACTAATACGAAGGATTAAGTGTGACATTCGATAATACCGCTAATCCTTTCGGATGATGACTTCGACATAGGACGTGTTAAATTCAAAGTATCAGAAGATAGACGACCTTTGTTTAACGTTGTCAACAGTAAGTGGAATAATGTTAATTCAAATAACAAAGTAACAACAGTAGCTGACTGTGTACAGTTATAGGGAAAATCCCCGAGACGGTAAAGCCTGTGTTTACTTATTCAATCCCCGAGGCGGTAACGCCCGTGTTTACTTATTCAATCCTCGAAACGGTAAAGCCTGTGTTTACTCTTTCAATCCCCGTGACGGTAAAGCCTGTGTTTACTTATTCAATCCCCGAGACGGTAACGCCCGTGTTTACTTATTCAATCCCCGAGACGGTAACGCCCGTGTTTACTTATTCAATCCCCGAGACGGTAACGCCCGTGTTTACTTATTCAATCCCCGAGACGGTAAAGCCCGTGTTTACTTATTCAATCCCCCAGGAAAGCCTGTGTTTACTTATTCAATCCCCGAGACGGTAAAGCCTGTGTTTACTTATTCAATCCCCGAGACGGTAACGCCCGTGTTTACCTATTCAATCCCCGAGACGGTAACGCCCGTGTTTACTTATTCTTCTTTGGGTTATTTGCATTGACTAAGGCAATTATTTTTGATGACTTTCGGTTTTTCACAACATGGACGCCGTGAAAGTAGACTTTTGCACGCATGCGTGCTTTCAGATTTCATGGCACACGAAAAAGATTCTTTTGGGTTACTTTTTCAGACAGATACGTCGCAGCGTATTTCCTGTCATCTCTTAATTTTTGTTAGTTGATGACAACAACAACGTACTAGCTATTTATTTGACAAAATTGGAAAGAAAACATTTCTACTTGATCGAGATCGAGTAGTTAATACTTATATCAGTTACAACACTTTGTGTCAAGACGGACGGATACATGGTAGGTGGGTGTTTATTAAAATGGCTGTCCAAACTTAAAAAAAAATACCATGAGAATGTATTTGTGACGACATAATTTAGCCTTCTGATTGATCTGCTTAAAAAAATATTTGATTATGAACAGGGTTTTTTGCTTTAGTAATGAAATGTTACTATTATAGTTTATAATGCTTTGAACAAATTTGCATGGTTTGGTACGTGTTCGGAGTCCCTATGCTTCTGTATGGCATGTTTCCAAATTCTAGATGAATGGTTATTTAAGTGGGGTGCAACACTCATCAACTTTTCCAGTCATTTTTAATAGCATGCCAATGTTTTAAATCTTGACACTTTTTTGCAGAACTAACCTTTTGATTCCCGAGATGGTGTTATTCTAGGTGCCGTATAATAGGTCCAAATCGCGAATAAATCCATGTGGATACTTAGCTGCATATATTATACTGGACCACGCCCATCCCCATAGGACCAGATATGAGAGGCAACCTTACTGGAACCACCATTGCCGCTTTCGATAGGTTGTTTTGTTTGGCGCTCAGTCAATTTTACATTGCCTTCATGGAAATAACTATTCTATACAATTGTACACTTTTTATTTAACTTAAGGTCATAATCTGTATCCGTTTATTTTATCACCGAATAAAATAGAGTTGGGAGTTTGGATGCGTAGTTATTAAATCACTTGTGATTTAATTTTTCGTATCCAAACGACTGTTTTTTATTCAACGATAAAATTTACGGAACAAATTAAATTTAATGTTTCAACACATACATTTCCATTCCAATATTGTTACATTATTTTCTTTGAAAACTATACGAACTTTTTTGAACTAATAATAGACATCATGGTAATTTTAAAACGCGAAATGTGATTTGACAGGCTTGTTTACATACGGTACATTATTTACGGTAAAACATCCTTATCATAAAATAAAATAAAGACTTTACACCATATGTTAATATAGGAAAATAAGTCGCTTGTGTTACATTTTTTTGACGTTTGCAACTCTAATATAAAATTATAAGTTATGAATTGCACTAGTATTTTCAACTTCGGGTAAATGACCTGTGGAGCTTGATTGTGAACAAACATTCATATTGCTCGAAGAAAATTGATTGTGAATAACTTTTCAGAGATTTTAAGATAATTAAGAATTTTCTAAGAAAGTGTACATGTACATATTTATAAAATCTTTATCAGTTGAAATAAATAATAAGATAAATAAGGTTTAATCTGTAAAATTTGGGAATAAAGCTTTGATCATCTATGGTAATGGTAAATGCTCATCCTGAAATGAATAGTGAATTACAACCACATGTTGATAATGGACTATGGCGACCCAAGACCAGCTGGCCGGTTTGTCCATTTCCTCAACCGTTATTGGCTTTACGGTGTACAGTATTTTATTTACTTTTTTGTTGTTTTTCTGCTGAAATTAACATGTTTAATTTAGGTATATTGACTGTTTCAATTTTGAAACAAATTGATTTATATATGATCTGTAGAAAATGTGAAAACTTTTATGCAAATAAATATGCTTAATTTGTTATAATTTTTAATCTTCTTTTTGTAATGCTGTTACCGATAAAACATTGTGAAAGAAGACCGGCAAAAAGTAGGGGAACTTGTAAAGTCTGATGTGCTCGGACTTTAATATAGGTTTAAGCAAGGAAATTTGTTCTGATGTCACTGACTTGCTGTTTTCAGACTTTCTATACGAAAACACCGAATTAATGTCATAGATAGAAGTCAGATAGCCCATATTGTCAGAGCAACCAAGACCTATAGTATTGTGGTTGATGCATATCTAGTTATAAGGAGACTCTGAATCAAACCTGCCTGTCTCCTTGATAACACTCTAACTACAGGTCACACTTTTCATTTGGCTTTCATGAAAATTGCTTAGAATGTAACCTGCAACTTGAAGATGTTCCCTATTGTACTTGGGGTTAGTGGGTCAAAGGTCAAGGACACAGTACCCTCCAAAAGCATTTCTTTGTTATCGCTCTACAGGTCATAATTCTCGTTCAATTTACTCAGAAGGTTGTCTGCAACATTCTGATGAGCCCTATTGTTTGGAGGGTCAAAGGTCAAGCTCAGTGACCTCCGTTAGCCTTTCATTGATAACAATCCACAGGTCACAATTTCATTCAACTTTCATCAAACTTGCTCAGATGGTTGCCTGCAACCTGTAGATGGTCCCTATTGGTTTTAGGGTCAAAGGTCAAGGTTACAGTGACCGGAACTTTGAAATAATTTCTTGTTAATATTTTTAGATCTAATTATCAGCAGCAGTCTTGAGACTTCTAAGGAGTACTGATCTTATTGAGTAGAGTATCCTTACCTTTTGAGGGGCCAGTAAGTCAATGTTATACATGTAGGGACCTGCTGTGAACGGACTAAAAGCAGTCCAGTCAGTCGATAATACAGCGATTCTGATCCATTTTTGCCTCTTGTTTTCTGATAGCCAGTCGTAGGAGAGACTTGGCACGCGCCACTATTCCTTCTCCCGATGCCATTCCAATACAGTAGGCTTTAAAACATGAACATGTTTAGATGTTTAGATAAATCCCCATTCTTGGCAGTGCCTTATTTCATATTATTAATCTATACAGTTGACTAAATAACACAACTGATGTTTATCTTCAATACCTAATGAAGTGTATTTATTTGAATTCATCTTATCACAAGTGTTCGTGATAAGCTATACACACAAAATGCTCGTGGAGAGCTATTGTGATGATACTTTGTCCGCCGTCGTCAGCATTTTCCTTCTACCGATTTCTACTTTGAAAACAGCTATGTCAGTTGTTTTTAAACTTCATTTCAAACGTCCTTGCATGAACATCAGATTCCTTTAAACTAAGTTGATCTATTTAGAACTTTAAACATAGTGTCGTCAGAAAGCCTGGCCTCATCATGAGGTTATGTGGCACAAACGTTCCTTAGGTGACCATATACAAAAGTCATGTCACAATTACACCATTAAGCCATAACATGATATTTTTACAGAGTGTGAACGACAGTAAGATCGGGCCTAATCAGACTTAAACAAAGGACATGTTGTGGGGAATCTTGCTGTACTTTCGGATCATCTTAATGATGATCTTTTATATGTTTCATTTTTTTCAATTACTTGCATACTTCTCTAAAAAAATTATGTTGTTTTTCCATTTTGTTTGGCACTCTACCTTTTATCCTTTATCTAATCGGCAGCTCACCTTGTTGTACCATTGTAATCTATGCTTTAACTCCCGTAATTAGTAACTACAGTACCATTTTATCTATCTATTACTTTAGGGAAAAAAATAAACATAGGACAGCATTGTTTTTTTCCCATCTTGCGTGCTCTCTGTTTGGTCCGATGAATGAATGATCATGCATATTTAATTACTTAAGATTTTAAGCTATGACATCCAAATACTCTCACATCCGAATACTCTGACATCGAATGATTTATAATGTGAGACCTGTTAAGATTTATAGGGAAATAGATACAGATAAAAGTTACTGTATGACATAGCTCCTTTTTATGTGGTTAAAATTTGTATGGTTTTCTTTTTATTTAGTTGTCAACATGCTGACAATAATATATCGTTAGTCTACGTGATTTAGCACTGCATATTTCTGAGGATATTGTGCAGTTATTTGAAGCCTGGTGGTATATTATGATCGTTTGTACTTTTAACATTAAAATAAACAAATTCAAAGAGCAAGACTTCGTTTATTTTATCATTTGTATATAAGTCGTCATTTAATGCTAAAACATTATTATAAAAAGGATTGTTTAAATATTTTATCTCTTTATGTTTATCTCTGAGGTTGCAAACGTACATAATTTTTTATGTATGACAAACGATACAAAAATTTGATAGGTACATGAGCTGATACAAGATTATCGTATAAATCTTCCAGTTAAAGTTTTAATCACCGTATACTAATGCTTACGTTTTCACCGATGCTTCTCAATTTTAACAGTATTTTGGTCAATACAAATTGATACAGGTTTACATCATTTGTATAGAATAACATTGGACTAAAAGCGAAGGGACTTTAATGTATTCAGCGTATTTAAATATTATCCGAGCCTTAAATTTTAAAACTTCCATGCAAAGCCATGTAAAATCTAAATGACTTGCGATATATGAAGAGATTTACATTTAGCAATTGTTAAGATGCAACTCCAATATACAACGACTGGTTTTGATTTAATGCATGTCAAGGAAGCCTATCCAAGCAAGACTAACATAATAATTCATGGTTGGCTTCGTACGTCGACGCCATACATCAACAGTCTGTCTTGAAAACCAATGATTCAATTTGAAATACAACCGAAATGTGATTGATTTATTTCTAACTGAATAATACGTTATCTTAGAATCTATGATCGTCTAAGAAAGAAATAGGTAAATGATACCGTCAGTGCGATTCCATTCTAACATTTGTTATAGCTGACATTCCGGAAAATTAAGATAAACTGCTAGTATCAGGATTGTTATTGAAGCTCAAAATACATTTAATCACTTTTGTTTCCACGGTTTTAGAACCAACTACACAAAACTGAACATTAATAATAATTGTCGTATGCATATGGTTGGGATAGGAATATATGTAGCAAGAGGACTTGCCCATAAACAGAATAAAGAAAGCGATATTCCTATCTAAACTATACAATGTACACACATAGCCGTATGTTTTTCCCATAACGCATCGGTATAAATTTTAATTCATTGTTTTCGCCATTCTCAGTACGTACCTATTTACTTTAGTATACAATTTATTTATTAAACCCTATGTTACAAAAAGCTCATCCTACGGTGCGTGACTTATTTGGCAACGGCCTCGCCAGACCGATTTTTCTTTCAGGAATGGGTGAATTCAGTTGAAATTCATGTCCGATATCTGTTGGACACTTGTATCGTAAAGCTTCATTAAGTATGTAAAATGTTTACATGGTTAAAACATGTTTGTCCATCCATAGAATCACCAACTATTGTTCAGAACTTGTTTTGTTGATATGAATTGAAAAGGTCATACCGCAAGCTCCTGAATACTGAAAAATCAGACATCTGAGGCAAATGCTAACGTCTTAGACGACACTGAAAACGACCTTGGACACAATTGTATATGATTTTGAACATTTTCAGTTACCTCTCGCGATATAATTGATACTAAACCAAATTAAAGTTGATCTCGTGAATTTCTAACAGCCGGTTGAGAGGAAGTACATGTATACTAGTTAACGTAGAGAAAACGAGAGTGCATATGGGGCAGGCAACAGTTTTCTGGGTTCTCGGCAACAAAGCTTACAACCAATCTGACAATTCATTAATACAACACCTGTAACTGCTAACCTGAAAGAAACAAAATACAGCATCATGCACATGTCACCTTTCTCTTGAAAAATACCATAAAGTTTGCTGCAAAACTCATTGTCATACACGATTCATGGATTATGTTGCATTGAAAGATAGCGCCATTTTTTTGGTCGGTCCGAGGCCTAATTGTCAATTTTCAAAACATCACTAACATTTCATGCATGATTAGTCAACCAGGTGCTGGTCAGTTTCAGGCACCAAACTCCCTGTTTAATAAGAAAAACGCACCTTAAAAGTGGAATTTACTGTGCTGGTTCTTTGCTATTTACAGTTGTTTGTATGTCACTGCAAATTGCATTCTGCTCACTCCTGACTAGTGAAAAATCACCTACTTCCGTTCTCATGCATCGGTTTTACAAAGAGCCACAAAATGCCACATTTTTTATTTCAGATTATATTATCATTCTCTACAACACTGCACCCTTAACTCTAAAAAGTACCCTTTCGACAGAGATTCCACCAGGGCCAAGACTGTTGAGTGTCTACATTAAGAAGCAGACACAGTTTGCCGGATTAGTGATTTGCATGTTTTCAGTGTTTAATAGTTTAAATGCAATAAAAAGATTACAAATAACTGGTGTTCTGTTGTTATATATGCCTAAGACATGCTTTCAAAATATGTAACAAACACTGCAATTTCAGTCTCACAGCAGTCAGTCAGGATTCACATTAAATCACTATATTACAAACTGGTTTCAGTGCACTTTACCTAAGTTTTAGTTACTGTTTCCCTACTAAAATGTGATCAGCGATGCTGAAGATCTAAATTTGAATGACTAGTGAAAAATCACCTACTTCGATTCTCATGCACCGGTTTTACATAGGGCCACAAAAAGCCACATTTTTGTATTACAGATTATATTTCAACACTCATTTAAGACAGTCAAAAGAGAAATATAGCAATATTAATCATACTCTACACACACTGCACCCTTAACTCTCAACAGTACCCTTTCTATAGAAATTTGACCAGGGCCAATTCGAAACTAGGGCGCAAAACTGTGCCTCCATACTTTTACGGATATTGGCAAATAATAGTAAACTTAGCGAAGATGTTCCCGTTCTACAAAGTAACTATACAAAACCTACAATATTTGTCAGGGAGATATATTCAATGTCATTTGAGAAAAAAGAGTAATAAAATCAGATGCGCGCTTAATGCTTTAGTGAAAAGACATATCATACATTTTTTTAAAATATCACTTCTGATTGATTCTATTATATGTGGAGATCAACGTTATGTGCGGAGATGCAACTTCACTTTAGGCCATATAAATAGTAAAGTAATCTCACCGTATGGGTTACGGTTAAATCCTCTCTAACTTCCTGCCGTTTATCTATAGATTCCACGTGTATCCAGCTGCTAGCAGGTTTTGTGATTGATGATAACAAAAGTTAGCCATGTATACATTATAAGAAGGAAATATAATACCAAACTCAAGGACCTGTTCCCTAAACAGATTACACAAAAAGTTGAGAGAGATTGCTATTTCTATTTCAAACCGCCAATCAAAGACATAACTCTAAGTTATTGGGGAAAATGTTTCCCGTGCATGGTTACAATCGGTTTTTGTAAGTATTTCAAAGATGATTCTTAGTAAACATATAGACATACTGGAGGCAGTGAAGTCAGTTTAAATGATATGATTTGATAATAGATTTTCTAAACTCAGAGAGAAATCAATGTTAATTGCTAATTGAATATTTGAAGAAAGAAGGAATAATGAATTGCTTTTTGTAAAGAATGTTTTATATCCCAGTACATGTATACGGTTTAAATGAATTTATGTGAACATCAATAATGTAAGGTTAGGAGTGGAAGAAACAATTCATATTTTGTAATATGACATTTAGTTTTAGTGCATCTTTTGCAGGATTGTTACTTACGTAAAACAACATAATATAAAAGATCTTTAATGTTGTGATCATTAGATACACTACTGTCATATGCAACGGACTGAGATGTAGGTATTAACAAGTTATATACATTTGATGAGAAGAATGCAATCTTATCCTACAGGTCGGTCCAAAATACTTAAATCTAGTTAAAATACCAACTCGGATAGTTGTATAATTTTCTAAACAATTGAGATATAAGGGTCATATATACATGTAACACTCATCACGAAACTGGCGAAAAAAAACTGACGAAAACAAACAGGGGGAAACGATATAACACATTCAATGATACAACGTAGTAGAAAATGAGACACATCGATAGAAAAGGTGGTACGCCGACAGACAATGAGACAAATCAGTTAGTAAATGTGGCACACCGACAGACATGGTACATTGGTGGAAAATGTGGAACAACGACAGCTAATGAGACACATTAGTAAGAAAACATGGCACACCAACAGACAATGAGGCACATTGGTAGAATACGTGATAATCCGACAGATACTGACGCACATCGGTATAAAATGTGACACAACGACAGACAATGAGACACATCAATAGAAAAAGTGGTACACCGACAGCGTGACACACCGACATACAATGAGACAAATCGATGGAAATGTGACATACCGACGTACAATGAGACACGTCCATAGAAAACAGGGCACTTTGACAGACAATTAGACACGATGGAAAATGTGGAAAGCCGACCGACAACGAGACACGCTGATAGGCAATGAGAGACAACGACTTGTATTGTGACAGTAGATCAGAAACTGAGACATGCTGACAGACAAAGAGGAGCATAAAGAAAACCATTGTCACAGTGCATATAATGAGTCAACCCAACAGATACTGAGTCTGTGCACCAGTCAACGGGTCAGTCTAACAGAAAAGTCAATAATGAGACAAAGAAGTAGAAAACGCAAACAGACAGTAAATGAGACAAACTGAAAGACAAATGGATAAACTGAAATACAATACATGTTAACAGAACAAGAGACAAGGCGACAATCAAACAATCTAGTAGAATGAGGAAACATTTTCACTAAATATGGTGAAGTTAAAACTGTAGATTAAGAGAGCTAACAAGACTGATTAGACCAATCTTGCATAACTCAAGTCCCATTGAAATGTGCCTGGATCGATTTGGCTGGTTATCAAACTTGACCGAGACATTATGCCAACAAATATTTTCACCAAGTGAACACCACCCGCCCGCCGCAAGTATTCCCATAATACGTCCCTTTTGGCGTATAAAACAAATTGATTTGACACACCACCAGCTATTGCGACCAATCGACATACAAGAAACAAGGCAGGACTCTACGAGACAGTCAGACAACCTTGCAGGCAATATATCGGTAAATCATGCGACAAAGGATAAAAATTAATCAGACACGCCTTCGGAAAATGAGACAGTCCTGTTGACAATGATATTAAGCTTCAGAAAATTAGAATTTGACAATGACAGAAATATGCAGACAGCGAGACGGAGACAGTGAAACACACTGGCATGTCATGAGAAATAAAAAGACAAACCGATTGACAGCTTACGTGGCAAACCTAACACGAATTTTACTCTGAAATCCATTAAGTAAAGGAAGAAGCTTTAAACCTGCAACACAACAGTTTGATTATATGTCTACATTAGTGGTGTCCGTCTTTTAATAGGTTCAATCTTTTGCAAGGGCAGAGTTTAATTGATTTAGTTGACTTATGATTTATTCACCACAATTACTATATAAATATTGTGGAAGTGTCCCATTTTGTTAGCTTCATGCAAGACCTTCCAATATGAGTTATTGACAAGATGCAGTATCCCATGTTCACTAATTTAGTTTCCTGAATGACAGCCATATCACTTTAAGTTTTGCCGTTTCTTTATTTGGCAACATAGGGTTACATTTACATCAAAATGTCGTTTAATTTGCGCCAGTCAAACAAAATTCTGTCTATTTTTGGTTAAGGACGTAAATTATTCAGACACGATAGGTTATTATATTCCACAATACATAATCAAGACAATTTTACAGTAGTGTAGTTTGATCGAAGCGCACCACGTGCTATCTCAGATTGCAACTACTTTAAATTTAATTAACGAGTGATTGCTGCTACTTTAAAAGTCAAATAAGCTTTATTTAATGTTTTTATGAGTAACAATTACTCAATTACTAGTGAGTTTGAACTTCTATTTTTCATCTCGTGGCGTCTGCGTGCAATCTCTCTGTGTTTGCGTGTAAAAAGCATTTTGCACGCGTTCAGAACACGATCGTTAAGCGTGTTTCATGATTTTGCATACGTGCACAACCGAAAAAATAGGTCTGCCCTGCGTATAGCATGTATTTCAAACATGTAATTTTACATCGTCGGAACCCACGGTTAATTCCTGCCGCTTCTCTCCGTCATATACCGTGGGAAAATAGACTGGCAACTATTTTTCATCCAATGAAATCGATGCTAACAAAAATAAGAGCACCTCCACAATGAAGAGCATCCTCAATGATAATGACCGCCATGCAAAACGTTGAAAAAATGATTGATTTGTTTTGTCCCGATTAAGGGACGATCATATAGAAATCTGCAATCCGAGACGAGTGATGCACAAAATCTGTTTAAAAAATACATCGCTGACAAGCACGGAGGCTTCCATTTTTTATGTTTCCCCTAGCGCGGTTTGAGAGCCGCGATTTCATTATATAGTTAATCTTGAGAAAAATATCAAGAAACCAATCGAAAGGCTTGAATTTACCTCATTAATTATTCATGAGTACGAGATTTCTTCAGTCAATTTGCCCAGGGTATTCAATTGGGTAATGAATAGCCTGGGTTAACGAGGATGGCAATTTTAGTGCGAATGTCAAGTGTGTAGCGTGTATCCAAAACATGCAATTTTAGTGCGCATGTCAAGTGGTAAGCGTGTACACATGCAATTTTAGTGCGCATGTCTAGCGTGTAAACGTGAAACGTGCAATCCTTTGATATAATCTTGTACACTGTGTCTCAAACTAATAACCGATTTGATTCTTACGCATCAGTCACATTACTTTTTCCATTGAAAATCTGCTTATCAAAATGGCAGACGGGTGGGCGTCAAACATTTGATTTCCGCTCAATATCTTCAGTTAGGAGTGACCAATTGCTATGAAACAACGTGTGTAGGTAACTTGCGTGAAACTAAAGCTTAAGATTGCATTTGGGATCACTAGTCAAGGTCAGTTAGTAAAAACACTGGTTATAAACTAGAAAAATGGTTTCCGCTCAATTAAGTTTAAGGGAAGTAGTGGTGAAGAGGTTTAGGTGCCTGTTGCTCATCCTTGAGGTTGCGGGATCGAGCCCCACTAGGGATACGACCGAAACTCCTCATATGATACCAGTACTGGTTTTCCAGGAAGCGAGAGTGACTCGATAAGCTACAAGCTTTCCTCTCTAGTCAGTTTCTTTAACAGCTTCTGTTAAGTTTGTTCTTATCTGCAAGTTATTTATATAAATTTTAGCCTGGCGAGCTTTATTTATTGACCGGGGCATATTCGGTCACAACTATACAGACCCAGACCGGATGAGTTATACAGCATAAAACCGCTAAGTGTTCTGTAGTTCCTCTAGTAAGTAGTAGTAAGTAGTGAAATGATTGTATAATGATACATAACCGCCTCAGTGGTCGTGTTGTAAAAGTCGCCGACTTGTAATCACAAAAATATCTCACTATATCATATGAAATATTATTATTATTACTATTATTTTATGACTTAATCAAATTTAAAAAAAGAAATATTTTATTAATATGATTAAAACTATAATGATATTGATAATAAATATGATATGATGTTGTTGTTACCGACATTATAACCCACGTACCAAAAGCAGCGCTTATTTATTTTTAATTTCATCTTATGTTGACGTTTATACACCAACTGACAGATGAAACGGACACAGTTAGAATAGTGCTCTAATTTCAGTCCCCTGCCGCGAGGAGATGTCGCGACCTAACTAGATTAAGAAGAAGAACCACAATGTAGTCAAACAAAAATGTTAAAAGTAGAAGAAAGGATACACATGTGCGGCAAGCGATACCCGGAACCTAAGGGCTCTTTTTGGACTGCTTTTGACATTGTGTGAACAGAGGGTCCATATTAATTATTTAGGGGTATTTGTTACCGCGGAGCACTTATAAGCACATGTACAACAAGGCGATAACCCATGTTAAATCTACGGTATATCATGGTTTGATGAACGCCACTTCAACAAAATAGTCACTTTCTGAATTTGGTCAACGAATATAATTCAATGGAACGAATTAAGCAATGAGGAATTTCAAAAGCTGTCTGCAGTGTTATAAAATGCTTCTGAAATCTCATCTGCTTACTAGCGTGAAAAGTGACTGTGCATTACAAAGCCTCACAAACCTTAATTTAGAAAGTTTTTGAAGTGACACCAATGTCGATGGAGCTTGGTAATGCAAACATGGATCAACATTTCCAAGCAATAGTCACTTATGAAAATTAAGTCAAATTTAGTAATCCCCGATATATTGGACCTTTTAATATAATTGCAGACTGTTACATCATATCTTAATACTGCAAGGAAGAGGATTGTTGAAATCAACTCACTCTGCGATTTCACAATCCGGCTCATATGCCACTGTTTATGACTTCCTCAAGGTGAAAGCAATAACCAAAGGTATTCATGAAACTAGAGACTGCGTTTATTTCTTTGGATAAAAAACAAATAATGGCGCGCAGTTTGAAAGTGCAGTAAAATTGTAAGGTACTTGTTAGTGTTGTCAAGACTGTTGTTTCCCTTTTACCTCCAACAGTTTAAAACCTGCAAACGTGTGCTAATATCATGTCAGGTACTTGGTTGTCAGACAGATCTATTAATCAAGCGGAGACGGTTATTTCCGAAACTGCACATTTATTTAATTTGGAACAAAATAATTTCCTGGACTCTGAAATTCAACTCAGCATACAAGACGAGAAATGTCCCCTGGTGACCTTGTAAAATGCAAAAAAGTAACTTTAAGTCCGGAAAGCCGAAATCACAGACATCTGTTTAAACAGACACGTATAGTGACATCAATTCATTTGTCACTGGAAAAACCCAAGCTACTGTAAATGTGTTGGAACAAATCTTGTAAATCCGTTTTTATTGCAATCCCATCAATTTTTACCGGACACCATTGTACAGAAGGCTAAAAATTCATGGGTGGTAACTGGATGCGATGACCTTCCATTCATTCTGTGTTCTAAAATGATTGACAATTATTTCTTGTGTCCTTATTGTGAAGAAAGTTTTCCCAAAACAGCCGAAATGTGAAAATCACAAACAATGATCAACTTCTTCCTGGTTTTGGACATGTAAAAACAAGAGCTGTCCCTCACAAGTGACGAATGCCCCCGAAAGAGGTGCCTCACAGTCTGTGTCCTCTCCATGTGCTCAATAAATGTGCTATGTAATTTTAAAATCCTTCCATGCATGACAGAGTAATCATGCATACAGTATTCCATTACTTTAAACACTAAGTGTGACCTTGACCTTTGAGGTAGGGACTTGGGTCTTGCACACGACACATCCCTTGATGTGCTAGACATTTGTGCCAAGTTATTTTAAAATCCTTCAAAAGCATAATAAAGTTATAGTCCGGACACAAATGTATGCATATATACAGGATTCCATTACCTATAAACTCTAAGTGTGACCTTGACCTTTGTGGTAGGGATGTGGGTCTTGCACGCGACACGTCGTCTTGATGTGCTAGACATTTGTGCCAAATTATTTTAAAATCCTTCAAGGCATGACAAAGTTACAGTCAGGACCGAATGTGTGCATATATGCTTATATAGAGGAATCCATTACCTTCAAACTCTAAGTATGACCTTGACCTTTGAGCTAGGGACGTGGGTCTTGCACGCGACACGTCGTCTTGATGTGCTAGACATTTGTGCCTAGTTATTTTAAAATCCTTCAATGCATGACAAAGTTACAGTCCGGACACGAATGTGTGCATATATGCTTATATAGAGGAATCCATAACCTTCAAACTCTAAGTATGACCTTGACCTTTGAGCTAGGGACGTGGGTCTTGCACGCGACACGTTGTCTTGATGTGCTTGACATGTGTGCCTAGTTATTTTAAAATCCTTCAATGCATGACAAAGTTACGTCCGGACACGAATGTGTGCATATATAGAGGATTCCATAACCTTCATACTCCAAGTGTGACCTTCACCTTTGAGGTAGGGATGTGGGTCTTGCCGCGACACGTCGTCTTGATGTGCTAGACATGTGTGCCAAGTTATTTTAAAATCCTTCAATGCACGACAAAGTTACAGTCCGGACACGAATTTGTAAGTGGGGACGCACGG
This sequence comes from Saxidomus purpurata, assembly GCA_022818135.1. Taxonomy (NCBI): domain Eukaryota; kingdom Metazoa; phylum Mollusca; class Bivalvia; order Venerida; family Veneridae; genus Saxidomus; species Saxidomus purpurata. The sequence continues at coordinate 41,131,807 of JAFMSR010000004.1, read as the reverse complement.
ACGGACGGACGACGGACGGACGGACAGACGGTGCGATTTATGCCACCCTTCGGGGCATAAAAACAAAAATAATATCAAACAGGGAATGCCACGTACCAAAAACGCAGCCTCCCCAAAAACGAGCCCCACATCACCCAGAAGTGCACACACACACACACACACACACACACACACACACACACACACACACACACACACACACACACACACACACACACACACACACACACACACACACACACACCAGCACACAAAGCAAACACACGAGGACAAAACGAACAATCAAAGGAACACAGTGGGGCACCGCCTTGGAACGGTCAGTGGCAAAAACACCACTGGGGAGCTTAAACCGGTTTATGGTGCGCACCCAACCTCACTCTTACCCCCACCATGTTCCAAAGTCACAGGACAGTGTAAATAAAAGTAATCCCTGCTAGGTGAATCTCTAACACACGCAATGGAAACAAAAGGCATGGTATGTAAAACACAAAAATGCTCGTGTATAAATATATAAAAAGCAAACCTTGAGAACCAAAAAACGTATGTACTCAATGCCTTTGCAGAAGGCAGAGCACTAAGAGAAACACCCTTAAGGGCCCGACGAAACAGGCCAGAGGACAGAAATCAAAACAGTTTCGTCCCAGTGGGATTTAAAAACTGCCCATCACAGAGTCCTCCCCCTCTTCCGTCAGACACAATCAAAGAGGGAAGCATAGCGTCCAACTGTAAACGGGTTGAACACCAAACATGCGGTGTGTCTCAAAACAGTTGGGTCGTAACCTCTTTTAACAAAACGTTTTATAATTTTAGCAAATACAGTTGGAAAATTGCCATGACCCAAAATCTTACGAAGTTTGTAAACCACATCCCCATAAAAATCGGGTTTTGAAATACCTTCTCGCAGAAGAGTCTTTAGATTACTATTGAATTTCAAAACCAAATCAGAATTACGATAGTAAAATTTAGCAAAATATTTACGCAATTTGTAATAACGGTAGCCCTGTTGAAGAAGTTTATTTGTAATATATTGATTACGTTCATTGAAATCCTCAACATGACTACACGCTCTGGCAAACCGAATTAACTGAGAAATGTATACCCCATAAGATGTAGCATGAGGTACATCCCCATCCAAATGGGGGAAATTTACAATACTAAAATTAAAATCATCCCTCTTGTCATAAATTTTGGTATGTATAATATTGTTATAAATAGAGAGATGTAAATCTAAAAATGAAGCACCAGTATCCAAATTGTTAGTTTTAATTAACTGGAGTTCCCGGGGATAAATAGTGTCCACCAATTGACCAAAAAACGGGTTATCCATATTAAGAATATCATCCAGATAGCGTGATGTATTATTAAAAGCAGTGATAATGTCTGCCTGCGTATCTGGAGAAAGACTCAACATAAAGTCTCTTTCATAACAATATAAAAACAAATCTGCGACAAGGGGTGCACAATTTGTTCCCATGGGAATACCGATTACTTGTCTGAAAACTGCATTCCCAAACCTTATATAAATGTTGTTCAATAAAAAGGAAAGGGCTTTACAAACTTCGTCACAGGTCCACATAGTATAATGTTTGAACAATACAGCTATATAAAAAAGCTTTATCGAAATTGCAGGCGAGAAATGTAACATTCTCCCTGGCAAAAGTCTTTCGAATTAGGGCAGTTAGCTTGTCATTTATCAAATCATGTGGTAAAGTGGTATACAGAGTAGAAAAAAAATCGTATGTACTGACTGAAGTTACTTTGTAATTATTAACTTTAAACTTATCCAGGATTTCGCCAATATTTTTGATCGACCAAAATAAATGTTTACCAGAGTTTTGGTATACTTTATCACAATATCTTTTCACGTGGGCTTTTATAGCAGTTAGGCAAGATGTTAATAGTTTTGAAATATTTGTAGTGGTACAAGAGCTTGAATTAGCGATGAAACGAGCTTTATATGGTTGTTTATGTAATTTAGGAATCCAGTACATAGTAGGAAGTTTAATATGTTGATCATCTATACGAACTTTCAAATTAGAAACTTCACTGATGTGATCAGTGACCACATTTTGTTCAACGGAAGGACTCAATATATAAGCTTTAGTGCTATTTAGTTCGTTTTGTAAAACATTAATATAATGTAGGCGTCAAATGATGATAATATTGTTGGCCGCCTTGTCTGCTGGAACTAAGACATACTTATAAAAACATTAACATCACAAAAGCAATTTTCAAACTGCTTTGGAAATTTCTTTTGAAGCTGCTCGCTCTCAGTTACTGTTGAAAAATATATTTTTCACAAAAACTGAAATCCTTATTCATAAATATAAAACTAAAGGCTAGAATAAAATAATAAGCAAAAATCTAGGTAGTAATTTGCAGAAATCGATTGAAAAGGTCGGTTACACGGCACCGCTACACTATATGTTTATATTGAAATTTCAAAAGCGTTTGCAACGCTTTTGAATTTGGTAGCATGTTTTTTTAAATTTAGAGATAGACGTGATATGAATTTATAATGGACCCTTTTTATATGACCATATATTCTAAAATACGTTATTTACATACAGTTTGAAGAACTTAATTTTTAATTTTTTTACGAAAATCTGAGAGCGAGCAGCTTTAAAGACCTTGCGTTATTGTTAGGATGGAAAAGCCTAAGAGCTTGAACTATCTGGTAGAACTGTACGGACCATCACAAAGCCACTAAAAATTTGGAAATTCTGTTAAAGGGTCGGACCAAAGAATTTTACATCCTTTCCTTGAACATTGTAAAATAATAGAAGTATAATGTACATCCAGCAACGGAAATGCTTTATACCTTTTGTTAGTAGTAAAAGCACAAATTACTTATTTCTTTGCAAGTGTTAGTTTACTTACCTTTTCGCATGGAAACTGTTAAAAAAAGAATAAGAAGGAACAACTTTCCAATTATGAAAATGTGTTTCGATAAATTGTTTTGTCTTTTTTTTTTGGACTGAACACGATACATACATGAACCTTTGGTTTTGAGTTTAAAAGCACCAGAAAATATGAAAATAATCGTTAAACAAAATATATGCATGTCACAGTCAGGGCATCCAAGCAAGGCCGTGGGTTATTTTTCATTGTTAAGTCGATATTATCATTCAACCGTGGTGGTTAAACAATATTTATTCATTAGAAATATTCATATAATATATACATTTACAATATACAAACGTAAGCATTAGAACAACATATTCAATGTTGAATTAGTAGACTAAGTGTAATATTAGCCATAAAGTTTGTTCCATTCATTGTGCGACAGAAAGGTCCTTCCTGCTATTGTGCAGAACATCAAACAATATATAAAGATGAAGAAGGAAATATTCTACAAATTTCAAGCATGAACGTTACAGTAATACAATAAACTATATGAAAAAAACCCCCAGGGATTTCTATCAAAGTATGCTAAAGCTGTTTAGCGCGAGTGTGTAGAGCAAAGAAAAAGCAAGACTTTGTAGTAACAATAAACTGAAATCGGACTTTTGTGGATCAATTTATTGAAAGTATTAAGTCTGTAACATTATCTGATAGCAAGCTAAGAGACATAGTGGCAGCTATAGGTGAAAATGTATGAAGTAAGATAATAGAGGATGCAAAATCTATCAGCAATTTGTATGAAAATGGTGTATTATTGGAAATGGCCATATGGAAATAAATTGAATAAAAGCCATGTTTAAATTACTTTGGGATGTGACCTAAATAAGTAGAGGGTATATCGAATGGTTTCCGTTTTCCAAGAGCGCTCTTGTCAGCACGAAATTGTTCCGACCACAACAAATCCCTGGAGATTGGATGATTCTCCTGTTTGTCAACATGGACGAATTGATTCGTACTTTGGTAGTTCATTTACAAGTAAAGAATTTAAAGCATTTTCTTAACGCATTTCACAATTCTACGAAGGAGAGTAACACCTCAATTACAGGTGCATGACTATATACTGAACTATGTTCTTTCATAGCCTTTCGATGCAGTATTTGTCGATGCAATTACTCCTTCATAAATTCTGGAAGAAGTAGGTTTGAAACTGTTTTCGTAGTAAACATGGCAAACTATCAGTACCTAATTTTTAATAAATTAAAACAAAAGCATTTGCTCCAGAGGAAGTCCTTCACTTTTTGCAAGGAACTGAATCGTGCTGCATATCAGGAAACCATAGTAAAGGGGAAGAGGGTGATTTCATTATTGAGTCCATCAACGGCACGACTAAGCGATGGTTACATCATGGTGCTCCAAATGAAAAAACATTAGAAGGAAGTGTATAGTGATTTTGAACAACTGAAAGACGTTAGCCTGTTAATACAATGAACTACTAGTCTAAGACATAATATCTCTACTAAATAATTGTTGTTATTACTATTTAGTAAGTTTGTTACGATATCTTTAAAATACAAACCTTTAAGGGGCACTCCTTACATCTAGCAGATTATATTCTTGAAACATACTAGGTTATGTGTTCAAAAAACGTAAATGATAAATAAATACAATTTCAAACCAGAACCTACGGCGAAAAGTGCCTCATGTTCCCACAGTTTATCATTATAGAGGCTTTCTGTAATAAATCGCATCCACCCATTAATTGTACAACAACAACTCTACATAGATTATTGAATGGTTAACGGTACTGCAGTGTATTTCAAACCGCTAATTGTATCGATAATGACTGGGAATGCATAGCGAAAACTTTTAGGTTAAATTAAAATACTTCCGAAACTTCTTTTATTTATGTTTTGGAGGTAATATAGTTTGGCATCAGTTATAGGTTATGTCCTAAATTATATTGCTACTGCTATTACTCGCCTTGTGTTCAAATTCTGCCGACAAGAAATGTGTCCATATGACACAGATTGCCCCGTTTAGTCCACACAATTTAATTAAGATACACCCATGCACTTTCTTTTATTAGAGAGGCAGTTTAGCTTTGATAACTGAAGCAGCACTTGCTGCTTACTTGAGGAACAGCAATTTTGCCGGTAACTGTAGAAGTTTGACAGACATTTAGCGTAAGGACGCTGCTTCAAGAACTTGCTACCATGATTTATATAATAAAGGCTATTTGGCGACTTTATTTCTTCTTTTGTTAGTTACAGCTAAAATGCGTTAGCACATGACTTATTTGATAGGCAAAAGCACGCGCCGAATCTGGGACCGTCCATTGCAGACATGGAGAACTGTTACACACTGTATGGAAATTCTCCAAACACAAGCTGCTTTTAAAAATTCTAAATGTCGAAACAAACATAAAACAAAATGTATATATACTTGTGGACTTTAAAAACGCAACCGACAGTCAGTTTAGATGAAGAAATGTTCAGTGTGTTTAAATTAATAGAAAGTAACTCACCATTCGCAGAAGTCATATTCCAGCTATATCTTTGCTAAATTTCACATCTTTTACAGCACACAAAAATAACAATACAAAATACAATACAAAATTCCATTAAGCGCCAAATTTCATTAAAAATTTCATTTCTTTTACCTAAAATCAAATGTTAACACTGAGTTGCAAATCGCATAATAAATGTTAAGTAACGCTTATGTCCATCGTAAGCACGTTCCACTGCACCGCAACGTCTCCACATCCACCGAATGAGACGTCTGACGTAGCGTCTGACTTAGCAGTAACTGCCACTCGTGACGTATGACGATTTGCAGTTGCTGAAAAGTGTCCAGTTGAAGATGTCTGATGCGTTTCTTCACATAGTCCCAGCAATGTTCAATGGGGTTCATATCAGCCGACTGGGCAGGCCAGTCGGCAATGACGTTAAAGTTGTTATTGTGAAGGTAATGAAATGTAGCATGAGCAACATGAGGTCTTGCATTGTCCTGCTGAAGCATCATGCCGGAATATTAGTGCGGATAGGGTACTGCAACCGGCCGGAGTACTTTGTCGATGTAACGTAAACACTACATCCGTTTTCCAACAAAAACTGATCCCTGCCCAAATCATGGTTGAAGCTTTCCCCCACCTATCTACCTCTCTCACGCAAGCGTCGCTAAATCTTTCCCTCGGACGCCGGTAGACATGCTGACGTTTGTCACTTGAATCGACCGTGATATTGGTTTCATCGGTGAATAAAACGTTTCTCCATTCGCATAATGTCCAACGTGCATGTGTAGTAGCCCATTTTACACATGTGTGTCGATGGGCGCAAGTAAGTCTAGCCCCGTGATTAGGACGTCTGCAACGCAAACCCACGTCACGTAGACGACGTCTTACAGTTCTAGCAGAAATGCGAGGTCTGTGCCGTCCTGGAGTTTCGCGTGCAGTTTCTGTTGGTGCTTTAAAACGGTTCCGTATGTGTGACAAACGTGTCGCACGATCCTGACGTAACGTGGTAACGCGTGGCTGACCAGGTCGAGGAAGATCGTCAAAGGAACCTGTTCTTTTGTATCTGCGATGAAGACGCGATATTTTTGACGTGTTGACCTCAAAATGATTTGCAACATTCTTTAAACTTTGACCTGCTTCAATTTGGCATATTGCCCGTAAACGTTGCTAATTTGAAAGTCTCATTACCAGAGTATAACAGATTTAAAGTAAAACCCGGATCAAAATTGACCCCGCGCGGGGGTCACTTAGTTTTGCATATGTTTATATAGGAAAAAGTTTCAAAATTTTCTTCTCTGAAAACACAAGACCTAGAGCTTAGATGTTTGGCATGTAGTATTGGCTAGTGGATCTGTACCAAGATTTTTCAAATTATGACCCCCGGATTAAAATTGACCCCGCGCAGGGGGTCACTTAGTTTTGCATAGGCATATATAGGAAAAACTTTAATAATATTCGTCTCTGAAACCACAAGGCCTAGAGCTTAGATTTTTTGCATGTAGCATTGTCTAGTGGACCTCTACCAAGATTTTTCAAATAATGACCCCCGTATCAAAATTGATCACGCGCGAGGGTCACTTAGTTTTACATAGGCTTATATAGGAAAACCTTTAAAAAACTTCATCTCTATAACCACAAGGCCTAGAGCTTAGATATTTGGCCTGTAGCATTGTCTAGTGGACCTCTACCAAGATTGTTCAAATGTTTGTCACTTCTTTTACAAAGACATATATAGGAAAACCTATTTGGTATATAACATTGTCTAGTGATCGTTCACCAGGCAAGAGGATTTGTACAAAGGTGAGCGATATAGGGCCATCTTGGCCCTCGTGTCTGTGTATTCTACCTGAATACAAGTAAAGATTTTGGCTTTTTCGGAAATGTTACTCGAGTAACCTTTGCTCACGCGCTTAATCTCTGATCTATCCAACCTATGTAACTCCCAGTTGCACACAAGGTGACCAGAATACTTTGGCCTTTTTGATATAAGTAATTCGGGTTACTCGAGTAGGACAAAATGTATTTTGGTCAACTCGTGGGCACCTTGGGGTTACATTGGTTGGGTAGATCAGAGATTAAGCGCATGCGCAAAGCTTACTCGAGTTACTCGAGTAACATTTCCGAAAAAGCCCTTTACTTCTATTGATTTAAAAGGTGTAAGTATATACAACTTTCACCTGCACGACGTGCAACACGTGGTTTTCGAAAAATAGCAGTAAATTTTACAGAATGTTGTTTTTACAATACCACTCCAATTCTCTTGATCTACATTATTGTCCAGACAAATTAACCTGATCCTGACCTATACCTGTAGAATATATTATTCAGTGATTGCGCTGAATAAATAAATTTCCGTGAGCATTTCGTGTATGAACGGTTCTTCTCGTACCAAGTACGGATATTATCGCCAGTTTAAAGTTGTTTGTGTACTATGTACTACCAGAAAGGTATTGTTAGCCGAAGGCAAGAAGTGCAGATTTATTGACCAGAAATCATAGGAATACGAGGGTTCAAATCACGTTAAGTGATTCATGTTTTTTAATTTAATTTATTTTATATGGTATGTATACGGAAAAACAGTCGGATACGGAATGCACGAGCATCACGATGGTTGTGTTTCTTTTTTAAAAAATGGTTAAACTGAAAAAAATGAGTAAGATGAAATGATAGTATATGCCAAAATATAAAGTTAAAAATATCTAATTTGTAGTTTTACATAGGCTAATATAGGAAAAACGTTAAAAATCCTCTTCTCTGAAACCACAAGGCCTAGAGCTTAGATATTTGGCATGTAGCATTGGCTAGTAGACCTCTTCCAAGGTTGTTCAGATTATTCCCCTGGGGTCAAAATTGACCTTGACCAGGGGTCACTTAGTTTTACATAGGCTTATATAGGAAAAACTTTAAAAATCTTCTTTTCAGAAACCACAAGGCCTAGAGCTTAGATATTTGGCATGTAGCATTGCCTAGTAGACCTCCTCAATGTTTGTTCAAATTATTCAAAATTGGCCTTTCCTGGGGAGGGGGGAGGGGTCATTTGTTTTACAAAGATGTTTATAGGAAAACCTATTTGGTATATAACATTGTCTCGTGATCTTCCACCAGGCAAGTGGACTTGTACCAAGGTGAGCGATATAGGGCCATCTTGGCCCGCTTGTTTAATTAGTATATAATTATGTTTTTAGCTCGATCGGACTATGTCCTCTGTCTACTAACAAAATACAGATAATTCCGTTTCAGCTTAGATTTACCATATGTAATCGTAAAACAGTTTCGCTGGTTTATCATCATCCAAGTATAAGTTAGACTTTATTAAGTCAAATTTTAACAATTAAGAAAGCCAAAGGGAGCGAGCGGTAGCGAGCGACCGGTGTTTCTTAACTGGTAAAATTTGACTTAATAAACTCTAACTTACTCAGTGTTTTACCTCATTTGACCTTTTGCATAGCCACCGACATGTAGCACGGACCTATGGGTATATAGATTGTGATTGTGATTGTGGGCGGACCTAAAAAGCTTTCTATTTAGAGCGAACTTTTAATAAATTAAGTGATTTCAGTAGGTAGTTTTAATAAAAAAGAAAGACTTTTATTTGAAAATCTGAGCGATTCGATTGGTGGGCAAATGGGGTCAAACACTAAATGAATTAAGTGATTTCAGTAGGTAGTTTAAATAAACAAGAGGGCCATGATGGCCCTTTATCGCTCACCCGAGTACAACTGCTTTTAACAAAGTTGCTAGAAATCATCGAAACAACCTTTCTGACAAATTTCCAGGATATTTGGGCTGAAAATGTTACCTCTAGAGTGTTTACAAGGTTTTTCCAAATTTGGGCTCTGTGACCTAGTTTTTGACCCGAAATGACTCGTATTCGAACTTGAGCTAGAAATCATCGAAACAACCTTTCTGACAAATTTCCAGGATATTTGGGCTGAAAATGTTACCTCTAGAGTATTAACAAGGCTTTTCCATATTTGGGCTCTGTGACCTAGTTTTTGACCCCAGATGACCCATATTGAAACTTGAGCTAGAAATCATCGAAGCAACCTTTCTGACAAATTTCCAGGATATTTGGGCTGAAAATGTTACCTCTAGAGTGTTAACAAGGTTTTTCCACATTTGGGCTCTGTGACCTAGTTTTTGACCCCAGATGACCCATATTCGAACTTGAGCTAGAAATCATCAAAACAACCTTTCCGACAAATTTCCAGGATATTTGGGCTGAAAATGTTACCTCTAGAGTATTAACAAGGCTTTTCCATATTTGGGCTCTGTGACCTAGTTTTTGACCCCAGATGACCCATATTGAAATAGCTTGAATAAAAAACCTTTCCGCATTCCGTTTTGGGTGAAAATGTTACCTCTAAAGAACAAGGTTTTTCCCTTTTGGGCTCGGACCAGGACCCCAGAGACCCATATTCGAACTTGAGCTAGAAATAACAAAAAAACCCCCCCCCACAAATTTCCAGGATATTTGGGCTGAAAATGTTACCTCTAGAGTGTTAACAAGGTTTTTCCACATTTGGGCTCTGTGACCTAGTTTTTGACCCCAGATGACCCATATTCGAACTTGGGCTAGAAATCATCGAAACAACCTTTCTGACATATTTCCAGGATATTTGGGCTGAAAATGTTACCTCTAGAGTGTTAACAAGGTTTTTCCATATTCAGGCTGTGTGACCTAGTTTTTGATCCCAGATGACCCATATTTGAACTTGAGCTAGAAATTATCTTAGTAACCTTTTTCACAAATTTCCAGGATATTTGGGCTGAAAATGTTACCTCTAGAGTGTTAACAAGGTTTTTCCATATTTGGGCTGTGTGACCTAGTTTTTGACCCCAGGTGACCCATATTAAAACTTGAGCTAGAAATCAACCAAACAACCTTTCTGACAAATTGCCAGGATATTTGGACTGAAACAGTAGCCTCTAGAGCCTTAACAAGATTTTTCTATTTTTGGGTCATGTGACCTAGTTTTTCATCCGAGATGACCAATATTCGAACTCGTCCGAGTAATAACTGGGCCAAACATCCTGACCAAGTTTCGTGACAATTGAGGCAAAAATGTGACCACTAGAGTGTTTTAGAGGAACTAATTGTGGACGGACGAAGGACGACAGACGACAGACGACAGACGACGGACGACGGACATTCATCGATCCTAATAGCTCACCCTGAGACGTCTTTTTTGAGAATCTGAGCGATTCGATTGATGGGCAAATGGGGTCAAACAATAAATAAATTAAGTGTTTTCAGTACACTTAACCGATGTTAGAAACGCAAAGATCTCCCCTGTTGAACATTTTTATTTGAATGACGCTATTGTTTTTATTTCTATTTAAGTCATTTTTGCGATGAATTATTGAAACTTTTACAATAATTCAATTTTCTATAGTTTTTGTTGTGTTTGAAATTTGAATAAACTTGAAGCACGATAACACTGCTAAAATAAATATTTTGCCACTTTTGCGTTTCTAAACCTGTTGAGTGTAGGTAGTTTATTTAAAAATCTGAGCGATTCGAATGGTTAACAACAAAGTTATTCGTGTCCTTGAAGGTCCATTACTAAGACGAAATCGAATTTTCTTTTTAATCCCGAATTGTAACGGGCGTCTTCTCAGGGGAAAACACGACAAACTGCATCGAATGTGACCATATTGTGTTGAAAAGTTGAGTTTAACAAAAAAGAAATGCATTTTCAAGAAGAAAATAAGTTTTCCAGTTTTCAAAAATCTCACAGAAAGAGGCTGTAAATAGGTTGTTTATGAATAAGCATGCCTATTTTTAAATAAAGGTGTTTTACTTCAAAGATTTTCACTTCGTAGACTTCTGACTGTTGACAACATGCAATAAAACGAAAGTAGGACAAAAAGACCACCAATGTCAATCTAAGGAAATACAAAAACATTAACTTGCTTTTCTGCAGCAGTATTTCAAACTGGGAAATACTCCACTGCTATTGTACAGTTTTAGAAGCCAGTTTCAATCTGTATTTCCCTGTAACAATTCCAAAAAAATATATTTGGTTTTAGTAATGGACCTTTAAATAGAATGTTCATAAACACAAGGCACATAATTACTAATAGCAGGTGTCAGAACAACTTCTATATATTTAAATGATTGCATAGGGCATATTATAACTAATGCATAGTGCGTTATGAAAGTGGTTCAATCAATAAGTCTGTCTGGCATAAGGCGATGAAATATGCGGCATATCTCATGTTCTGGAAAGGACTTGGGAGTATGATGGGTCCAGACGGATTCGCTGTCACTAGACTTGTGTATAATCCAGCAGGAGTAGGTAGGATAACGTATCTATGAAGTTAAATTTTTCTATAAGTACTTTTTTTTTATCATTTATTTTCAAATCTTTATTGTACACACTTATATTTAACAATGTAATCAATAATATCTTTAATTATTCATATATTTCAAAAGTGCAATAAAGACCTCTTTTTTGTAAACTGGTTGCGTTCTTTGTTCATAAAAAGCTATGAAAAGATCTATAAGTATGCTTTAAAAAAAGGAAGATGGGAGTTTTGTCTTTTTAGATCGTTTTCATACAACATAATTTCATTTATTTTCATTTTGATATGCTTTTTGAAAAGTCATGTCTATGACAACCTTTTGTAAGTGAAAAAATCTATATTCTATTTTCTATATTGTTTTCAAAAAAGACCACTTCCTGGCATGTTGTTCGATCTTGTTTTACCATAAGTACTTATCGTTACTAACAAAAACTAACACAGAAAAAAACCCAAAGGAAATAAATTCCAGCATAATCCCAAACATTTTAGGCGTTGGTTTAAACAATTGATCTATCTGCGTGGTAAAATTTCAGTTCCTTCATAAAGTTAAGCATACGAGAAATTGTGTTATATGTAATAAGAAACAAACAGAACAATGATTACAATGAATCAGATCCTTTTAAATGAAACTTGAATATGGCTGTAAAATACACTAATTTCTCACTCTGCAGTCAGTGAGGGACTCTGCTCATACCCAGTAGAACCATTTTTAACTTGTATTTTACTTAACTATTTGGAAATTACTTAATTATGCCTTTCACAAAAATTCACAAATGATGTATATTGACCTACTTTTAATTGTAACATATATTTTGCTTTTATTGCCTTGTCAGTTTAGTGCTAGTCGTCAAATTTATATATAAATACAAAAAGCGTAATGTCTGTTGGGACATTATCATAGTCTTCTAAATTATTGAGAAACAAATACGTAATACAATTTGCATTAACAGATGTATTTATTAACTTGAATGGGAAACACAAAACTCATACAGTACATGATGCATTGTCCAAATACAGATTGTTCTTTTGTTGTTTATACCTAAATATGTGGGTTATACGTACTAAGCCTCCAAATGTAACCCTGAAAAATTATTCACCCAAAGCGGGATTCGAACACTGGCAGGTCTTTAGGCGGACACTCTTCCATGCAACTACACAAGTAACGAAATCAAGTCAATAATAGAGAGGGATATACCTTGTACATCCAATGCGAATAACACATATTGCTGCTTGACATATTGCACTCTGACACATTTTTTTATAACTTTATACATGCCAAATATAGTTTTTTAAAGATTGTTCAGCAAATTGTCCTGGTGCGAAGTTCATTGTGCAGATAGACTAGAAGTAGAACACTTTTGTCGCCCTCTTACGCTTTGTCAGAATAACCAATAATTTTGTGACAAAATCCAAGTACAAAAAGGGGCATAACTCTGTCAAATATGACCTTGACCAACAAAATTTGGCGGCATCATGACGCTTATGTCATCAGCAATACAGTTTGAAAGTTTGATGAAGAAATCTTAAGAAATTGCAAAGTTATAGCCAACATTAAGTTTTCGTGACAAAATATTAGTACAAAAAGGGACATAACTCTGTCAAATATGACCTTGACCTACAAAATTTGGCGGCATCACAACCCTTTTGACATAAGCAATACAATTTGAAAGTTTGATAAAGAAATCTTAAGAAATGGCAAAGTTATAGCAAACATCTAAGTATAAAAAGGGGCATAACTCTGTCAAATATGACCTTGACCTACAAAATTTGGCAAAGTTATAGCCAACGTTAAGTTTGTGTGACGGACGGACCGATGGACGGACGGACAAAGCGATCCCTATGTATCGCCTTTTCTCCGAAAGGGCGACACAAAAACCCTCAAGCAACAGCCATGCAACTTTAAACTAACATTCCCGGCTTTACTTGGTTATGGTCATAACCTTTTAAATCAATTTATAAAATGTTTAGAGAGACATTCAGTAGAACTGGGGACAAATTAAATAACTAAAGCATCGTGCATTATAGAATATTTCTATGTACATGTATTAGTTACTTAACCTAAAAGTTTAAGCTATACATTAGTCTTAATCGGTAAAATCAGCGTTTGAAAATATGTTGGATTACCGTTAAATGTTCACTTATCTATGTAAAATTGTTGTTGTATGATAGCAATTTATTACAGATGGTCTCTATATTGATTATTTGTTCTAAAGTAAGACATTTTTCGATATATACTTAACGAAACTTCTAAAAGATGCTAGCTTATTTTTAGTTATAAATGCACGACAGCTTTCATGTCTTGCATTAGTGAAGACACTGTCACATGAATTTCAAAATGATCGAGTGGTACACATCATATGGAAAAAAATAATTTAACGTTTAAACCTTCGTAGACTTAACACGGGATAGTTCCTTGAAGTTCTTCCGTATCAAATACCCAGTGCCATCATAAATAAAAGACATGAATGCTTTCGTGCAAATATAGCTTAAAATAAGCTGGTATACATTAGTAGGGTTGCTAATTAAATAAAGAAGGAAAAACACTGGTTTAGTATATGAAGTTCATTAAAATTGTATTTATTTATCATATTTTACGTTCATTGAACACATTATTTATGATTGAGAGTAATAAAAATAAGCTAGATGCAGGGAGTTTCCCCTTAAGTACATCTAGCTTAGTCAATAATTTGGATAAAAAACTACATCGTTACACATGCATGATGTGACTACATGTGATTGTGGTGAATAAGTAAAATACATCTTGAGACTTAAGAGGAATGTCACTTAATAGACAATATTATTTCTTCGCAAACACTTGTTCATTTCTGTAAAACGCCTGCAGCTTCAAGTAAGCAAGTGGCTACTCTAGTAACAGGTTCTGCATGGTTGCTTTGATTTAGGTCGCAATGTACTATGTGCGATATTTAATGTTTTTAAGAAGAATTGATTGACCACTATTTACTTTACTTCCCATTCCAAACTTCTTACTTGCAATAAAACTAGCACACAGCCAGGATGTTAATCTTTGCAAAAATACAATTACACAGTCACGTGCATTGACAATTCAGCCACCAGAAATGCACATAAAATTATCAATGGTTTTATTTTAGTGGTTATTTAATTGCACTGTCAAAGAAACAGAGTGTCTATATGATTCAACTATCTTCGTTACATATCGGATCAAAAGAAAACAAACGACAATGTCCAGATGATTGAGCAAATTCGAGGCAAACCAATATAAAATGAATTACGGAAAAACATCCTTAAACTTTTGATTGTAACCTGACATACTATAAAGCCATAAAACAAACTGATTTACTTCACATCGATGCACTATGGGAAGTATATAATGTGTTAAGTATACAAGCTGAATGAATGCAATCGCAATAGAAATAGGAAATGATAAGAAAGAAAGACAGGAGGAAGTATTAATGGTCATAACTACCGAGAGACCATGCAGTCAACACTAGTCTACATAAATAGTTAATTGTTGTGGTCCAATTGTTTTACCTTTTTTTTGGTAGATACAAACTTAAGCTTTCAGTCGGTTTTACGTGTATAAAAATATATAATCTCAGCAAAGTAATGCTACAGATCTTGACGATCATTTGTAAAATTATGGTTAACTCTGGTAGTACGTTGGTCGAGTGGTTAACGTTCTGGAATACCAATTCAGAGGTACCGGTTTGATTCCCAGCTATATTCGATTCTTGCAACGAAACACGTTTTAAATGAGTCTAATTGACCACATAGTTATTCGAGCGTGCAGTACTCGTATCGTGCACAAAGAGAGTTGTGTGTACGCGGTACCTACACGCAGGCGCCACTGTTCACTGGAATGTGAAATAAAAAGAATTGCTTATACTTTACAGGACACAAAAGTTGGGTGTTTCTTTAAAATTTCCATAGTAGGATTGCGTTACCTCCGTCACGACACGATATTCTAAAGACGGTGGTTAAATTCATCTCTGTCAAACTTTCCTGAAGACTTGATTTAATATGGACAATAAAGCAGCCACTCTGTCCTGAATGATAGTCGTTTGATTGAACAGTTGTTCCAAAACCTCCGCAATAGTTTAATACAATAGACAGTCCTATTGCAGTTTATAGCCCTTGTTTAGAATAGCAGACTGCATTTAACTAGATTTTGAGACATTTTTCGTGCACAAACAAGGGAATGGATGTTCGTACAGTCACACAATTAAGTCAATGGGGAAGCCTGATCTGTGGTATTACGGCTTAAGATCGATACCACTGAGATTCTTTCAGCAACAGAAACAATATTTTATATCTTTCTGTATTGCACTTTCTGTATTGTGCAATAGTGTTAATATTACGTTCGACATGAGAGCAAGATAACAAACCTGATAAACGCTATCTGGGACGTTTACTGGATAGTCTAATTGAGCAAAGGTAAATATATATTTGTGTTAATATGGATCATTGCTATTTTCATAAAGTTACATCTAGCGTTTTAAAGAATTTTTGTTCAAATTTTTCTTATCCTACTTTACGTGATATATAAAATGACAAAAAAAACACATTTGAATGTACTTTTACAGCAAAGAAATAACGCAAAATTAATCGCCATGAAATAGTTTTCTCTCTTCAGAAATTTTTAAAGTATTGCTTTTAAACAATTAACATAATGATCTAATATAAGATATGCATAATAGGACTTTTCGTTTTACTTTTTTCGTTCTTCTCAAATAAGTAGATTGGCTGGGTGATACTTTTGTCGTTCGACTCACTACATGCTACTCATAAGGTCAATGAAAGGGAAAATGAAAGAGGTTTGATTGATAGTCACTTACTTAGGAAACATAACATTTTTTTTTTGTCATACAGAAACCTTTGGTAGAATATGTGTCGCAATTTTAGGATATTTATGTAACGGTTTGTTTTTCAGTTTTAAATTGATATTTTTATCAATTATAATTATTATATCAATTTATTTTTCATATTGTATCGGTGTTATTTGCAATATAAAAATCATACGCAATCATATACATCGTTATAAATCGTATACAATAAAATGCAATAATGTATCAATTCAGTGGAAGACGGTATTAGACTATATAATGTAATACAACGTAATATAGTACAACAAAATGCGGTGAAACAACGCTATCTTATCCAAAACGATTGGATGTTTTGCGATGCTGTAAACTTAGCTCAGCGTGCATGTTTTTATATTGAAGAGCTGGTTCGAACTCGATGCAAGATAAAAACAGAAATAAGAATAAATGTCCGAGACATTTCTTTACACAAATATAACTAGCAAAGTAATGTGTATCAAAATGCTACAATGACCGGGTACTAGCATTCACATGGTACCCGAACATTGGAGATTTCGTTACGGGTGGCAGGTTAGTAAATCTCAGTGATAATTTAAAGGTAATGGGGTGATGATTCAGGCAAAATATTTGACTGACATAGGGCAAGTATATGATTAATTTGGTTAAATAATTGATCAATTAAGGTATAAATTCAATGAAGTAAGCTGCAGAACAAAATATCAATTTTAGTATTGGTAAAATGGCGTACTATGACTTAACACATTATAAATGATGGACTTTGAAAAAGCTGAAACCATAAGTGGTTCTTATGCATTTTACTCTTTTTTGTCACCTACCTGTGGTTTCGGCTTTTTTAAAGTCCATCATGTAAAGTGTGCTTGAGTTATTGCTTTATACAAGATTGACGGTTTGACTGATTATTCGTATAATACATTACTTTGAGGATATAATATGTTGGTAATAGTTCATTCTATTGCTGACCGCATTAGTTTTCTGTTGAGTATTTAGAAATTTCTGTCTAGCTCTTACACCAGTAATAAGTAATTAAGTAACTGTTTCGTATCTACTGCCCTTACAGAATCTTGTCACAGGCTAAATGGATGAATAGGCATATGTCAATTTACAGAAACAGCTCTTGTTAAAGGGCACTTCCTACATCTAGCAGATTATATGCTCGAAACATAGATCATGTGTTCAATGAACGTAAAATACAATTTTAAAGAAGATTGGCAAAAAAATGCCCAATTTTACCTAAATTAATCAATATAAAAGCTTTTTATAATAAATCGCATCATTGTGCAACAAAACTCTACACAGATTATTGAATGTGCAGTATATTTTAAACCGCTGATTTTATCCATAATGACTGGGAATGCATAGCTGAAACTTTTAGGTGAAGTTATGATATTTCCAAAGATTATAATTATTTATGTTTCGGAGGTCGTTTAGTTTGACATCAGTTATAGGGTATGTCCCTGTAAACGACTCATTTCCGATAAATTTCGTATAACCCTGTGCGCGCGTATTATTGATGTGTTGCTATATAAAGAGCATTCCATTTCTGTGTGGTCATAGATTAGACCGATTGGAGTGGTCAGTTTGATTGACAGATGATTGCTATAGCGCAAACGGCTACATAAGTATATAAGCTGCACTCTAGTTGTGATTAATTAACCCCATGAGACATTTGGACACACTTTATTTTTGCAGAACTTTCTTGCTCTGATTCAAGATCACTTTTTGTATCTATCGAAAAGACTTTGCCATACATTTCTAATAAAACTAAATGTATATATGGCATGAATAAAAACAATATTGTGGACACTTAACAAAGTCTTTGATAATAACACTTACTGTCCTCTGTATCACCAGACTGAATGAAATCTTGAACAACGCTCAATATAATTATTTATCAGACACATAACTACTTTGACAGAAAACAATATTTGTTCTGGCCATTCAAGGTGATATTATCGTTGTGAGCCGGTATTAAGGCAAATATGGGATAAAACGCGCTGCTGTTTAAAACTCGTTTAATGTTTCATTTCCTGCTATTTAACGATCACTATACTGAACTTACGTTGAAGTAGTGTGATTAAACCGATAATGTTAAATAAAAAAAAAAAAAAACAGTTCGATAAATGACAGACATTTATTAGCTCACCTGGCTTCGCCAGGTAAGCTTTTCTGATGGATGATTGTCCGTCGTCCGTCGTCCGTCTACGTCGTCCGTCAACATTTTGATTCGAATGACATCTCTGAAACCACTAGGCCAATGTTGATGAAAATATTCAATTCATGCAGAACTATGGCAATAAATACGAAAAACTTAAAAAATCTTCTCTGAAACCTCAAGGCCTAGAGCTTAGATATTTGGCATGTAGCATTGGCTAGTAGAACTCTACCAAGATTGTTCAAATTATGACCCCCGGATCAAAATTGACACCACACAGGGGGTCACTTAGATTTACATACTAGGCTAATATAGGAAAAACTTTTAAAATATTCTTCTCTGCAACCACATGGCCTAGAGCTAAGATATTTAGCATGTAGCATTGTCTGGTGGTCCTCTACCAAGATTGTTAAAATTATGCCCCTGGGATCAAAATTGATCTTGCCTTGGGGGTCAGTTTGTTTTACATAGGCTTATATAGGAAAAACTTTAAAACTCTTCTTCTCCGAAACCACAAGGCCTAAAGCTTAGATATTTGGCTCGAGCATTGCCTAGTAGACCTCTTCAAAGTTTATTCAGATTATGCCCCTGGGGTCAAAATTGGCATTTCCTTGGGGGATCATTTGTTTTACAAAGATGTATATAGGAAAACCTATTAGGTATATAACATTGTCTAGTGATCTTCAACCAGGCAAGTTGACTTGTACCAAGGTGAGCGATATAGGGCCATCTTGGCCCTCTTGCTAAATGTGTTACAGAACTCTTTAATTTCCTAGAAAATAAATATTTGGCAATGCTAAAAAAAAATCAGTTTATGACAGAATCTATACAAACATGATATACTAACATAATAGGAAGTACACAGACGTTAGTCTTATACGTACTGTATGCATAGTCATTACGAAAATGTTTCAAATATTATTTTTATGATGTGTAGTTTTAAGCTCAAATCCAGGGTCACACATTCATTCCAATCTGACAATACAATTACTAAGTATGGTATTTATACCGCTTAAAGTTAAAATAAATGTGTTGTATTTCAAACACTGGCTTAAAGGATATTTTTGCCACCTTTACCCTGACGGCTGATTTGTATATAGCTCAATAATTGCCATTTAAGTTCAGGAGAGACCCAATCATAATGAATAAATTCGGATTTTGTAATTGTATTTCAAGTGATGAAAATTGCTAATGGTCTTATTTCGTAAGGAATCTGTTTCTGACTCTTCACATTGATAATATATGTCTACAAGGGGAGCGGTGGTGTAGAGGTTAACTACTGGTTTTTTCAGGAAGCGGACTCGAGAGTGATTCGATATGCTACAAGCTTTCTTCACAATCGAGCTAAAATAAATTAGTATAAACTATATACTAAACTTGGTAAGGTATATTGAAAAATACAATTATGTTGCTATGAAAATTCTAAAGTGTTTCAAAAAGTTATGCAAGTGACGGTGAATTACCTGTTGGTTTTATCTGAATTGTATGAACAATTGCATACTGCAAGTATAAACAAATTGAAGTATACAAGAAATGCGCGTAACAAACCAACGACCTATCATAGTAGGCTGTAAATCTCAACGTCCGACAACACTGCTAAACTGTGCTTATGCTAAAAGAATAGCTAGGGCTATCCAAAAACCCTACAACGATATGTCAGACATCACCTAACCCTTGTTCCAGGACTTAAACCATCGCTCTAATCTACAATGTTTGCCAAAAAAGCAGCTGATCCCAGATGGATTGAGCCCGCATTGTATGATTGCAATTGTTAACAATTTAACTCTGGAAAACTGCAATACCCATTTAACAGATCAATAAGGAACAACCGTGTCCTTCTTAAGTGTCTGCGTTAACCTTAAGTGATAATTTGGCTTGTTAAGGCCACATATTGCATCATACAACTTACTGTTTAAAGCAGCTCTTGAGCACGGATTTGCTCTAAAGCAAAATTTCTAGTATGTCAATTAGTAACTAAAATTCCTATCAAGGTGTCTGCTTCTTAATCAGGAAAAAGCAAAGTTATTTGGAGAGCTTCCTCACATTTCTGATGTTATACGAAGTAGCATGGTTGACGACACTTTAACTCGAAACCTACTATTGTTATAATCTCAATTTCCAAGACCGTTTTATCTTCAGTCAACGACACCTCTACGTCACTACAAGCATTCTGAAATGCAAACATGAAGTCAAAACACTTTGTAGTGTGTTGCTTACCCATAAGAATGAAGTCATCTAGAAATAAAATAAATGGAGGACATCATTGAGTGAAATATACCTTATCAACCACTCTAAACATTAAGCAAATGTTTCGCATAGGGCACAAGAAAGAGCACGACCTATTGGTAAACTTTTGTCTATAAAACAACAATCACTTCATTTAAAATCCATGAGGTTAAAGGAGCATACCCTTTAACTGGTGCCAAACAAATTAACCTCCAAAACATAAATAATAGAACATTCTGAAGTATTATAACTTAACTTATTTATTTATCATTTTACGTTCATTGAACACATACTATATGTTTCGAGAATACAATCTCCTAGATGTAGGGAGTGCGCCTTTAAAGTCATCAGGATGTTCTGGTATAAGTCTAAATGCATTTTTAAGGTATATTACCCTTGGAACTGAGTGAGTCAATAACTTTGCCAGAGAGGTCTATGTAATAATTTAACATATTACTCGTAGGATAAGATATGTCGGCAATGAAACGGAGCCTTACAAATGAGACCACTACTATAGTGTGGATGTAAAATGAACTTGTTTTCAAATATTGCATCAAAATTGCTTCAGATAGATGCAAAGAATCTTACTAAAAATGTTAATACCAAGATTAATACGTTTACTTCTACAATGAATATTTTACGACATTTATGGTTCAAAGACATCCCTGCCTTTGTCTGTTTCAAATAATATGTCGCTTTTTCTGTATGATTAAATCAAAAAGTTATAAATAATACATTATGTAAAGATGTTCTGTTAAATTACTTTAAGTAAAACTAGGAGATGTTTGAACGTGCTCCATAATTTCAACATTTTCTGTATATGATTTCAAGTAATTTTCAATTAGACCGGCAATAGAAGCAGCTATGACCTCAACCTTATAGCGTCAGTTCCCGTCGACGCTGATAGTTACATGTAAATAGGCTCGATAGCTCAGTGGTTAAGGCGTTCGCTACCAGAACGAGAGGACCAATGATCCATGCCTGAGCACTACTTATGTCCCTTGGCAAAAACATTGATACTACATATACCTCAGTCCACCAAAATGGGTAGCAGAAATTTAAAATCATTCAGTATCAAAAATAAACTTTTATTGTGTGGGGAATTTCTGGCAATAAAATAACGCCAAGAAGTAAAGGTTTGTAATTATTTAACAGTCTCCTTAAATATCATTGAAACAATATACAATATTTTTGCTACAGAAAACAATACAATGTTACACATATCCTTATTGTACTGTACATATTATTTTTGCTCAGTTCTGAACAGACTCTTTATGTGCTTGTACAACCACTGACAGAGATATATGAACTTGCATTATTTGCCTGTGATTCAATATATTTCGTTTGTCTTTTGCTATTACAAACGTCACAAATTTAGTTCGAAAATAAAAACACTGTATGGCGAATAACTTAATCTTATAATTATACTTACTAAGGAAGCTGATAAGACAGACTCGTGTATCACTACTGAGCGCTGGGCTTACAATAGAAATACTTATCACGTAGACAAATTTCGGCTGTCTAGAAAGTGAATGTTTCATCACTTAAATGGTGTTACGTAAGCTTAATTTGGCTGATAAAAGAATTTGTTCTAGCCACTCAAAGTGACATTTCGGGTCTGTATTGGTATTCAGAGATATATTATGGGAGGAAATATAGCGAATATATACTACCGTATACAGGCGTAATTACCATTTACTCTGCAGAAAACCTTGCAGTTCGCTTAACTTGTTTATCCATAAACAACCAAGGGAGGCCCATTGTTATCCAGCAAGCAAATAAATCTTTGCCACAGAATAACATGATAGCTCTCGGCATGTCACCGACAAAAACATACTTGTGCAACGTATAGACACTTAGGTAAAGTGAACAATAAAACACAGGAAAATGGTTTGATAACAGACGTAAATCAAACACAAATATCCAGTTAAACACAAAGTTACTAATGCAAGGAGATCGTTCATCCGTTATAATGACATCTAGCGGTGTACAATCATTAACTGTCTTCCAACCTTACGCATAAAATACGAAACATGCATTTGTTAATACAAGTTCAACCTCAATATATTCAGTTTATATTCAAGAAAAATAAAACAATCAACAGTGACAAACACATTTGCACTTTAAAATGAGAAACTGTTATTTACAGTCAACCTATGAAATATATGTTATTTATGGCTACTTGATAAAAGAAATTAATGCAGCAGTTTGCTGCTGAATGCTATAACTAACAGAAATTCACTCCGGAAAAATTTACATCTTTGAATGAATATTATTGAGCCTGTGGCAATAGATCTGTTTGTGTTACATAAATAATCAAATTTTGTCAGAATCACCATCAAGGCCGCACAATTCTTATCGATCTGACGTATCAGACAGGCAGAATGTGAAACTGTCATGCACATATAATTCGTCTCCTTTCATCCCAGTTGATTAATTTCAGTGAACGTATATATCGTTGAAAACATCAGTCTTTGAAAAGTCAAGATTTATTCCTTGTTTTCATAGCTGTGAAAATTCGATGGAAGAAATGACAAAAATAGTCTAGAGGTTTTACTATAAATCCAAAATAAAGAAATTTGCATGGAATGGTCCGTTTTTTGTATCGAACGGATTTAATGACATATAGAAATGAGACCCTTTGAATAAAAATGGCGTGCTTTTAGTATCAGTTCATTTATCGTAAACATCTTTTGGTCATACAGTATTCCATGTATTACTAAGCAATGCTCATAAAAAGTAAAATGTAACGTGTTCTTGACAATGATTATTTGTAATATTTATTTTGTAGAAACTACTGCTTTGTCGTTTTAATCCATTTTATTTCAAACTAAACGAAAGACTTTAGTCTTAGCTGACCCAATTACCTTAAAATCGAAGACTTATTTCTTTTTCGAACATAATATCGTCATTTTTATTAGATTGTTGTTTCAAAGAACACTCGGTCATTATTGCTATCAATAATTGATCAAATAAAATACTTCGTCGATTACGGGCAAAATAAATCGATTGTAGCATGCTACAAAACAGAATACTTGTGGTTGCTGGAAAATAGTCCTTTTGACATATAGATGCAATTTTTTGTTATAGGTATATGGATTTTATTAAATAAGTCTTGAGCCGCCATATCACTCATATGCTTCCCTCTTTGATTGTGTCTGACGGAAGAGGGGGACTCTGTGATGGGCGTTTTTAAATCCCACTGGGACGAAACTGTTTTGATTTCTGTCCTCTGGCCTGTTTCGTCGGGCCCTTAAGGGTGTTTCTCTTGGTGCTCTGCCTTCTGCAAAGGCATTGAGTACATCGTTTTTTGGTTCTCAAGGTTTGCTTTTTTATATATTTATACACGAGCTTTTTGTGTTTTACATCCATGCCTTTTGTTTCCTTGCGTGTGTTAGAGTTCACCTAGCAGGGTTCTTTTTTTACCTGTCCTGTGACTTTGGAACATGGTGGGGGTAAGAGGAGGTTGGGTGCGCACCATAACCGGTTAAGCTCCCCAGTGGTGTTTTTGCCACTGACCGTTCCAAGGCGGTGCCCCACTGTGTTCCTTTTTATTGTTCGTTTTGTCCTCGTGTGTTTGCTTTATATGCTAGTGTGTGTTGGTAGTGTATATGTATGTGTGTGTACTGATTGTGTGTGTGTGTCGTGTGTGTGTCTGTGTGCGTTGTGTGTGTTGGTGGTGTGCTTCTGGGTGCTGTGGGGTTCGTTTGGGGAGGCTGCGTTTTTGGTACGTGGCATTCCCTGTTTGATATTATTTTTGTTTTAATAAAGAAATATTATGTAGCAAAAGGGCAATAAAACATTAAAGCCTGGACTGAACTAGAACACAATGATAATTCACATGTACTCCCTATGGTTACATTTGGCTGTGAGATTCACTGAATTCCGAAACAAAGTAATAATGTGGGACGGGCCAGACGATACGACAATAATACCTGTATGTTTAATATGTGTTTTACATTTCAGGTCAAGGCGAATACGAAAGTACTAATGGAGAATAAATATAATATTGAAACATGAAGCGATCAACCAATGTTAAACAGAACTTCTAAACCTAAATCTAGCGTATACTCAAATGAATTGAGGCACAAAAAAGCATTCGAAAAGTGAATCGTATTTTCTTCAACCACCAAGACAGTAAAATTGAAATCGAATCCTACATAGAATGATTCAAACATTTACCAGTGTTAAAGTATGCAACATGGTATTGGTGCATCACTAATGTGTGCAATGACAAAAGTATGACCTACTAGAAGTGTTTATATACGTTGTAACATACATAACTAATCCTTATTTATATATGCTAGTCTACTATTATAATAGAGTTTAAACAAATTCAACTTTTCCGTGTCGTTTCAAGAACGTTATATATTGTAGAATAAAGCACAAAGACAAAGAAACTACAAGGAATAGCAAGAGATTTTCAAGCGAGGATATGTCTATCATCTTTCAGACATATCAATAATGTGACTACTGTCTATGGTAAGCTGTGCATATATTAAAAGGAACATAGTTACGATGGAAGGATAGCACTTGTCAGACAACAAGCAGAAGTATGACATGGCAGTTATATTTCCTTGTTCAGGATTTTTAAACGAGACTCATCACGGAGTAGCTGAAGCGCAACAGAGCGATGAAGAAAGTCCTTTTCAGACCGTTGTGTTTGTGCTGTACAAGTTTGTGTCTCCAATTATATTCGTATTTGTGATTTTAATTCTGCTGTGGTATATTGTTCTTTTTATATTCCGCTAAAACTTCCCGTTGTTTCATACTGCAGACTAAATTATTTTCTTTTGGAGGCGGCATACATATCGCCTTCTAAGTAGCGTAATGACAATTCTTCGAACATTTCTACCAGAACATGTAGCTAAGATGTTCTTTTATAAATTACACTGAGACATCGATATCGAGAAAATCCTTGAGCCTTACCGTGTATGACGTCATTAACACAGGGAAAATACTTTAGAAATTTTGATATTTGTTTTGGTGATATTCAATTATTTCAAAAGCGGCAGTTTTTACTTGGGTCTTATAATTTTTTGCGATATTACAAATACATGTTTCGTACATAATAAATGTCCAAAATATCAAAATCAGTAAATGGTAAATCCTGTCTTAAGCACAGTCATTAAAACTCGACGTTACAGTCGTAATGCTCTAAATATAACTTGCATACATTTAATATCGTTTGTAAAGAAAGTTAACAAAGTGTGTACGCAATGGGGTGTGTGATTAGAACACAGAAATAGGGTGAAATCCTCATATGCTATACACATGAGAGAGTTTGCAATGTGGGTGTCAAATCGCTGTAAATGCACATATCAAAAAATTTATGCAAACTAAAACGCATCGATTAAATCTCTTTCCTACTGTTTGTCTAGAAGCAAACGAAGAGACCATCAACTTTTGTCATTACAACAAGAATGTTTTACATGGAAAGAACACTAAAGATTAATATTCATTTAAAATGAGGAAGCACATTAATATTGCGATTCACGTTACCATTTACCACCATGTTAACCGTACACAATGTTTGGAGGGTTAGGTTTTTCTCGAGTTACATCGGCAGTACGGATAATAATGCCAATAAAAGTATAATATCTTCTCCGACCTACCGACACGATCTGTAGAAGCATGTTATTGAAGAGACATTATTCTTTTTGTCTTGGCTTTGCCAAACTTTCAACGAAACGTCTAACGAGTAAATCATTTACAAGGTTTTAATATAAACAAATGCTCCACGTTCCCTAATTGTGCTTCTAGTCGATATCAATCAGACAGTTTTATAGAAGAAACATTTTGTCTACTGTAGACAGACTATTGAAGAAAAGAATTTTATATCAGTTTCTATGTGTTACATAGTTGAATTGTTGTACATTATTGAAAGTCATCTAATCAAATGACAAGGGTTTGATAAAACATTAAAGTAATCAGATAAATAAATCATGTTCCTCTTTCAGCAAGCCGTCATAAAATACTTTAAAAAGTATCAGTTTCATTTATCTATATCCATGTTAGTTTACAAAGATATATATTTCTTTGGAAGTTTTAGCTATGGATGTTTTCAAAAGTATCCACGAAAACTCATTGAGTTGAAAATATCGACACACGAATCAAAACATCAAATATTACACTCTGTTCTTTAACGCTGAAATACTTGCCTAGTTGATCACAAAGTCATTTATAGGGACTCAACTGAAGTGCACTGCACTACGTAGATTTCGAAATATGAGTGAATGCCCAAAGAGTTTGCAACGTATCTATTGTACGACAATGTTACTTGAAATCGCAAATAGAACCTGCCATTGCCTGTGAAAAGTCAAATTAAAGTTAAAGGGACACTCCTTACATGTAACAGATTATATTCTCGAAATATAGATTATGTGTTCAATGAACATAAAATGATAAATAAATACAATTTCAAACAGGAACCTATGGCGAAAAAAGCCTCATTTTTCCACGATTATTCAATTTAGAGGCCCTCTGTAATAAATCGCATCCACACATTAATTGTACAACAACAACTCTACAAAGATTATTGAATGATTTACGGTACTGCAGTATGTTTTAAACCGCTGCTCTATAATGACTTGGAATGCATAGCTGAAACTTTTAGGTTAATTTATGATGCTACCAAAATTTCTATTATAATTTATGTATTCGAGGTTATTTAGTTTGACATCAGTTATAGGGTATGTCCTTTTAAACACGAAGTGAGCTAGTGTTTATATGGAAAAACTTAAAAAAATAAGATTCATAAACGTCGGCTCTTCTCTTAGTAAACCACTGGTTGCGCAAAGCTCAAATGTACGTACGATTGCAAAATGTACTTATGAAGTATTAACTACACTACTTAACAACGTGGTACATATAGCAACATCACAGTTTACAATATATACTACTATACAATTTACATTAATGCAAATGTTATTACATGTGTATTGACATGTAGTAGTAACAGTTTACTGCAAATTGTTATTACAATAAAATCATGTGGTAAATGACCTTGAAGGAAACTTTGAAATACACTTAATATTGTACTAACTTCAGCTGGTACTTCAACTGGTACTTTACTTTTTACTGGTGTGATAGTATTTGTAGATGTAATAGTATGGTCATGTGATAGCTCATGCGGTTCTAGCAAACTGGTCCAGTGGTAACTTATACACATGCTTATTCAGACATAGCCTAGTTTAGTGCTATTTGTGATAACTCAGCTTTAAAATTTATATTGTTATGATTATAATCTAATAAAGAATACCCAGATACAGTATCTATGTCATGTTATATTTCACAATCCATTTAGTTTTTATTTAGATAAAATTTATCACTTCATTTAAGCAATATAGCAACTGATGCACAAACGCATAAGCGAAAACAATAAAAAAAAAACAGTTCATAACAGCTCCTAGACATCTGGAAGTTTATAGGTATAGGAGTTAAAAGATTTATTGTAATAATATAGAAATAAAATTTTACTGGAAATGATGGCAATGTATAAACAACGGCCAAGGACCGCACAATCGCTCCAACAGTGGTAAATGAATATTCTTTGATCATAACCGAGATTGCGTAGCCTTCCACATTAATATTTCTGTTTGGTTATGATTATTTAAGAAAGATGCTGTGGTGTAAACAAGCTAGAAATTATAAGCTTACAGACAAGGCCATATTGACGGAAAGGTTTTCTGGTCATTTCAAAAGATTGTTTACAAGCTCAAATTAAGACAGTTTCTGACCAGCGTATCAAATTTCCGGTCTGATAAGACCCATAAGTTAGAGAAAGTTGTTGAGATCTTGTGCCCATACACATAACACCAACAATTAATTACGATTACTAACAAAGATGAAATCAAGAGTCTAATCCACGTTGTAGTGTTTCCCTTGGCGATACTCAATTTATTTTCTACTTAATAGGCCATCAATAAGAGAACTTCACAGAGGTTGAAGATGCACGGGTAAAAACAAATACGAATATAGCAGGTTTCCAAGGCGTAGCTTCATTTCCTCTCTGATTTTGGCAAATAATCTGACATTTTCTTAGATATTGTAGCAAAACACATTCCATGGTCAATTTTCATTGCTGAAATATACGGTTTACAAAATGCAAACACGATGAAATAGAGCGGGTTATTCCGTAGCATGACATCAACAACAGAAATTAGGCAAGACGCCTCTGCAAATCACAGTCTCTGTCACTATGATTCGGGTGACTGAAAAAAGAAGGTCATAGAGTTTGAACAAAATTCTACTAAGCTTTTAATTTGTAATTCAATGCACATAACTCCAGGCTTACTGGTTTCACCATAAACCTTATCCAGTGGACTAAAAAAAGATATGGAGTGTCATCCTCTATGTTTCCCGCAATAACCGCGTTAAGGCAAACGTCTCTATGTTCTGATGATCTTCTGTGTGTTTTTTACAGACAAATATTACTTCGAAAGATTCAGCTGAAAGTACATTGAAGCTGAAAATCGTTCCAGACAAAAAGACTTACTCTAGCTGTTGTTCTGGATATCCAAACGGATGTCGCTGCTTTTTTTTGCCATACTTCGGTGGTTCAGTAAAAAGCTGACGCAAATTATACTTTCTCCTTATGTGAATGTGAAAGAAATAAAACAAAGCTGGAAAAGGCACAATCCTGACCGCGAGCTCTAATGCACAAAACTATACAAAATGGAAAACAAATTGTGTCAGGAAGGCATACTCCGTTAGGCCTACTATACAAATAAATCGCATGCAGCTTTGTTCTAGATATTAATGTAAGGAGACATGTTTCTCAAGTTAGAGAACTCTGTTAGAATTATTTCGAAAGGGAAAACAAACAAAAATTAAGGCTGCAAATTATGCATCTATGAAATTAGTTAAATACGTAATCGTTGCACATTTCAATTGCGTTAATAACTGCGTTAATTTTGTTTGTATATTGTTATGATATCTGTTAATTTGATAGATTGCATTAATGAGCACTGCGATTTAGCAATATTGTTTGAAGATAAGCCTCACTGCTCTAGTTTCAACATTTCTTCAATTTTGTAAAGGTGAGTTGTTCACTTATCTATCTTTCCTGGGAAGGAACAGAGCTAGATTCAACACTTTCATAAGAAACCACTTACTTTCTCACAGGTTGATAGTGGGATTCGAACATATGCCAGGGTTATTGATGTCCTGTCAGCCGCTCAAACTTTCTAAAATGAAAGCGAACCGCACTATCTGAGCTATACAATATACACTATATACCATCTGTTTAACGACAATACTGTATTACTTAATCTTGCCAGGATTGCATAGAGTCGTTGCGGCACTGTGAGCCCTTCCGGAGAACAATTATTGCCTTTAGCTGCAACTTTTGCGCATGTTGGCTTTATGTTTGAAGTTGTTATGTCATTATACTGAGATCGAAGAAAAATAAACACTTGAACACATGGACCTATATATTGTATATAGAATAAGCATAAAGTTGACAAAATGTACCAATATTGCCTATCAAAGAAGTGCGTCTAAGTTATTGGCAAATATCTCTCTTACAATTGCATTCTAATGAATACTTTAAAATGATTTAACCTACAAAGTAGGAAGAGGAACTGGAATCAAAGGGCTTATTCTATAGAATAAGATTGGAGTAATTGATTTTTGAAGCTATTTGAGAAATCAAGCTACATCATGGGTATTTGGAAAAAAGAAGGCATAATAATTATATACATCTTCAAGAGCATGATAGTTATACATACATCTTCAAGAGCGTAATAATTATACATACATCTTCAAGAGCGTAATAATTATACATACATCTTCAAGAGCGTTTTATATTTCAAGTACGATGACAAAGAATATTTTTCATATGCACCACAATAATTTATGGTAAGGAGTATGATATATATAAATAGATACCATCAAAGAGATTGCAATTGCCAGATACAATGTAGTCCTCATTAGAATATTTGAGAAGATTTATTTTCTAATAATACTTAAAAATTATGGGGCTGGCTTCTACATGTAAATGCCTCTTCCTGCTTACAAAATAAAAGTGTTCATACTTCGCACTCGTGATTTAATTACTACGCATCCGAAGGGCAGCTTCTTCAGTAAGCTAATTATATACAACTGTGAAAATACATTTTTTAAAACAACAAAAAGCAGGTCATCAAATAACAGACACATGCAAAATGTTGGCATGTCTCAGAAATTAAGTAATACGAACACGTTCAAAATGAATCAAATTGACAGGATCCATACATTGTACGATAGATTTCGGAAGTGTAATTGCTATTAATACATTCGTATTGCATTTAATCCCTTAATATTCATAAAGAAATAAAACATCTTGATTATTCTGTATCACGTGATATCAAAATTTAATATTTCACATACAATTCACAGCTGAAACTTATTTATCTGGTTTAAAGAATTAAGTTTACTAAGGATGAAGTACGTAAAAGGTCAATTAGTCATTAGACTCTTTCTAGTCCCGGCCGACCCTTATAAGCCACATGGCAAACTGCCAACACTCCTCTGTGAAGAAGATCTGGCATTATTCTATGATTTTTAACCGGAGTTACCCCTGCAACTGATCAATGTTAGAACATGAAATTCTATGCAATTCTATCTTGATATATATTATTTGCATTCAATGCTCATGATTGTTCTTTGTGTACAGACATTTTGCAGCCTAGATGAAAATCTAAATACGTCAAATACAACGAGAAATGCCGAAACACAAGTATGAATAATAAGAAAAAAATGTCGCATTGTCTGCACGACATTCAATTGATCTTAGGTCTTGTTTCTGTCCTTTGTTTCTGTCCTATGTTTCTGTCCTATGTTTATGTCCTATGTTTCTGTCCTTTGTTTCTGTCCTTTGTTTGGTAGTATATGTTTTAGGGATTTCTTCGTTTCTGAGTGGTACATCTGCACTTTAAGGCAGAAGAGCTGTGGTTTAGGTAAGAAAAAATGGTATTAAATGTTATTGAAGAAATGGAAATAATATGGAAACGGTTAGAAATCAGGGAATAGATCATAGATGAACATCTGCGTAATTTATGTCAGCCTTTTAGCTGTAAAGTGAGTGATTCTGATGTTTAGTATTTTTCATAAATGAAGCATTATGTAACTGAACTTCATGTAATATTGATTAGTGTATCCATCCAAGAACCTTAACTCTTACATTCGTTATGCATATGTTATATCACAGTCCCTGACATTTGTTTTAAAATGTGTCGAAATAAGATTTAATAAGTTTATCATTTTTCGGACATGCAGCACGTTTCGGTGCAAGCGTTGCGTTTGAGTTCTTGTGTTGCATAGCAACGTAGATCGGTTGTCCTGCCAACTTACTCAGATTCTTACACAATTTGAGATGAAATCAACAAACACTTTGCGCGCGACTATTAAATTTTTGCTGTACTGTTTACATGATCAGTTGGAGCATCCATCATTGTTCATCTGACTAGAATTTCTGTGCCGTTTGAACGCAATATTTGCAAGAAATGTATCCTTCTATGGTCATATACAACGCTTAATGTCTGAGGCTCAACATTAATAGCGTTTCAAATGAGATTTTTTCTTAGATTATGATTGTTTTATGATAACTACTGAAGACGTTTGCGTCTCGTTGCCGATAGTATTCGTATAAAGTTGTCTGCCTATATATTTTAACCGTCTAACCGTGTGCGCGTATTATTGATGTGTTGCAATATAAAGAGCAATCCACTTCTGTGTGGGCATATATTAGATTGACTGGAGTGGTCAGTTTGATTGATGGATGATTGCGTAATAGCAAACGGCGACGCATATTATATTGTCAGTGTACTGTAAGACACGACGGATATTTCGAACACATTCCATAATTTCTCTTTTTTCTTTGTTTTTCTTTTTGCTTAATTTTTGCGAAAGGCTGTGGCATTAGAGTCTTACATTTTTTTATCATTTTAGAAGATTGCATATACAAAACACCTGTTTAGTATAATTGACATAAATGTATACTTAATACAAAGCTATTGAAATGAAATTCCTTCCTAAACTAGAAATTATACACGTTGTCTTAAGTTGTTTCTTATATCGAAATTTAATGTTCTTTCAATGATATAATGGTGTTTCAAGTGAATATGATAATGGGAAGACTTAAGACCTATTACTCAATACATTTACAATGCAGTGTTCTTGAAAGAAGTCATAATACACTGTGATAACCAATGTTGTAAAGCGAAAAGTGGGCTTGCAAGTATTAGTGTATACATGTAATTGTATTAATTTATATACATGTATTAACGTAACATCCGATACACAGTTTTATAATGAAGCAAAAACATTTCAAAGACAAAGCGTCGTATGACATATTACATTAGACTAAATATATTGAAAATTGATATGTATTCTTGAAAAAAACATACTACAGATGTAAACAGATAAAATACCCAAATTCCAATTTAGTATGAATTTCGCACGTCGCTTTGATGGTGTTTCAATAGTGATTAATGTTGCAAAAGCCTTCATGGACCTATCATTATTTTCTGAAACTAATTACCAATATGTTAGTTTCTATAAAAAAACAGCGACAAGTGAATTTCGTGTTATACTGATTCCCATCAGTGCGCCTTCTTAAGAAAAAGAAAACAATGTACGCGGACAAGCATATTTGCATTTTCAAATCCGATGATGTCAAATTATTATCAGTCAAAAAAAGAAATGCATGTCTAGCAGAAAATGATTTATGGTTACTTTATGACAGATATTTATGAAGCCGTCTTCTTAGGAATATTGTAACAATAAAGTTTCAGGAAAGATTTCGATCTCTGAATATCTAGCGTTGAATGGGTGACAATAGATCTGTTTGTATTGCGTATATAATCAAATTTTGTCCGGAACACCTCATGTCTCCTCATTTCATATCGATCAGACATATCAGACAAGCGCAATGTGAAACTACCATGCACACATAGTTCATCTCTTACCAACCCGACTGATTAATTACAGTGTTTGTATATAAAGAAAACGCTGACAAAATCGGCATTTCCAATGGCAGGAAATCATTCCTCATATTACGAAATGTAAAATGTCAGTTGAAGCAAGGAGGAAAGCTTATATGAATCTGAAAACAACATTTTGCATTAGCGACCCGTTCATGAAGATCGGTTTAAATACAAATGGTATGCTATCCATCAAAATGACATGGTTATAATTGAATGTCATATTTAGATGCACGGTTTCGAGTCAGACAATTAATCTTGTGTCCTTATTATCTCTCCAAGACATGTCATATTAGAAATTTACGTAAGGAGCAATGGTATCAGCGTCGTAAAAGAGATTTTCAGAGACCTCGGTTCAATATTTTTTAGAAAAGATTTAAACCATAAAACCTGAACTTATACTCCCTTTGTTTTCTGTTTTATCTGTAGAAACTGCTGCTTTGTCGTCAGTATTTGTAGACATTTAGTGATGGCAAAACATATGTTCAGAAGCTGTCTTTCCTTATAACTGGAAAATAGCAGTGGGTATTTAATCTTAACTTGCAGGCATCATTATACAAAATTATGTTGTTGTGATTATAATAAAAAGACAAACTTTACGTGATTGTTTTCACTTTCATGTAACGTTATTTAGATCGGCATCAGCAATATGTCACTAACGATTACGAAATGGCATTCGGAGTAAACGAAAACCCAACTCGGTAGTTGCAAAGTAATTGAAACTGAAAACAAGTCAGCGTACATTGCTTGATGAATTAATCAAATTTCAACGTACGGCAATGTTCTTAGCAGTTCATAAAGAGTACATGTAAATGTCAAGGTTTGGCCACTCAGCGGGATTAAGTTTTGCTCAGTGTATAATATCAAATGCGCATTTCTCACTGTTAATCAAAGAATACTTTAATCTAGTAAGCAATGTTCAGAGGGTGCTTTTGGTTGAAAAGATTTCATTCGGTATTTCTAACCAAGTTATGGTCACTGATAAAATACAGAGTAAACCATTAGTCGATGAATTACATATACCTGTTGAATAATAAACTCAAGGAATAGTATCTATTATTGCGTTTTAGCGGTATACCACTGAACAGGGTGTATTCAAAATTGCTAGTATATGTTAATTTTCTATAAAACCTTATGAAGAATCAAAACATTCAATAGATACATGGAAAGGATATCGACAGGTACAAATTTCTTCTTCTGTGACAGTAAATAGAGCACATCGCACATCCCGCACATAATCATATCCAGCAATTTGCCGAAAAGTATTACTAGGCTTATGTCTGAATTTGTAGATAGTTTGGGAAGGAAATGTATGGGACTAGATCGTTCGTATATTTTTGAGAATTTAATAGAATGTAGGTAGGAGATGATTGAAAGAAAATGGTATTTAAGTTTATATATAATTACATTCTATTATATTATGTCCCTAGGTATTGTATGAAATAAACAATGTATAATCAAACTGTCTTTATGTTCGTGCTTGGTGATCTACAAGGCCTGTCCATCATCATAGGTTCTTTAGGATATACAGAGATTGAACTCTTTTCTAAATTTTCAACAAGGTGGCAGTGTATATTGTACAAAGAATGTAACAAGACACTAGAAGGAGGTGCAAGTGGTTTATTTATATCTGATATATATTCTGTAGGCATTTCACAGCCAGCCGAAACATCAATAATGAAACCAGTGTCTTAGTGATAGGTTGTACATTCGTATAAACAACACATGCGTATGATTGAAATGGATGTTGGTAATATTCTGACAACAACAGAAAGTATAGCATGGCAGAAATAATTCATTGTGCTAGATTTCTAAACGAGACTTAACACGGCGTACCTGCAACACAACACACCGAAGAAAATGTCTTTTACATATAGTTGTGTTCAAACTGTACAAGTTTGTGTCTACGCTAATATTCGCTTTAATTTGTGATTTTAATTCTGCTGTTATATGTTATTCTTTTTATCGTCAGCTAAAAGTGCACCGATGTCATTCGCAGGCGACACATACCATCATTTTAATTAGTTTTAGGTCAATTATAATACCAGTTCTTCGAGAAATTGATTTATTCTCTGAATTTTGTATTTATTTGATTTAGGCCGATATGATATATCTGATCATAAACACGTTTGTAGTCTAATATCTAACGAAGAGAACACAAACACAGATCCTTAACCAAAGAAACAATGTATTAATAAGTTCGAAACATATTCTTACTGCGGCTCTAGTACCTCTTTGGCCTCTGTCTTTAATCGTTATTATATATACAGGCTAAATCAGTCATTTTTGCGGTACATTGAAAAACACACGGGTCATCTGGAGTGTCAATATTTCTATTTACCTTTTGAAATGCAGACTTTCATTTTACTCCGTATGTAAAAATGAATTATCAATATTTACGAAGTAAAATGTCGTTTTTACTCATTGACAAATTTTGTTTCGTTGTTTAGAAATATATTTCGGCCAAGGGTTACATTTTCGCAGAAGTGAGCGTATGGTGACCATATTATTTACTAAAGGCATTTAAAATTCATCTTTTTATATTGTCCTGAAACTTTATTTAATAAGGAAATAAAGTAAGTAATGCCTCTCTGAACAAAAGCCGTTTTTTCGAGCACTTGTTCCAAAGTTTCATGATGTTTTATTAATATGATATTATAATACATGTATATAAATATATATCCCTTGTTAAGATCTGCAGACTGAATTGAACTAGATCTTGAGACATTTTTCGTGCACAAGCAACGGATTAGATGTTCATACAGTCACATAATTAAGTCAATGGGAAAGCCTGACCTGTGGTATTACGACTTGACATCGATGCGACTTAGATTATTTTAGCAACAGAAACAATTTATATATATATATTTCTGCATTGCGCAATAGTGTTTATATTTACGTTTGACATGACATCAATATAACGACGTGAAGAAAACAAACATGACTATTGCTACATCGGCGTTTATTGGATAATTTAGTTGCACGTGGGTAAGTATATGTATGTCAGTGTATATTGTAGACAGTCTATAGCAAGCTTAATAAACTCTAACGTTTTAGAAACTGTACATTTTTGCATTTTTGTCGAAATATTTAAGCCAATATTAACCTGACTACACGTGAGTTTACGTACTCTGACTGCTTTAAAACATCCTACAATTATTCATAAAAAGTGGGGGGTTTTCAGACATTTTAAAAATATTGTGAATTTATAATTTACATCTTGTTTTACCAAAGCAAAGAATTATTGGGTTCACTTTTTCAATTCCGTTGTTAAGAATCATGCTTTGAAATAGATATGGTTTTCAAAATATAAATTACGTGCTTTATGTATGACCAGCGAACGGAAAGAGCTGTGAGTGCTACTCATGTAGCTGTGGAATCGTTTTAGATACAAAATATGCGGAAAAAGATATGTCTCAATTCTAATGAGTGTTAAGAC
Organism: Saxidomus purpurata; assembly: GCA_022818135.1. Classification (NCBI taxonomy): domain Eukaryota; kingdom Metazoa; phylum Mollusca; class Bivalvia; order Venerida; family Veneridae; genus Saxidomus; species Saxidomus purpurata. The sequence continues at coordinate 41,094,540 of JAFMSR010000004.1, read as the reverse complement.
AAAATGTTGTATATTAAGTCATTAAATCAGCTTGGAAACTTATTTTGTCAGTTTTAAAGCACTACAGTATGGTATTAAGCTCTAGTTAATTATCTAGATATTGGGTGCCATTTTGAAAGTACTACTTTAAAGATACTATAAACGTGCAATACATACATCTAGATCGTTGACTCTATTAAGAAGTAATGTATACATATAGTCTATATATTGCTTTACATGTAATTAAAGGATCGCATACAGAATCTGTATTCCTTCTAATAAATTGTTTGGTATTATTTATTGAATGCATAGCTAATACACATTCTTTTTAACTGGAAACAAGTTATTTCAAATTATTTCTAATGGGTTAGAAATGACAACGCATTGCCTGAGATGTATCTGGTAATATAGTTATTGAAGAATGGAATGTTTTGTAAATAGTTAAAAGTTTCATAAAAGCCATTCAAATGTATTTTTATATAGAGTATTCTTGCATTAGCAAACCATACTATACAGAGAACAGTGGTGCCGTAGAACAGGATCATCTTGATTCTTTTTTGGGTATACCCGGTTCCAAAGGAAGCACTACATACTTGTACGTCAACTGATGACCTACATTATTTACAGTATGTCTTTTTTCTGTTTCAAACGTCACAATAACGTCATAATTGTTTACAGTTTTAAATGAACAATAGAAAGGCATAAATAGAAAAGCCACATCATGATGACAAACAATTTAATCTTGTATTTTATCTGGAAAGCTGATAAGATATATCCGTGCATTACCAGTGAACGCTGGTTAAGAGCTGGGCTAATTATTAGCAGACAAATTTCCGCTGTCTCGAGAGTTACGGCTTCAACAGTTATTGGTTGTTAGGTAAGCTGAAGTATTACTTTGGCTGATAAAAGAATTTGTCCTAGTCATTCTAAGAGACATTTCCGCCTGTGTTCGTATTTAGTCAGATATTTAGTCAGATATTTAGTCAGATATTTTAGAAGAAATGTAGTGAACACATATACTTTCGTTTACAAGCATAAGTACAACGTACACATTGCAAACACATAGATAGAGCGGAGAACTACGTTACATGTAATAAAAAACTATACAAATTGCCAAACTGTTTCTTTCATAGTTTTGGACTACTTCAACGGTAAAAACGCTCAAGATGCAGCATGACTTATACGTTCGAAGTTGCATATGACGTTGTATTCAAATACGAAAGACGTGCATAGGCTGTTCTTTAACATTGTTTATCTATATACATACAATTGTTTATATACGTATAAAAAGTATCTATATAATTATAATTGTTTATATAGAATCTATATAGGAATACTACTTAACAAACTTGAGACTTAAAAGATGCAAAGGGAGTCAGACAAAGTTCGCGTCATGTCCTCACATTCGTGTAAGATACCTAAATTACATCAAAGAAGTTAACGCGAAAATATACTTAAGAAAAACATTTCAATGGTGACAGACTTAAATCAATGGCAACTAGATAGTGATAACTTCGTGGTATATGTCCTCATCATACACATTAACTCCGTTTGCTCTTACATATATAAATAAAACATTAATATTTACATACATTTTATACTTTCATACACGCATCATGGGTAGCTTTTCAGTAAAACAGAGAATAAGCATGTATGCAAATGCAGTGACAAAATATGTATTGAAAATCGGCCATCAATTTAAGTGTTTGATCCCATAACTATAATCCTGTTTAGATGCATCTTTGTTCCGAGCTTCTATTTGAGAACTACCACATCTACTAACTAAACTTAGATCTCAATGAATTAATACTGTATTCTAGCAGAAAGAGAAAATTAAAGCACAATTACACTTTCAAATAAGAAGTGTCAAGTTGTTATTCCTATAAGTCAGAATAACAAATATATAGTCTGCAGAAAATGATTTATGGCTATTTGATGAAAGTAATATATGAATGAACCAGCCTTCAGCCGATGACTGTAATTAAAAGAAACTCTCTACAGGGGGAGGGGGGATTTCTATCTCTACATAAGCATCATTCAGTCCGTGACAATGGAGTTGTTTGTGTTGAGTATGTAATCAAATTTTGTCAGGATCACCATTACGGCTCCACATTTCATATCGATCTGACGTATCAGACAAGCAGAATGTGAAACTGCCATGCATAAATAGTGTGTCTCCTTTCAACCTGACTGATTAATTACACTGTTTGTATATAAATAACAGAAAGTGCAAGAAACGTCAGCTTTTTCAAAGGCTGAGAATCATTCCTCACATGGGTAACTGTAACATTGTCATTAGAAGTAAGGAAAAACAACTGAAAATGTTCTTATTAAGAATCTAAATTCAAACAGTTTGTATCAAGTAATCTGTTTATGAAGATCGGTTCGAAAAGAATGGTAATGCCATCCATCAAATTTACACGGTTATAGCTGAATTTCATATTTAGATGTACGGTTTCAAGACACACCATTTATCATATGTCCCTATTTTCTCTCAGTGTCGTGTCATATTATATCTAATGGAAGGATTTACAGTTCAATGCATTTATTTACCTTAGTAAAAAAGCTATCATAAGAGACCCTGATTTTTAAGCAGGGTTTTTGAAAAAAACCTACTTGTCGTATGTCGGGCGGGCGGGTGCGCGGGCGGGCGTCAAACATTGGTTTCCGTAGGATACCTTTAGTTAGGAGTGACCAATTGCAATGAAACTTGGTGTGTAGGTAGCTTGCGTAGAGACGCCGCTTGGGAATCCATTTGGGGTCACTAGGGTCAAGGTTAAGGTCACTGTTACTAAAAATAGAAAAAACGGTTTCCGCTCAATAACTCAAGCTAGAAGTGACCAATTACAATGAAACTTGGTGTGTAGGTAGCTTGCGTAGAGACGGGTCAATAGGGTCAATGTCCAGGTCATTATTACTAAAAATAAAAAAATGGTTTCCGCTAAAAAACTCAAGTTAGGAGTGACCAATTACAATGAAACTTGGTCTGTAGGTAGCTTGCGTAGAGAGGAAGCTTAGGATTGCATTTGGGGTCACTACGGTTAAGGTCAAGGTCACTGTTACTAAAAATAGAAAAATGGTTTCTGCTCAATAACTCAAGTTAGGAGTGACTAATTGCAATCAAACTCGGTGTGTAGGTAGCTTATGTAGTGAGAAAACTTTGGATTGCATATAGGGTCACTAGGTTCAAGGTCAAGGGCACTGTTACTAAAAATAGAAAAATGGTTTCCGCTCAATAACTTGAGTAAGGAGTGACCAATTGTAATGAAACTTGGTGTGTAGGTAGCTTGCGTGGAGAGGAAGCTTTAGGTCACAATTACTAGGGTCAAGGTCAAGGTCACTGTTACTTAAAATATATTTTTATTTATTTTTAGCTTTTAGATTGTTTTAAGCAAAAAAAAAAAATTTCGGGGTCATGGTCACGAGGGTCAAGGTTAAGATCACTGTAACTTAAAATAGATTTTTTTTAAATTGTAGCAAAAAATATTAGGGGGGTCAAGGTCACAAGGGTCAATGTCAAGGTCACTGTTACTAAAATAGGGGGAGTCAAGGTGACTGTTCTTTTAATTCTACAATTTCTGCAGGCGCCGTTTAAACCTGCTTTGGCGGCATTGCCGCGTCTTCTTGTTCTAGCTTTTAGTAAGATTGAAGTCACATTAAATTAGACGTTTGACTAATATTTCTGTATTGATCTTCAATTATAGCAAATGTTGCTGAATCGTCAGTATTTGTAGCTTTTGAAAGCAGTACCGCCGCCGGTTTCCCATAAACCGAACATTGGTATTTTGTATAAATTTACCTGAACGAATGTATATGCCAAAATAATTATACAAAGTTACATTGCCTCTTTGCTTCAAAAATGATCAATAACGACAACTTATAAAGGAATGAATCAAACAAAATTATGCGGCACTGCTGCGGCAATAGCAAGTTCATTGCCCTCTTTTTGAGGTATCAAGTACATTCCTCGAACACTTTTAAAGTAATTATCAAGGTAAACTTAACAAAACTAATATAAGATATTTTAAAAAAGGGACAAAATAAAGTTTGTGTATCTTCAAAATGCACTTCCTCACAATGAACATCTACCGTTATCTAACATTGATATGAATTGAATCTCCAATCAGATATTTTCTGCCTTATGCCAATTGTGATAAACGTAATACCATATTTAGCAAATATAAGGGTCAGAACTCATTTAAAGTATTACGCTGAAACATGCTGATAATAGTCTACCTTCTGAAAGTTAAGCATCCTGGTACGTTGCAATGAATTCCATAAACTGGTCGCTGTAAAATATAATGTAAATAGACCGATACATATTCTAAGGCATTCACAGGGTTTCCGAAAAGCTCTCATATCTCTTGTATTGGCACATGTTTGTCTGTAAATGCATTTTGGTAAGTCCAGCGTACTTAAATGAGCTATTCATCATGTTCAAGTAACGGCTGTAGCAAGGTCATGTTGAAGTGTGCGTGGCTGTTTAAGATAATATTAAAAAGATATCTTCATGTACCTTTCACCCACTCAGTTTCATAAATTTAAATTTGCCTCGTGCTTCAATCATCTTTAAATCCTGTACTGCAAACCTCAAGTGGCATTCCAAATTATCACTGAGTGCAAATGTATGTACTAGTCAAGTGTTATGTATGCGTTTTCTGTGTGCACTAAAGCAGAAGGTAATCGGCGTCTTCCAATTGCCAGAATGCATCATGTATAGTGGATATGTATATGTTCTGTGCTTTTCAATTTTATTTGTACTTTGCATCATTCAACATCATACGTTATTCAAATGACTTTTTATTTATTTGCTTTTATACATAAAAACTTAATGTCCCCGTGCTCTGAATTCATTTTCGTCCTTCTTCGATGAGTGTCACCTCTTTCTGACTGATAAAACACTAATAAATTTAATTTAAGTATATCCTACAAAAGTCATGCGGTATATAAAAGGTTGTTGTGACATGAACTACATTGTCGCAAACTTCCACCGTATTTTGAACAGTTACTGATTACGCCACGTACAGTTTTCGCAAAATATCTATGTTAATAAAACAAATACATTGTTTGACTGTTTCCGAAAACTTTTTCAACACCATTCGTTTGTAGCAAACTGACCGAGTCGGAACATCTTTGTATTATTCGCGTCAATTCTTTTAAATGAAGCTGTTGATGAAGTTTCGTTGAATGTCCGTCAGTATCTGTCGGTAGATAGACCGGAATAGAAAAGACGAGAGATGTGCTATATTTAAAATATGCTGAAAAAATGAGAGTCATAACGCAATAGGTTTTAACAAACAGATAATGCCTATATATCCTTTTAGAAGTGAAGTTTCCCATATTTTCTTAAAAAATACAGCTAGTTGTTGGGCGAGTTATCATGAATGGAATACGGGGTACACGGACAGACGAACCGGAAGCTATTTGCTAGCTGTTCAGGTAGCATGAAAATGAAATGCAAGTGACTACGTACTGATATACAATTTTTCTTGGGATTACTAGTACAAAAAAATGTACATGTATATGTTTAAACTGAGTCTGTTTTACATTTCAGGTCGAGGCTTATAAAACAAAATTAATTAGACAAATATAAAGCAAGTGCAGGCGGACCACAAATATTATAATATTACGCAAATAAAATAATGAAACATATAAAACAGGACATGCAATATGCACATTACCTACAATATCTGGCGTATTATAAATATCATCGAGATTCATGGAACAAATACCGATATGAACAGCATTTCATCCTAAGTAACAGCAGTCTAAAGGTGCAATTCCTTGTTGCACACACGGCACCTGATCAAAGCAAGGAACTTGTTTCTAATTATGACGCGGAAGCAGAGTCAAAATTGCAAAACTATAAGTCTAAATATTCTAGAAAATTTTAGAAATAGATCTGCACTAGAGACCAGTACGTTCAGAGGATTGTAGACTGAGGATGGTTCAATGAAAATGGCATTAACGTATTTATGTTAATAACAATGTATACATACATACATGTAAGTGTTGTATTCAAAAATTGAGTTACTATCTAAGGATTAACGTGCATTGTCCAAAAGCTTATCAAAATTATTTGTATGTCAATAATATTTTCAGTACTGTATGTTTTAAAATATTAAAGTATGTTCTGGTTTTTCAAGAATGTAGCAGTATACAAAGAATGCACCAGGAATGTACAGGGAATGGCAAGCGATTTATAATCAAGCATTTGAAAGCATCCATGCATATCAATAATGAATCTAACTAATTTCAAACGCAAAAGCAGCGTAGTTATCAAAACGGAACATTTTTATGAACGACAGAGACGTTATTATATTCTCAAAATAAAAAAAATTACAAAAAAAAAAAGGGGGGTTAAAATTAATTTTGTTGGATTTAAAAAAAAAAAAAAACACCCCCTTTCTCCCCCCAAAAACAAAAAAAAAAAAAAAACAGGCCGTAGTGTTCGTACTGTACAAATTTGTGTCTCCACTTATATTCATTTTCGTGATTTTGATTCTGCTGTGGTATATCTTTCTTTTTATCTTTCGTTAGAGTCACACAGATGTTAAGTATAGCAAAATGTATTCTTTTTCTATTGCAGGCGACATTATGTTTCGGCGTGCATAGCTCTTTGGACGTCAAATGCATCTTGATGTGTGAAGCTATAATGTTTCTATCATAAAAAACATGTACTTGTTTCTATATTTGAATTTAAAACACAAATTTAGTTGCGCTTATAACGGGAAATAAATTCTCATTAAATGGATATATTATACATACATTGAATAATATATTTCTTTGTTCAAATGCATGCCAAGTATCTAACAAAGTAACCACAAATTGTTTAACTTACACTAACACAAACATGTTACCTAATCCAAGAACTAGTTGAATTTGCAATTTCTGTTCACTGCCAAAACAAAATAACATAAACGTTCTGGTAACCATAACTATTTTATTTCCTCCTTCGTTAAAATGATGTTTTGCTATTGATGAGCTTCTACAGCCAGTTTCAAACAACATAAAATTATTCTCGGTTTGAATATGGAAATTCTTCTATGTTGTTATATTCGGTATCTATTTGGTAAAGTTTTTTTTATTTGTACAGGTATACACGGTTTAGTTTTGGCGGTATTTAGTCACGAGTTTTTCGTGCTGTTTCGTTGGGTATATATTGAATATTGTAACGCATTTCTTCACTCGAGGTTCAGTATTGGCAGATTACACTATTGAGTACCCACCGGCCCTCCCAGTAGTTGAAGATATGATATCAAAGACAATAAAATGTCAAAATTGTCAAAGGGCATAACATATCTTGTATTATGTCATATAAACATGATGATTGGCAAGCAATGTTTTTTCGAATTTCTAGCAACCTCAGAAAACTATTTTACAAGGTATATAGTTATTTTAAAAAGACTTGGGTGGTCTTTTTACTATTTTCCTGAAAACAGTAAAAAGTTTAATGTTGATATCTCTGCAGTCTTGCAAAGTGGCCCTTCGTTCTTTCCAAGTCTTCATTTTATAGCATGCTTTAGTTAATTATTAGATGCAGTATGAAAATACTTGCTGAAAATGGTACCCATCAGGGGCTTATTATTGGACCTTTTGGTAAGAATTCGTCGATATTCAATCGATCATAGGGATGGTGGTGAGGATAGTTTTGCTGCTACTGGTGAACATGTAGATGTTGAATGTTCCTCTGCTAATGTTGTTGCCGATGATGATAACAACAAGTATTGGGATTTCATTATTTTGATTAAAATGATTGAACAGTCAATGCATTTCAAAGGTTTTCACGATTATTGATTTGACGGAATTATGATTTTCTTGTAGTTCTATTTTATTTCAGTAATAAATCTATTCTTGATCATGACGTATTTTCTTACCAGGATACAAAATGTAACGCTGAAATGGTATAGAAGCATATGCAGAGCGATTCCGCGAAGCTTTTACGTTTTTTGCTTATTTCGAAATGTAATCAAATATCAGTATTAATGTACGAATTGCTGACGTCTTGGTGGTTTAACTTTTATCTTGTTATATATATATATATTGCTAACCATACTGTGTTAGTCTTTTCCAGAGCTCTGATGACGTGCTGTCGTTCATTGTTTTGCTCGTTTTCCCGATCGTAGAACCACAACAGGACCTTGTGACTTTGTGTATCGCGTTACAATGGATTTAAATGTTTTGAATTTTTCGCATATTTTAACTATTTTGGGAACAAAAAGACACTGTGTTTAATGTGATTCATTTTTCTGTGATCTGGATTTTAGTTGTTCTTACTAAAACGTGTGATATCAGTGAACTATAATTAGTGAACTCGTACTATATGATACGAACAAACTTTTGAACTGTATTAATTTATAACTGTATTTTAATCGTTTGTAACTACAGTTACTTTACCAATCATTGTTTAATAGAATTTATCATGTCTCTGCCAATATATTGATCCTTATTCCTATTTGGTGTTATTCTTCTTTCTTTGTCCATTTATTTCCATAAGAAAATATAGAATAATTAATTTACACTTTACAACAGAGTAAATGTTGTTAATTTTAGGCCAGCTTTATCCTGCCTACACGTCTGACCAGTAAACCATTTATAACGTCTTACAGTGTGTTATGTAAACAATTACTCGACTAAAGTGACCCCAGATTGCTGCTTGTCGATAATCAACGAGACGTGATATACAGACAAAATATTTTGCTAGACAGACTCTTCAAAAAGAACACAACTAATGTCGTATATACCAGTTTGTATTTGAATGTAGACCTATTGAGTTACTTTTATATCATTTTTGTATCCAATTGATCACATCTGCAAGTTATGCTAATTGAAATTATGTTCTATTCCTCAGGGCTCTGCCACTACAGCGCTCTTTGGGATCGAACCAAGGACTCTCCGATCATGAGTCAGCCGTGCTACCAATCAAGATTAGATATACTAGTACAAATCTATTCCCATACTCTGAAACAATTCCCACTTATGCCCCTCTATCGTAAAAAAAAAGATATAGTTCGATTTTACCGCGATTTTCAGCGACCGTGCCTTAAATTTTGTAAAATGAAATTAACAAACTTGTAAAGAAATTGATTAAAACTAATTATATCTATACATAACGAATACAATGGGTGATCCAGATGTCTATTACTATGACACAGGTTACAGTAGCAAGAAAAAAGTCACACAATCGAAGTTCAATATTTATTTGACCATCTTTGAAAATTTCATATATGGATATCCCATTTCTATATCCAGTTTGACCACTAATATCCAGTTCTGCCGCATATTCACCTGCTTGTCACTATCAACATCCTTGATTGCTTATACCAACGTTACGTCCGACAAACTTGTAACATTTATGTCCAATCGCATCTACTAAAATAATTTTCTTCTATAAATCGCCAATTCTACAAGAATACTTATATAAAGGCCTGCAGATGACTTTTTGTCATATCTTACGTTTTAGTAACTGCTTACATTTGCACCTCAGTTTTGAGTAGGATTTAATAAAAGTGCGCATTTTCTGTGATTCTGACAACGCTAGTTTCGGTGGGGTTGTTTTGCATTTTGTTTCCGGCCCGCTATATTTAACACGTGGTTGGAAAATGTAACATGTAAGGGAAGTAGTGTATAGTTCTTTGAACAAAATGTTATGAAATTAATGAAAATCGCCTAGAAAGGTACGATAAAGTACAGGTTAAATCACTGTTCAGTGTGTAGCTTTAGAGTTGTCAAAAAGTTTATATTTCTATCTGTTATCCATGTAAACGTCAAATTGACCGCCTCGATAGCCTAGCGGTAGAGCGCCTGCTTCGAGTGCGGGAGGTCGTGGGTTCGCTCCCTGGCCGCGTCATACCAAAGACGTAAAAAATGGTACCAGTAGCTCACTTGCTTGGCGCTCAGCATTAAAAGGGAAACTTGCTTCTCTTCTCTCAAACCCCCACGGCGATGGATACCATCAGGAATGAGGTGTCGAGAGTTATTAATATAAGTTGAATAACTTGTTTCACAATCGACCTAAAATAAATTAGTATAAACTAAACGTCAAATTATCTTATATGCTTATGTAGTGAAAAGTCTCTATAGTTCGGCCAGTACAAAAACAGATATCGGCCAAACATTCCGGTAGCGGGTAAAGTGGGTCCATTACGTTACTATGACTTCATTTTTATTTTACAATCGCACTTCAGTTTGTTTTTGAATGGAAGTATCGACAGTCTATTTAAATCATACATGTCATGTTAATGACAGGTAACCAAAGTTAGCTGACTGGTCCGGATGCTCTTTTCTATTTTAATCAGACTGGTTTAAATTTCGTGTTATCAGACTCGTCTACAGCAATAAACTGACATATATTCAAAGTTAACTAATTGGCCGGTATGCACTTTTAAATAACGACACTTTTAAGTAATCGTGAAAATGTGCGTTGTTTTGTTTACAAACAGTTTGACTGCAAACGATTTTGTAAGGATAGAGACGAGAATAGTATTGTATATTCTGAGAATTGCCTTAATACAACATAGCGTAAAGTATTTTATGAAATTGCTGCGTCAACTTTGTTTTAGTTAACGCTGAGTGAAAACAGGGATCGTATACATGTATATAATCTAATAAATCCTGATAAAAACGGAAAGAGCGTAAAGATTTATTTAAAGCTTTTTCATGAATATGTTTTTGTTTCTTTTAAGTCATAAATTATACACTGGAAATGAAAACGAGTAACAAAATTGTAAATGCACAAACCAGATTGTCAAGTATTTGCTTTACACGAACCTATGATATAGATTTATTCTGTCTCTGTTATAAAGTCCGTAAAGTTTATTTGCATCTCAAAAATAATTTCAAAATATTTACATGAAAGCTTTGTATCTAGGCCCGGTGTGATACGTAGTATCACAGTTTTCCTTGTTTGTATTTCGCACTTGGCACGACTAAATATCAGCAGACGTAAATCGCAGACGTAAATAGCACTGGGCACGACTATAAGTACGTCATTCAACCTAAAAACAACTTGCAATCCCAAAACTTTTCAATACTGTGCGTAGGTTTTATTAGCAACTGTCAATCCAATGATTTTGTCAGGAATATAAAAGGCAAGCTAAGTCATTGTATAATGAATACATATATTCATTCGGCAAAGGCTGCGCGAAAATAATGTTTCTAACAAAAAGAGTGATTATCGCTTTGTGAAAATACCACAGAAGAGCACAACACACAAGGGATGGATGCAATGAAAATACATTTAACTGTGGATACATTCGACGCTCAAAAAGCAACATTCAGCTCTGGTGTAACACTGGCTACAGAGGGAAATGGTCATGGCATCAAACAACGACTTACTGTAGGTGAAACTTCAGTGAGAGAGACGACACATTCTGACGAAGAATTTGCATTAGAGAGGAAACTTAAAACGAGTGAAGCCCCTTTTGTACTTATAAACGACATGACACTTGATATCGGCATGTTGAGTTTGGAATCTAAGGAACAAAGTAAAATCACAGCCGAATGTGAACAAACAGATATCACAAGGCCAAAATCAGTTTTCAACCGAGCCCCGACTCCTAAATGTAAGAATAGGATATATACTAATAAGAGGAAGGACGTGACAAAGGGCATTGACTGCATCGTCAAACAACTCCCTTTAGGAGAAACAACAGAACGAGAGAAGACCGCCATTAAAGAACTGTTAGTAAAGACGACACTTCAATCTAATGAAGCACAAGATCTTTTATTAAATGGCAAGACACTTGATACAAGCAATTCGACTCTGAAACTAGACGAACACAGTGCAAGAAAGGTTGAAAAGAAAAACATCACTTATCAACCGAACCCCGCCTTCCAAATGTAAGAATAAGATAAATATTTATCAGAGAAAGGACGTGGCAAAGGGCATTGACTGCATCGCTAAACCACAACACCACTCAAGCGGAACCACAGTAAAAGATGAGACAGTAACTATTGAAGTAAAGACAGTAACGACAAGATCTAAACAAGTTGAAGCCCTAGATTGCTTTAATGATGGACAGTTATCAGCGTTTCAAGTCTAATTAAAGAAAATTGAACCATCGGCCGATGATAGATCGATAAATGCTGGAAAGATAAAATCAATCAGCGACCGAATCCAAACCCCAAAACAAAAGAATAGGATAAAAGTTTTTCGAAGAGAAGACAAGCGAATTCTGGAAATGGTGACAAAAGCACAACACGGTTGCAATATGAAGCAGACAAGAAACAAGTTACAACCAGAATCCAAAACATCCTCCATGCTGTTTTCCGTTAACGAAATACTGCAAGAGAAAAAGAAACGACTAGGAAAAAATTAAGATATTTCAAAAGATGAAAAAACGATCAGAAAATTGACCCGTTAAGCATCTATAGTATATATCACAGGTGGAAGGAACATACCTTTGAACTTTTTTCTTAAGAACATGCTTTTTCCAAGTCATTAAACATTGATATCAAGGAAGTAAATGAAAAAAAATTGAAAAAACTGTTTTTTCTTCATGAAGCTCTTTACTAGAATTCGTTCAAATTTATTTAACGTAACTCAAATTTGAAAGATATCGAAGAGTTTTTCAAGCGAAATGCTTGTTTTATAAAGAGTGTATTGGGAACCTTGTCTATAGTAAAAGGCTATGCAAGACAAAAAAAATTTTTTTCAATTTTTTTTTATTTATTCTGATATCACTTTTACAAATGCATAGAAAAAGCATAGCTCAAGCAACAAAAGTCAAAGGTATGTTGCTTTCACCAGTTCTGTATATGAAGCGAAGAACTCGAAAACTATCAGAACATGTTGACACAAGTCAAAATAATGCATCCAAGGAAGTAAATGAAAACAAAGGTCCAAGCCGGTTATAGCAAGCACTGAAGCCATCTTTTGAAAGCAATGTGTTGCCACGTACCACATTTACGCCTCCCTTATCAACCCCAACACCCAGAACTGGATAAAACAAACTTTGTAAATGACATGCATTACGACAATGATGCAAAACACAACGGCAAACAAAGACAAATATCCTCCATAGAAAGAGTCACTAGTAAAGCATGCACCTTGGCGTTACAAATCGTGAAACAGGAAACAGAGATCGAGCAACCAATTCATTGTTGGAATGCACAGTGTCAGAATATCGCTGGATACTAAAACCGTTGATGGTTTGCCTAAACCTCCTCAAACCCCCCCTTTGTTCAAAGAATGTGATGACAAAGGGATGGAGAAGCATCCCGTAGCCAAAGTTCAAATTTTACCCCACAAACAGAAAAAGAAAGTTCAGATCGAAAGGGCTTTATGCAAAGAAAGTTGAAATCAAAATGTATGCGAAGCAGGGTATGTTCGAAAAGTTAAATCTTTTTGACTACCGTTCATTTGCTTTGGGAAAAAAAGCTACGCCAAAGAAACTTTAAATGACCTTGAAAATACATGTAGTTTCATGACGCCAAAACAACGTGTTTTTAAACAAACAGAACTGTATTAAATGTAGATAATGTGAGATGTATGTAGTAGAGATAGTTATAGTAAATGTAAATAGCAAACAGTTTCCTAAATGGATATGTTGACAGAGAACTTGGTACATGTAGAGCAATGCAAGATGAAATGAACATGTATGATTGTCTAGAAATAAATACATTTGTTTATCAAATCACCTTACGTAATATTACATATTAGATAAGTGTTATTTCTTTAGAAAATTGGACCAATGTTTATGTCTTTTTACTCGACGTTTTGTACAAGGGGGCCAAGAATACACCTTAAAACTAATCCTCATCAAGATGAGCAAATGCATGTTTAACATTGTTATCAAATAGTTTGTTAATTGTGTATTATGTTTTGTATTGTGCATAAAAATTAAAAATGAGCACTGGCCTACAATGTTTTTGTTTTAACAACACCTTCTACATACCTTTTGTAAAATTGTCTACTACTATATATTACTACAGCTGTAACAGCTAACTCTTACATGTATCATATACTGAACAAAATAAGTAACTTCCGCTGTGTTTACGTGCAGATGTACGTAAATATGAAAAGAAGGGTAAACTTATTTTTACATGTATTCTAAGAGTATTAAAATGTGAATTTGTGTGTAAAATTTCATCGCTCTACGTTCACGGAAAACTGATGAAATGATTGGTTAAATGTGGTAGGGGTCGTAGACCAAAATCATACATTAATACCGGGTATGGCCACCTTCAGCATCGAGTACTGCCTGGCATCGTTGGCGCATAGAACCGACAAGTGTGTTGATTTGGGCCTTAGGAATGTTGCTCCATCCCTGGATTAAGTCTTGTGTAAGTTCATTCATGTTCGACGGTGGAATAGGGTGACGTCTTACACGCTGGTCCAAATTATACCGTAGGTGTTCGAACCCTGCTATCACTTCGATAAATAGAAAATCTTGACTCGTCGGAGAAGATAACGCTATTCCATTGTTGCCTTATCCAGCGATGATGTGTACGTGCCCAAGTAACACTTTTTACGCGGTGACGTAGCGTCAATACACAGCCAACGTAAGAACGACGTCCACGTAGACCACCCTCGCGCAGACGATTGCGTACAGTTTGGGCAGATATTCGGTTGTAATGTGTAACAGGGGTTTTAGCAGCAGTGGCAGTGGCAGTTTGAAAACGATTGCATAGGTGTGTGTTCATGATGTAGCGGTCTTGACCAGGCTTTGTGACCTGCGGACGTCCACTACGTGGTAATTCGTCCGTACGCCCTGTTGCTTGAAAACGTTGCCTAAGGTTTCGAATATCACGGCTAGAACTGCCAACAACCCTAGCAACCTCATTCGTCGCCATACTAGCATTTAGCATGCCGATGGCACGTTCACCCAAATTCGGTGGAATTTTAGACATATCAAAAAGAAAGAAAACTTAATGAAAAAAGTTTTTTTCAACGTCTTTTTCTTATTGACAACAAAGTCTATAAAACCAGACTGAATTTCATAAACACGTATTATACTGGTCCGTGCATGCACGAGAAAATCGATTACTTTTTATTTTTATTTTTTTGTGTAATGCGTACAATCCAATTATAATTGGTTTTATTTGACACATAATTATTCGTCCGAACATATGTAGGGCATTTGATATGTTGATTTCCATTTATAACACTAAAAACATATGTATAGAAATCGGAAGTTTTTTTTTTTTGTTCAGTATATATGATACAGTTTAGTGATGGTTTCTATAATACATATATCGAGTGGTTACGGTATTAACGTAATACGTTTATGAATGCAAAGTCTGTGGTTGTGCTCATTGTGATTTCTAAATGTATTGGATTTCTAAATGAGACGCAACACGGCGTGCTTGCAGCACAGCAAAGTGACGAAGAAAGTCCTTTTCAGGCCGTTGTGTTTGTACTGTACAAGTTTGTGTCTCAACTTATATTCATTTTCGTGATTTTGATTCTGCTGTGGTATATCGTTCTTTTTATCGTTCGCTAAAGCCACACTGGTGTTAAGTACTACAAAATGTATTCTTTTCTATTGCTGGCGTTCATAGCTCTTCTGACGTCAAATGCATATCTTGATGCGTGAAGCTATAATATTTTTATTATAATAAACACGTACTTTTTTCTGTATTTGAATTTAAAACGTACATTTAGTTGCGCTATTAACGGGAAATAAAATCTCATTAAATGGATATATTATACAGGCATGGAATAATACATTTCTTTGGTCAAATGCATGTCCAGTATCTAACAAAGTAACCACAAATTGTTTTACTTACACTAACACAAAACTGTTTCATAATTCAATAACTAGTTAAATTTACAATTTCTGTACACTGCCAAAACAAAATAACATAAACGTTCTGGCAACCATAACTATTTTATTTCCTCTTTCGCTAATACGATATTTTGTTATTGATGAGCTCCGTCAGCCAGTTTCAAACAACATAAAATTATTCTCGGTTTGAATATGGAAATTCTTCTATGTTGTTATATTCGGTATCTATCTGGTTAAGTTTTTTTTTATTTGTACAGGTATACACGGTTTAGTTTTGGCGGTATTTAGTCACGAGTTTTTCGTGCTGTTTCGTTGGGTATATATTGAATATTGCAGCGCATTTCTTCACTCGAGGTTCAGTATTGGCAGATTACACTATTGAGTACCCACCGGCCCTCCCAGTAGTTGAAGATATAATATCAAAGACAATGAAGTGTCAAAATTGTCAAAGAGCATAACATATCTTGTATTATGTCATATAAACATGATGACTGGCAAGCAATGTTTTTTTCGAATTTCTAGCAACCTCAGAAAACTATTTTACAAGGTATATAGTTATTTTAAAAAGACTTGGGTGGTCTTTTTACTATTTTCCTGAAAACAGTAAAAAGTTTAATGTTGATATCTCTGCAGTCTTGCAAAGTAGCCCTTCGTTCTTGCCAAGTCTTCATTTTATAGCATGCTTTAGTTAATTATTAGATGCATTATGAAAATACTTGCTGAAAATGGTACCCATCAGGGGCTTATTATTGGACCTTTTGGTAAGAATTCGTCGATATTCAATCGATCATAGGGATGGTGGTGAGGATAGTTTTGCTGCTACTGGTGAACACGTAGATGTTGAATGTTCCTCTGCTAATGCTGTTGTCGATGATGATAACAACAAGTATAGGGATTTTATTATTTTGATTAAAATGATTGAACAGTCAATGCATTTCAAAGGTTTTCACGATTATTGATTAGACGGAATTATGATTTTGTTGTAGTTCTTTTTTATTTCAGTAATAAATCTATTCTTGATCATGACGTATTTTCTTACCAGGATACAAAATGTAACGCTGAAATGGTATAGAAGCATCTGCAGAGCGATTCCGCGGAGCTTTTACGTTTTTTGCTTATTTCGAAATGTAATCAAATATCAGTAACTTGCACATCAATTGCTAATCTATGGTTGTTTAACTTTTGTCTTGGTATAGATTTATATATATATTGCTAACCATACTGTGTTAGTCTTTTCCAGAGCTCTGATGACGTGCTCATTGTTTTGCTCGTTTTCCCGATCGTAGAACCACAACAGGACCTTGTGACTTTCTGTATCGCGCTACAATGGATTTAAATGTCTTAAATTTTTCGCATATTTTAACTATTTTGGGAACAAAAAGACACTGTGTTTAATGTGATTCATTTTTCTGTGATCTGGATTTTAGTTATTCTTACTAAAACGTGTGATATCAGAACTATAATTAGTGAACTCGTACTATATGATACGAACAAACTTTTGAACTGTATTAATTTAAAACTTTATTTTAATCGTTTGTAACTACAGTTACTTTACCAATCATTGCCTAATAGAATGTATCATGTCTCTGCCAATACACTGACCCTTATTCCTATTTGGTGTTATTCTTCTTTCTTTGTCCATTTATTTCCATAAGAAAATATAGAATAATTAATTTACACTCTACAACAAAGAGAGTAAATGTTGTTAATTTTAGCCTAGCTTTATCCTGCCTACACGTCTGACCAGTAAACCATTTATAACGTCTTACAGTGTGTTATGTAAACAATTACTCGACTAAAGTGACCCCAGATTGCTGCTTGTCGATAATCAACGAGACGTGATATACAGACAAAATATTTTGCTAGACAGACTCTTGAAAAAGAAAACAACTAATGTCGTATATACTAGTTTGTATTTGAATGTAGACCTTTTGAGTTACTTTTATATCGTTTTTGTATTCAATTGTTCACATCTGCAAGTTATGCTAATTGAAATTATGTTCTATTCCTCGGGGCTCTGCCACTACAGCGCTCTTTGGGATCGAACCCAGGACTCTCCGATCATGAGTCAGCTGTGCTACCAATCACAATTAGATATACTAGTACAAATCTATTCCCATACTCTGAAACAAATCCCACTTATGCCCCTCTATTGTAAAAAAAAGATACAGTTCGATTGTACCGCTATTTTTCGCGACCGTGCCTTAAATTTTGTAAAATGAAATTAACAAACTTGTAAAGAAATTGATTTATTTAAAACTAATTATATCTATACATAAGGAATACAATGGGTGATCCAGATGTCTATTACTATGACATAGGTTACAGTAGCAAGACAAAAGTCACACAATCGAAGTTCAATATTTATTTGACCATCTTTGAAAATTTCATATATGGATATCCCATTTTTATATCCAGTTTGACCACTAATATCCAGTTCTGCCGCATATTAACCTGCTTGTCACTATCAACATCCTTGATTGCTTATACCAACGTTACGTCAGACAAACTTGTAACATTTATGTCCAATCGCATCTACCAAAATAATTTTCTTCTGTAAATCGCCAATTCTACAAGAATACTTATATAAAGGCCTGCAGATGAAAAAGATGACTTTTTGTCATATCTTACGTTTTAGTAACTGCTTACATTTGCACCTAAGTTTTGAGTAGGATTTAATAAAAGTGAGCATTTTCTGTGATTCTGACAACGCTAGTTTCGGTGGGGTTGTTTTGCATTTTGTTTCGGGCCCGCTATATTTAACACGTGGTTGGAAAATGTAACATGTAAGTGAAGTAGTGTATAGTTCTTTGAACAAAATGTTATGAAATTAATGAAAATCGCCTAGAAAGGTACGATAAAGTACGGGTTAAATCACTGTTCAGTGTGTAGCTTTAGAATTGTCAAAAAGTTTATATTTCTATCTGTTATCCATGTAAACGTCAAATTGACCGCCTCCATAGCCTAGCGATAGAGCGCCTGCTTCGAGTGCGGGAGGTCGTGGGTTCGCTCCCTGGCCGCGTCATACCAAAGACGTAAAAATGGTACCAGTAGCTCACTTGCTTGGCGCTCAGCATTAAAAGGGAAACTTGCTTCTCTTCTCTCATACCCTCACGGCGATGGATACCATCAGGAATGAGGTGTCGAGAGGTATTAATATAAGTTGAATAACTTGTTTCACAATCGACCTAAAATAAATTAGTATAAACTAAACGTCAAATTATCTTATATGCTTATGTATTGAAAAGTCTCTATAGTTCGGCCTGTACAAAAACAGATATCTGCCAAACATCCCGGTATATTCCGGTATCGGGTAAAGTGGGTCCATTACGTTACTATGACTTCATTTTTATTTTACAATCGCACTTCAGTTTGTTTTTGAATGGAAGTATCGACAGTCTATTTAAATCATACATGTCATGTTAAATCAATAAAGTGACAGGTAACCAAACTTAGCTAACTGGTCCGGATGCTCTTTCTATTTTAATCAGACTGGTTTAAATTTCGTGTTATCAGACTGGTCTACAGCAATAAACTGACATGTATTCAAAGTTTACTAATTGGCCGGTATGCACTTTTAAATAACGAGACTTTTAAGCAATCGTGAAAATGTGCGTTGGTTTGTTTACAAACATTTTGACTGCAAACTATTTTGTAAGGATAGAGACGAGAATATTATTGTATATTCTGAGAATTGCCAAAAAGCCGCCCCCCCCCAGTACCGTTGAAAAATATTTTCAGAAAAATTGACTTCTTATCCCCCCCCCCCCCCCCCCCCCTTATAAATATAAAATAAAGGCTAGAATAAAAAATAACCAAAAATCTAGGAAGGAATTTGCGAAATCGATTGAAAGATCGCTACACTATATGTTTGCAACGCTTTTGAATTTGGTAGAGATTTTCGAGAATTTAGAGTTAAACGTACATGAATTTATACTGGAGCCTTTTAATATCACCATATGTTCTAAAATACGTTATTTGCATGCAGTTTGAAGATCTTTATTTTTTTACCAAAATCTGAGAGCGAGCAGCCTTAATGGAACATAGCGTAAAGTATTTTATGATATTGCTGCGTTAACTTTGTTTTAGTTAACGCTGAGTGAAAACAGGGATCGTATACATGTATATACTCTAATAAATCCTGATAAAAACGGAAAGAGCGTAAAGATTATTTAAAGCTTTTTCAGGAATTTTTTTTGTTTCTTTTTAAGTCATAAATTATGCACTGGAAATGAAAACGAGTTACAAAATTGTAAATGCACAAACCAGATAGTCAAGTACTAGCTTTACACGAACCTAGGATATAGATTTATTCTGTCTCTGTTATAAAGTCCGTAAAGTGTATTTGCATCTCCCATTTCAAAATATTTACATGAAAGCTTTGTTTCTAGGCCCGGTGTGATACGTAGTATTACAGTTTTCCTTTTTTGTATTTCGCACTTGGCACGACTAAATATCAGCAGACGTAAATCACAGACGTAAATCGCACTGGGCACGACTATAAGTACGTCATTCAACCTAAAAACAACTTGCAATCCCAAAACTTTTCAATACTGTGCGTAGGTTTT
Organism: Saxidomus purpurata; assembly: GCA_022818135.1. Classification (NCBI taxonomy): domain Eukaryota; kingdom Metazoa; phylum Mollusca; class Bivalvia; order Venerida; family Veneridae; genus Saxidomus; species Saxidomus purpurata. Next base: position 41,074,262 of record JAFMSR010000004.1, on the reverse strand, counting down.
ATTAGCAACTGTCAATCCAATGATTTTGTCAGGAATATAAAAGGCAAGCTAAGTCATTGTATAATGAATGCATATATTCATTCGGCAAAGGCTGCGCGAAAAAAATGTTTCTAACAAAGAGAGTGATTGGGACTAAAGCAATATCGCTTTGTGAAAATACCACAGAAGAGCACAACACACAAGGGATGGATGCAATGAAAATACATTTAACTGTGGATACACTCGACGCTCAAAAAACAACATTCAGCTCTGGTGTAACACTGGCTACAGAGGGAAATGGTCATGGCATCAAACAACGACTTACTGTAGGTGAAACTTCAGTGAGAGAGACGACACATTCTGACGAAGAATTTGCATTAGAGAGGAAACTTAAAACGAGTGAAGCCCCTTTTGTACTTATAAACGACATGACACTTGATATCGGCATGTTGAGTTTGGAATCTAAGGAACAAAGTAAAATCACAGCCGAATGTGAACAAACAGATATCACAAGGCCAAAATCAGTTTTCAACCGAGCCCCGACTCCTAAATGTAAGAATAGGATATATACTAATAAGAGGAAGGACGTGACAAAGGGCATTGACTGCATCGTCAAACAACTCCCTTTAGGAGAAACAACAGAACGAGAGAAGACCGCCATTAAAGAACTGTTAGTAAAGACGACACTTCAATCTAATGAAGCACAAGATCTTTTATTAAATGGCAAGACACTTGATACAAGCAATTCGAGTCTGAAACTAGACGAACACAGTGCAAGAAAGGTTGAAAAGAAAAAATCACTTATCAACCGGACCCCGCCTTCCAAATGTAAGAATAAGATAAATATTTATCAGAGAAAGGACGTGGCAAAGGGCATTGACTGCATCGCTAAACCACAACACCACTCAAGCGGAACCACAGTAAAAGATGAGACAGTCACTATTGAAGTAAAGACAGTAACGACAAGATCTAAACAAGTTGAAGCCCTAGAATTGCTATTAAATGATAGGACAGTTAATACAAGCGTTTCAAGTCTAACACTTAAAGAAAAAATTGAACCATCGGCCGATGATAGATCGATAAATGCTGGAAAGATAAAATCAATCAGCGACCGAATCCAAACCCCAAAACAAAAGAATAGGATAAAAGTTTTTCGAAGAGAAGACAAGCGAATTCTGGAAATGGTGACAAACAAAGCCGGTTGCAATATGAAGCAGACAAGAAACAAGTTACAACCAGAATCCAAAACATCCTCCATGCTGTTTTCCGTTAAAGTGACATTATGCGCATTTTTTTCAAGTAAAAATCCAGCTGAATATGGTGTGTGTACAAAAGCGTAGAGGAAATAATAGCTTTTAACCCAATCCACCAAACTCTTCACGCTACCAGTATGAAATAATAACTTTCCAAATATTGATTTTCTTATTTGACTGGGAGAGTCAATTTAAGAAAAGAACAACTGCATGCAGGAGTTGCTTCCCTTCCACTGCCGAAATCTCTACAAACATCATTTTATCAGTCCGATTTTTTTATATCTAAAGCACCAACTTCAAATACTAATGTGGCATAATCATTAATTTAACACATTTAAATGAACAGCAACCAAAAATTGCTTTTATAAAACTGTCACCAAAAATACACTATATGCAGTAAGATGCGCATAATGTCACTTTAATGAAATACTGCAAGAGAAAAAGAAACGACTAGGAAAAAATTAAGATATTTCAAAAGATGAAAAAACGATCAGAAAATTGACCCGTTAAGCATCTATAGTATATATGAAGACGAAGAACTCGAAAACTATCAGAACATGTTGACACAAGTCAAAATAATGCATCCAAGGAAGTAAATGAAAACGAGCCAGTCCAAGCCGGTTATAGAGCACTGAAGCCGTCTTTTGAAAGCAATGTGTTGCCAGTCACATTTACGCCTTTTATCAACAACAAACTGGATAAAACAAACTTTGTAAATGAGATGCATTACGACAATGATGCAAAACACAACGGCAAACAAAGAGAAATATCCTCCATAGAAAGAGTTACTAGAGAGTGTGCACCTTGCGTTACAAATCGTGAACGGGAAACAGAGATCGAGCAACCAAATTCATTGTTGGAATGCACAGTTCAGTATATGGCTGATACAAAAACCGTGAGCGTTTGCCTAAAGGTCGCAAACCCTTTGGTAAAGAATGTGATGACAAAGGGATGGAGAAGCATATCAGCCAAAGTACAAATTTTACCCCACAAACAGAAAAAGAAAGTTCAGATCGAAAGGGCTTTATGCAAAGAAAGTTGAAATCAAAATGTATGCGAAGCAGAGTATGTTCGAAAAGTCAAAATTTTTTGACCACCGTTCATTTGCTATGGCAAAAAAAGCTACGCCAAGAAACTTTAAATGACCTTGAAAATAGTTTAATGTCGCCAAAACAACGTGTTTTTAAACAAACAGAACTGTATTAAATGTAGATAATGTGAGATGTATGTAGTAGAGATAGTTATAGTAAATGTAAATAGCAAACAGTTTCCTAAATGGATATGTTGACAGAGAACTTATATTAGTACATGTAGAGCAATGCAAGATGAAATGAACATGTATGATTGTCTAGAAATAAATACATTTGTTTATCAAATCACCTTACGTAATATTACATATTAGATAAGTGTTATTTCTTTAGAAAATTGGACCAATGTTTATGTCTTTTTACACGACGTTTTGTACAACGGGGCGAAGAAGACACTAAAACTGTTTCACATCAAGATGAGCAAATGCATGTTTAACATTGTTATCAAATTGTTTGTTAATTGTGTGTCATGATTTGTATTGTGAATAAAAAGAAAAAATAAGCACTGGCCTACAATGTATTTGTTTTGACAACACCTTCTACATACCTTTTGTAAAATTGTCTACTACTATATATTACTACAGCTGTAACAGCTAACTCTTACATGTATCATATATGATACAGTTTAGTGATGGTTTCTATAATACATATATCGAGTGGTTACGGTATTAACTTAATACGTTTATGTACATCTATGGTTGCGCTCATTGTAATAATCTTTATTATTTGTTATAAACATACACCAGTAAAGATTGCCCACAATTATATAAATATCTTTCTGTGATATTTCGCAGTAAGGTTGCGGTTATTTTATTATTATTATTATTATTATTATTATTATTATTATTATTATTATTATTATTGTTGTTGTTGTCCTCGTAACACCTTGAATTTGTAAAATATTGGCAAATAAAAAGTCGTTTAATATTAAAGTGTAGTGTAATAATGAATACATTTACTGGCACTAGACATTACTTAAATTAGGAGTCACCAACTGGTGGGCTCAATTGTTAGAGTATTTTATCCAGAAGGCTGGTCCCCGACATAGATTGTATAGAGTATACATTCCGAGACTGCTGGCAACAAATTTTATACATAGATATTTTACAAGACGGTGGAATGTACATCTACGAAAACATACGTACAAGTTGTGTAAGCTCCTGAAAGCCTATATTATATCTTTACAGGTCCTGTTGCCTACAGAGTCGTGAAAATAAAATGTTTTCCTCATATGCCAGTATGTATCAATGATTCATGGGCTAAACAAAATACGGGGTTTTCCCCCTCTTAATTATGTTGTCTGGGCAATGCAAAACAACAAGTAATGTTGTTTCCTGATAGCTCATAATATGCCCCTCATATCATACAAGTTGTAGTAACAGCGCTTTCCTTGTTCAGCAGAAATCTTTCCTGAAGGAAATCGTGCATGCTACGACATGCTACGACGGAGACCTACTTTCATTTTCGTAATTCCCGTGAAGAAACGATGAGACTTGACCAAACATAATACAATGTCGATGCAAATATCATTGCGAATAGGTTACCGTGTATAAATTTCCTAGCTTACATGTATGTACAATACAGTGCTCTTGAAGCAGACCAATACCGCTCATTTTATAAGAAAGGTTCTTTGAGAGGCAACCTGAACTTTCTGTGAGGCATGCACACAGTCTTGATATATCTTAGCGTCTGTTACTACAGATTAATTGGATCAGTACAAGTGTAACAAATGTATAAGACACTATCCTTAAGCGACTGTCACTTCAAGATGACCAACAAGGATTTTTAACTGTGATGAAACTGGCTTCAGTGGGAGCATTGCAAGTACTGATAATATGTTGTGGTAAAAACATTATGAAAAGTCTCTTGTCAGATCCTGCTAGCATTTATATTTTTTTAAGAATCTACCTAGAGCTTCATTCTCTAGTTTTATCAACGCATATTTGTTTTGTAAGTGGTTCGACAACATCTTCTTAAAGTCCTGTGGTACGAGACATACGTGTTTATGGCGCAAGGTCGTTTTCACTCGTTTTGTTATATATTTTTTGTACGTGCATATCGAAGTGTGAAGTCTTATATTCCCCGCCGTATTTTATTTTCGTCCAGTTTGTGTTATTAACGTTACGTGTTTTATTCATTATATTCATACCTATATTCAGTCACCACAAGAAACATTAATACATCATTCTACATAACCCACATGCAATCAAAGAGTTTCTAACCTGTAATACATGTAACCATTGTAGATGACAATGACATGCAGTTTTACCTAACCGGTGGTCACTGCCACGCTTGCGCACACATCAATACACCGTTGAAAAAAGGTAAACGCCGTCCATCCACTCTAGTTAGTGCCCCACCCTTCCGTACAAACTCATACAGGCCTTTAAAAGCAAAGAAAAACAAACTTATGCATGGAGTCAGCACGCAATAAACACATCGTTAGCTTCAAGTCCTGTCGTAAGTAGATATATTTACATCTGCGCTCAAATCAATAGGTTTGTGGAAGCGGTAACATATACAGATCCTCAAACTCATAATCAATATAGTTTATGACAGATGACCACATAACGATGTGACAGATGTAATTATAGCCATCAAACAATTCTTCAAATATTGATAGGAATAGATAAAGACTCAAAATTATAAAAGCTGTGTAGTGTCCGCAGCCGGTTTACTGGCATGCTGAGTCACCTTGACATGTTTGGAACAATTAGGCCTCGTAGGTGGTGTGGTGGCCGAGTGGTTAAGGCTCTGGACTACCAATCCGGAGGTCACCGGTTCGATTCTCGGCCGGGGCACTGGATATGTCAGAAACGCTTCTCGGTGGTTAGAAACCCAGAGGTAGTCTCGCGTGTATCGGTGTTATACACCGGGCATGTAAAAAAACAAGGGGTCTATTCGTAAAAGAGCTAGGGTCTGCTTCTGTCTCTAAAATAAAGGACCACAATGGAAATAAGAGCTTACTCACAGGTGAGTGTAGCGTACCAGGTACGCAAACAGTGAATGTTAGATAAAAATAGCCTAATGACTCTATATCAATAAGAAGGTAAACAACACAGTTCGCACATAGACCCAGTTTCAGCTTCAATTACTTCATACAGAATAGTGCATATTTATCAAAACCTATTGCATATATACCTAACGTAATTATATTTTCCGTAAACGTTTACTTCAAGGTCCAAATGCAAACCGTTTTGTAACAGCGACTGATAGTTTCCGAAATTTTAACCATTTTTCGCCAACTCGAATAAATCTCACACATTTCGGGTACGTCTATTTTCCGGTGTGCAACCGTCACTGTGGACATACACAAGAACGGCACAACACTGCTACTAGAGCTCAGTATTCCATAGACATGTATTAGTGATGTGTAACCTAGACTTGGTAAGACCTGGCCGATCGATACGGTATGGAAACTAGTTTTTCCCATTATCAGTATGGCTGCATGTATATGTTTACAAAATATATCAACGAAATAAAATGAATACTGTATTAACGGATCGTATTAAAACTGGAAAGCTTGTGGAAATATTTATCAAATCAATTTCTACGAGCGTCGGTTGTGTAATATTTGGATGACACAAGGCGAGATTGTTTAAAAGCTAGTTAAAAGGGAAGAATTCAGTGTTAGAAATGTGTGACATTTATTCGGGTTGACAAAAAATGTAAAAAAATCGGAAATTATCAGTCGCTATTTCAAAACGGTTTGCTTTTTGGGCCTTGAAGTAAACTTTTACGGAAATGATAAACACTTATGCTATATATGCAATGGGTTTTAATAAATATGCATTATTCTAGAAGAAGTAATTAAGGCTGAAAGTGGGTCGATATGTAAACGGTGTTGTTTACCTTCTTATTGATATAGGGTTAGTAAGTAGGTTATTTTGAACTAAAAATCACTGTATGGGTCCCTGGTACGCTACACTCACCTGTGAGCTTACTCTTTATTGTGTTATCTTTGGTACTTGGTACTAAAAAAATACATACATTCATACGTAGCGTGTTTGTCTTCTCAACAACGTCATGTGGATAACTTATGTTTAATCTTGAAGGTTACAGCAGTACTTCATTGAGACGTTATAGTTACGTTTTAGTTAAATTAACTTCTGTTGTTATCGATGCTGCTGCTGCTGCTGCTGCTAATGCTGCTCCCCTTCTACTTCTTCTGCTGCTGATGCAACAACCCCTCCTAATTTTGCTGCTGCTGCTTCTATTACTACTACTGCTGCTGCTGCTTCTATTATTACTGCTGTTGATGCTGCTGCTTCTACTTATGCTGCTACTACTAATACTACTGTTGCTGCTGCAACTACTACTATTGCTGATGCTGCTGATGCGGGTCATTTTCTCTTTATGCCGTATGACCATGCTATTTCGTCAAATAAAGCTGTAATATGTGTTATGTTTGACGCGAGTTGTGTGCGGCGTCTCGCAGCGTAAAACCCGTGAATCTTCTCTGAAGACGGCGTGCTTAAAATGATATGTGCTGATGTCTTTATGACTTCATTTACAACTTCATTAACAAAAGCAGAAAGATGACGTGTTGGTGTTGAAAGCTCATTCTCTCTTCCTTTCTTCTGTCATTCCAAAGTGATGTCAAAGCGCTGATTTAAGTTGCAAACAACGAGGGAATAGAATAAGTGAATGCGAACTTATTTGAATATGACTCGCCAATTATCCTAATTTGAATAAAAACAGTTTATTTCATACGCTGAATGTACAATGTACGTTAAAGTTCATAGTTTATTCTGAAACTAATTCACAATAACAAGTCTACATCAAAGGGCATTACAATCATACTTGATTCGTTTGTGTAGCCGACAAAGTTATTTCCCTTGTCAAGTCACACAAGCTCTGAAATTACATATCATGTACATATAATCTCAACTGTTCCTACTATATCATAGAGTATGTAACATGAGAGGGTTGGAAGATAAAAGAGTGTAAAACAGAGCGATTTTCTATAACACATCAGTATATACATCGATAAGTATTAAAACAAAAATAAACAAAATCAATTACAACATATTTGTTTTACGATCAAAGTAGCGCTAGCCTGCTAGGATAAATGACTTACCTACATGGTAACCACAAGTAGATGTTTTGTAGTTATTCCTTAAATGGTCAATTATAGGCTCATACATGTAACTAACTATGCTAACGATCAAACACTAATTATTTAACATGTTTTAAATGTTCAATGTAAACAAGTCATCCGACTAGCAGGAAACCGCTAGCTTTGCTGATCGCAGAACCAGTGCTCTCAAATTCCTCCTCAACCAAGAGTGTTCTCCGGGAAAGATATGAACCCAAAGGTTTTTATCCATGTATGTTAAAGTAGCCCAGGATGTCAAGATACTTGCGCCGTTTTTAGCCATACACAGCTTGTTGGCCGACGAGTCCTCAGGAAATAGGAACAAACTCACTTCAGGCCTTCAGTATATACGTAACTTTTACAACATATAAAACTATGACGGCTTATCTTAATTAATTTCCAAATATCGAGTGATATTCGAATAACATGACACATGTATCAAAATGTCATGCAGAACTGCCATAATCATACCTACTACATTTATGTATCTACAACCTGTAACATGAAGTAAGTAAATTCATACATTTTTTTCCCAGTCAGAATTATAGTTTGTACATGTATTACTTTTCCAGAGAAATATTCCAGCGTTCCTTTACACCGGAACATACAACGTATAATGATTTGACAAACGATAATAAACGTGGTACCTTTACCTTTAACAGTGATAAACGCATGTTTTACAAAAACTATTCAATTATAAAAATCAAGGTTATTTTGGTTATCATCATCTGATGAAATTCAATAATTTGGTAAGGAATAGGAAATGAAGTCAAGTCCAATGACCTGATAGTTACATGTACATGTCATATTCTTTACTTTCAGACATGGGTTTGCTTTTGTTCATTTCATCACTAAATTATTAAATGAAACATGAATAGAGTTTAAACAGTAGATATATCATATTTCAAACAGCGTGTTCTTTATGCATTTGTAGCGATCTATCTATAGCTCATCGTGCGCTTTATGCGTTGAATATCACCTATATGCACTGTGTTACATCGTACAAGTAAATAAACCTGCCGGGAAAACGCTAAAATTAAAATATCCCGAAAGCGTGAACGGGAGAAAACTGATGTTCATTTCATCACTAAATTATTAAATGAAACATGAATAGAGTTTAAACAATAGATATATCATATTTCAAACAGCGTGTTCTTTATGCATTTGTAGCGATCTATCTATAGCTCATCGTGCGCTTTATGCGTTGAATATCACCTATATGCACTGTGTTACATCATACAAGTAAATAAACCTGCCGGGAAAACGCTAAAATTAAAATATCCCGAAAGCGTGAACGGGAGAAAACTGCTACCTCAACTGTTTAATTCTATATTTCTCTATTACCGTTCTTAACATAGTTTATAAGGCTATACATTTTTACGGCGGTTAAATAGAAAGTTTAGTGGTAAATTGGTAATGTCACTCCGTCTGCATATATACATTGTACTTCTAAGTAATGATATAAGAAGATTGTATGCAATGAATATGAGAGTTTAATGAGTATTTGTTGTGCCCGTGGAGTCGTATTTTCCCATGAAAAGAAACTTTGTAAAGGACATAACAATCCTATTATTAACAATATAAGACTACCTAACGAAAATGTCATGGTTTAAACGAAATTACTAAATGCTACAAAAAAACCCACAAGAAATCCAATCTCACAACATCTACTTTTCTAATCGATAAATATCTCAATGATATTATTATATTTAAACAGACGTAGTTGTCATCTATGTTTATTTTCAGAGACGACGAGATGTTGTCCTATAACAAGTCAATAAAAGTGTTCGAAATCCAATCATATATAAACGCTTCATTTGTTCCCTTTCACCGTTTCAAAGCCGCTATTCAGTATCCTCTGATAATTTGAATTCAAAACTGCATTCTTTACAAGCCGATCTAAGTTTCGATGTAGATTCAATCAAATGATGTTACCGCATTCAAAACTGTATGATCGCTTTATACAACCGATATAAAAGACCTTAACACTGTATTAATTCTTATTTATTTCTATGCCTTCCTTTTTTATATTCAAAAAATTCTGAACCCACTCATTTGAACATAATTTTATTTTGAATTACGGTTGAATATAACGCATTTGTCATTAATAATATAGTGTATTTTTAAAGCTATTAAATTAACATATATATCATGTTTCTATATACATGTGTGTGTATTTTTGAACCTCTGGGATACAGTTATTTACGTGAGTATAAAAACTTTTGATATGTCATGACTACAAAGAGAAATAATAAAAACAATAAACAAAATGTTTTAAACTGAAATAACATTAAAATATAGAATTATTTCTATAGTGTTTTTAAAGAAGAGCGCATTAAAAATTATCATCAAAAACTCAGAAAGTACGCACGTGTATGTACTAACATGTAGGTAGTAATTACTAATGCGATAAAGATACTTTAAGTTACTGTGATCATTCGGGAGAAGTATGTATCTGAAATATGAAACTATGTTACTCAATTGTTTGATATAACATTAACTTTGTTTTGACTATATAACAAGACACTTCCTGTTTAGATTGTGAACCGATTGGGTTGCGTCAGTTCGATCCGTTTCAAGAATCATTGAGGGACGAAATTGCTGAGATGATGTAGCATCTTTTTACTACTTGTTTGGCAAGACGTTTCAATTAGGCTTTTCACTGCCACTTTTCTTTTACATGTATCATAAATGTGTTTGGAAACTGTCACTGAAAACATATCTTATAAAAACAAATAACGCTTACAATACGTAACGCAATAGTAAACAATGCCTTGTTTGAAATATTCAATTTGTAACCAGAGATTTATATTTACTTTATTTCATTTATTGATGGATTTTGCACCGGTTTATGTACAATGATGTGTCAATAGTATCACCTTTACATAAAGAATGCTGTGATTCAATTTAAATATCTAACAAACATGCAGTCTTCGTCAAAAGTGTTGGATTTGAAATATTAATCAAAATCATCGTAATATGGGTTTGTTTTCAGCAATACATTTGAAAAATGTCAGACTACCAGTATATACACAAGAAGAAGAATGAGTACCAGAATGCTGAAAAGGAGAACCAGAAGTCAAGAAAACATCGGAGTGCACGTGTGATCAAAGACAATTCACACCGCAAGAACATTGCCAGTGACCGGACTGTAACACCAGTTGATCCGACAAGACTGAGTAAATCCGAAAGAAAACAGCTATTGGAGCTGAGAATAATGGAACTTGAACAAAATCAAAGAACTATTAACAGTATTCAAAACGAGATCATACGAGATAAACTTAAGTCGAGTTTAAGTGATCATACCAACCATCTAACTCCATCAAATTATGACTTATTTGTAAAACCATACAAAAAGGACCCAATGAGACACACGCAACTGTCTTCCGTTAGCACACCAATACCAGAACATGACACAATTCCAGTGGATTACAATCAGTTTAAGTATATAAGTAATAGACGAGTTAAAGGAGTACGCAATGTCCGAAAAGCCGGACGATCACGTAGGACTTCCATCTTAGATAAGGCAGAGGAATTGTTAAAATCAAGAAAACGTCGTGATGTTTCAAGCGATAATGAGACACCGAGAATAACAAAACATGTTACGTATGTTGTTAAAAGGTCAAGGTCAAGGTCACCTCCGAGCGACGAAGAGTTTGTTGAAGTACCTGAATATATTGACAGTGATACGTCTTCCCAGAATGATACGACTAGACATCGTGTTAAAAGCTGGAAGTCTAGATCAGACGTCCCGTCAGTAGTACAGGTAAAACCTAATTACATTTGACCTAAATTTTGTAAAAGGTTTGTAGAAAATTTAGTCACATGACTTAGAAGCTCGCATGCTGTGTGATCCAGACAAACCAAACGATACTACATGTACTAGTTTTCAATACTATACATTGTTGTTTACGACAGTAAGGTATTTATTAGCTGGTTATCAAAGGTTGTTTTTTCTAGCTACAGAACCAAAAATACGCTTACGCCGTTGAATATCTCACAGGAAAACGTATCTTCACGTACATGCCTTCAACAGTTTGTGTGTATTCGGAACTAGTACTATCGTGTCAAATTAAAGCTGATCAAATTCAGTAAAACTTTATATACTTTAGTACATTAATAGTTACAGCTTTAAACTAAAGAGCAGTATTCAGATTGAAATATCATGTGTATGTCTTTATAAGGTTTTTAAGGTCATAGGACTAATAACTCAGCAAGCAGGTATCTCAAATGAAGAACAATCTCTCAAAATTATGAATTAAGAGTAACATGTAATTATCTTGTACATTTTCTTAATTAAACCGGAATGTCGACCATATGATCAGTTGTTCCAGTATATTCCCAGTGACTGCCTTCTTGGTTAACTACACGTGACAGTACATCTGTCAAACCTTTATTTGATAAATATGTTTATGACATGAGCTGCGAAATCGTCATGGTAGCGTTAAATCTACGTAATTCAGTCTTGAATAATTAATTAGCAAGAACATTTTAAATAACTATAGTTCTTTAAGGTTTCCAGTAAGTCAAATGTTCCATTATTAGCCTCATTGACTTCTAGTTATGTCATTGATAATTTACTAGATACTGATATACACAATATACCAGACTCGATTATGAATGATCAATTAATGATCAATTACTTTTAAAGAGCTAGTACCGCATCATTTCCCACCTGTTTTGACTGTCACCCGGGTATGATCGATATCATAGTTCTTGAACAAACTATTATTTGTTGATCTTTGTGTGTAATGCCCATTTAGTTATCATCAACGATCGATTGTCAACCACGGACACGGGGAAATGATATAATACAATAATTGAGACAATATCTGTTGCACACAGACGTACACCGAGGGAGTAGATGATAGTATTCCCCTCCCCCTCACCCATCCCCCTTTTTTTAGTACTCTTTCTTGTAAATTTATTTGTAACGGCCGACCGAGGGATTTTTCCCCTGACAAGACCCTAGTATGACTCCCATACAAACTGATACCTAACCAAACTATGAAAACCTCGCCGAAGTCTTACTGTAACACAGCAATAAAAATGCACCAATTTAGTTTATAAGATGGTGGCATGCATGAAAGCATCGTAACACCGCATAAAACGCGTGCCGCATATATAGTATACATTTTGCACACACCAAGATATAGCTTTATACGGCTAAAATGCATGATATACTGCATAATGAGTGAATGAGTCATATCACCATGCCTTATCCAAACATGTCAGGGTGTTTACAAATTCGCTAACAAGTAAAGTTCTATAATCATTTTATACGATCATTTGGAGCTGCCTCACGAGCGAGATAATGTACATTGTACCTTCATTCATTCCTATTCTGTTCACCGATATCTGTCTTCCATCACTGCTACTACTACTTTAACTTCTACTTCTGATACTACTCTGCTACTACTACTTTAACTTCTACTTCTGATACTACTGCTGCTGCTACTTCTACTGCTGCCACTGCTACTGCTGCTACTTCTACTGCTGCCACTTCTACTGCTGCCACTTCTACTGCTGCCACTGTTGCTGCTGCTGCTGCAGTAATAGTAGACGTAGTAGTAACGGCAACAACATTAGTTAACAAGTGCAAAAAACGTCTCCAATGTCAAACCATTTTGCTTCTTTTAGACATATAGCCTGTTTCGGACTTTCAGACATCGGTTTGCTTTCTTTCGTGTCAACACTATCTTAAAGATAAACTATCAAAATAATTTTAAACGGAATATATAATAGTTTCTAAACAAAGTGAGCGTTATGCGGGATCAAAGCATTTATGACCGACGATACAGTCACATAATAACATGTACTCAAGTATTATCTTATATTAAAAGAGAGAGAGAGAGAGAGAGAGAGAGAGAGAGAGAGAGACAGACAGACAGACAGACAGACAGAGACAGAGACAGAGAGAGACAGAGAGACAGACAGAGAGAGAGAGAGAGAGATCAAAATAACAAATTCACAGCCCCTACGCTTGCTATATGACATTCAATAAATTAAAACGTTTTATTTGATTAGTATTTATTTATTTATGAAAGTGTCCTCAATGTGCAGCCAATCAAATAACATTAAATTTTTATACTCATTTTTAAGTTAATTTGAACGGCACTTAAATGTACTGTACATGCTAACTATCAACGTGACTAGCATTTTAATTGTAAATAGATTTAGAATTTAAGCTTATAACACACTGATATCAAAATAAAATGAGAGTATAGACACACGTTTTTAATTACAGGGCCAGTCTATAGTGAAGCCTTCATGTCATTTAAATCATACCTTTACATTAAAGCCCCAGGATCACAGTGACTTTACCAATTCTCTGATCAGATCATCTATTTACATTTAAACAATGTTGACAAATGTCTTTCTTTCGTATTCCAGTCGTTAATTCATGGAAAAGAGTTGCCAGAAAACCTTTCCCTTTTTTTTGCAATATCACGCTATATTTTTAATAATTATGTACTTATCGATTTAAAAAAGCAAAGTTAGGAATGTTTTGGTACAAATAATGGTCATTTCTGTCAGGAAGAAGTCTTTCTTGATCTAATGAGAGCTATTTGTAAATGTGATCCTGTGCCTTTAATACCATCTAAGTCGAACTTTTACGTTAACTGATACTTCGTTTTAACATTTATCTGGACCAAATTGATTTTGAAGTTTTTACACTAAAAAGAATGCAAGAGTTAGTTTAACCGCCCTGTTACTATAATGGTAGTTTGCGTGACACTAAAGAAAGGTCCATTGTTTCCAACAGTAAATTGATTGTAGGGGAAATCAGCGGTCGGTTGATGTGTGTATACCGTTAACAGCAGGCCCTACTGTTTCGTAATAAAAACGTTGATTTATATTAATAATTATTTCAGCCATTACTTAAGAAACTGGTGAAATAACTCACGGGTTAACAGCGGGCCATAATATCGCAACCATGATAAATGTATAATTAATCGAAGAGAAATTTCTGAATTAAAACATGGGTTAAGAGTGCGAAGAATTTAGGATATTCTAAATTAATAAAATAGGAATGTGTAATTACAATTATATATGTCTTGAAACGGAAAAAAGAACAGTAACGATGGATGCCTAATATACTTACAAGGGTATGTCTGCAAATACATGTATGAAAATAGAGAATTAAAACGGTATGTTTTACAGCAGGGAATATAGTCTAACAATTTTGAGATCTAACGCTCAAATACAGAAAACTTCTGCTGAATGTAAGAATAAAAACATCCGTATGTGTAAACGTTTTTCAAGTGTTGATTAAAAACAGAAAATGAGGCGTGACTCACGCGGTTTCCTCGGCAGTCACCGTGGTATTCAACTAAGCTAACTGCAGGCACGGTCCACTAGATGTTGTTCATCTATAAGTTTTCCTGGAAGCTTAAAGACACACAGCTAAACAAGAAGACGAAACATTGACCTCATTGCCGCTTGTCATCCTGGAAGGTTATATGATGCTAGAATTAAGTGAAGTAGTAGATATCCAGGAACTCCGGACAAATGTCTTGCGAAGGATAAACGAAAAACGATTTAAAGAGGTTAGTAATAAAACATTCTGTAGTTAATCACATCTACATGTATGAAAATGGAACGTGGAGATTGACATAAACGTGCTTTTTGTTCAAAGAAGCCCCACTGTGGTTACATTTTGTAATGAAAGGTCACTTACGTATTATCTCTAAGCGTTTCAATGATCAAGGAACACGGGTTTAAGCCCCGCAACCCACTTGACTCTTGTTGAAAGTTTGTACTTTCATGCGTACAAGTTGCGGTTTTGGTGCTGATCCTATCAAGGAAAGGTGATAAGGTAAACTGCTTACATGTAAATGATAGACATGCGTTAAAATCAAAGTAAAATTTTTAATACACGTGCAGCAGAATTGCATGTAGTAGACTGAAAAAAAACAACGCCATTTTCACGACGACTGAAAAGTCTTGATATTTTAAAGTGCATCCCCACCAATTAATTAACTGTGGCTACCTGTCAGTTTATTGCTGTAAACCAGTCTGTTAACATGAAAGTAAATCAGTCTGATAACATTTAAAGTGCATCCCGACCTTTTAGTTGCCTGTCAGTTTATTGCTCTAACATGAAATGTCTGATTTAAATAGACCGTCAGTGACTACTTCTATTATTAAAAAACAAACTTAAGTGTGATTGTAACTTTTAAATTAAAAAACATCGAGTCATAGTAATGTAATGGATCTACATTACCCGATACCGGAAGACACCGGCATGTTTGACCGATATCGGTTTTTATACTGACCGAACAATTAAAACTGTTCACTCCTTATTAAACCTTTACATAAGCTTATGAAATAATTTGACGTTTACATGGATAAAAGATAGAAATATCAACTTTTTGACAATTTTAAAGCTACACAATGAACATTATTCATGGTACCTTTCTAGACGATTTTCATTCATTTCATTACATTGTGTTCAAAGATCTTTACACTACTTCACATGCATGTAACATTTTCCAACCACGTATTAAATAGCGGGTCGCTTCTGTGGCCCTGCAACTAGGCAGTGAACCTAAATTTCACTTTACATTCAAGTTCAAGTCAACAAAGTGAGATGACACATTTCATGAGTCTAAAATATTATGTACCTATTGACGGTTTGATAATAGAGAACACGGTGCTATGTCATGTTCAGTTCTCTATTATTCAACCGTTAACACAAGTAAAATAAAGCAAATATACCATGTTCATGAGTTATGAATAAAGAAATCCTATCCGAGGGTTGAGGTACGTCCAAACAAAATGAGGTTCTGTCTAGTTTTTGTTTTAGGTATCTCAACACTCGATTGGTATTTTCTTATCCACAACTCAAGGATATGGTAGACATATGTTCTAACCGTTTCAATCGCATGTTAATCACACGGGCAAGAGTGATTATTTAAGAAATAATATGTAGATCTATCCATGTTTGGTTTATCGTTTTGGAGTTCTTATGCGTAAGAATATATCACTAAAGAAAGGAAAAACTAACAAGTAAATGTAACAGGAACTACATTTTCAGAAATGGTTCGAATTTTTAATGGACGAAATAACGGTTCAAGTTACGAAACATATAGGTAACGAGTATGAAAAAAATGACGTCACAGTTTCTTTTGATAAATGACGTCACTGTGTTAACAAACACAGCAACAACAAAATAATAAATAAAGTCCACAGGTGCAAGACGCACTATCTTTTTTTTGGCATATATATATATATAATAATAATCTTCTATTATATATTTCTATATGCCAAAAAAAGAAAAAAAGATAGTGCGTCTTGCACCTGTGATAAAGTCGGTGTAAATGGTATCGAAACATTGATCAAGTTAACCGGACGTGTGTCTTCCCCTCCCCCTCCCCCAACCCCCTCTCCGGGCTTTACCTCTGGTCGGGACAACCATGTCACCCGCACGTGATGATCCTCTACTGTATACATCGGATAAATTGAACAGCCAAAACACGCGTGCGCAGATCCTTCAAGGTCAGAAAATTGAATTTATTTTACATGTATGTGGGTTATTCGCTGGTCGTGTTAGATTGATCGTTACTTTATTCTATTCTATTATATTCTTCTCTATTCCGTGTACATGTATTGCACTTACTTGAGCCGAAGCACTTTTTTTCGAAACAGAAATCAATCTTAACATATTTCCCTGTTACAATCTGCATTCAGTCAATAAAATAACACTTAGAATAAATATTATACCAGAAAGAACAGTCTGATCAAATAGCTATGTTTCAAATCAATTATTTTAACTCGGAAAATGTCCACACTGGTACGAGTAATTGACTGTGTATTCAAATTTCAATGTCAGTGTTTGGACTTACTTTGAAATTGAAGATACTGCCATTTATGAATGCTGGCCTTGGCCGTATAGTATTAGATCTAGGCATACAAATCATAACATAGATATAAATGAAAATAGGATGGGGATGAAAAAATGAAAATAACCTTCGTTCAAAACTGTTGTAAATGGATAAAAATCATTACTGTTCTAACTAAAATATAGAATGGCCAAAACAATGTTTGGCAAGAGACACTTTTCGATTTTGATAAAATGTGCTGACTGCTTATAAATTTAAAATAAGCTAATCACATTTAAATTAAATGGTCCGGCAGGTATGAGAAATAAACGGTGAAGCGTAATATTATCTATCATCGATGAAATAATTGGAAATATGTATCTCGTGGGTAAGAAAAAAAATCTCAAAATTCATCAAATGTGTAAGAGTTATCAGTGCATATAGCGCTCATCGCATATAACACAGCACTTGAGTGTTACATGTACGCACACAACGAATGATAGCTATATGCAGCACAAAAGGTTGCTGTTTCTGATCACGTGTTAGCTACTACTGCTATTTGTGTTGCTGCTACTTCTACTTCTGTTGAAGATGGTACTTCCATCGCTACTACTGTTGCTGGTATTGAGTACTGCTATGACTACAACAATTACTGATGCTACTGCAGTAGGAACAATAACTTAAGTCAAACATAAAAGTATCATACTAAAAGTATCATACTATGAATAAAACAAATAAAATCGTTGGCCATTTAAGGATATGTTTCTTGTTTTGAACTTTCATCACTATCATTGAATGAAATATAAATTGAATTTAAACAAAATGAATAAAGAGAAGACTCTCAAGTGATATCTATGTCTTTTCCCCCCCCCCGAAGCACCCGTTGAGCCCACATTGTACATGTAAGCGCGATCTCGCGCGCGCTAGCGGTGTACAATGCTTGATAATTGTACCAAATACTATTGAACCCAAATAACGTACTGTTTTGTAGAATGTCTAAACCGACTGCAGTTCATACAAATAGCTCGAGTGTGAGGAAAGTAAGAGCTTTTCTTATGAGGAATGCAGACTCGAACCTACGAGTAAAGACTCCATCAACTTCAAGTGTGCATCACCGCTACTCTACAATACTTTTATACCAACGTCGCGCAGTAGTATCGAGTTCGCATCAGAATCGGAGGGTCTCGGGGTCGATCGTCACCATTGTTATGGCGGTAAATGTAGTGCCCTTAGGAAAGACGCAAGTAATTCAATATTACCACTACCTTAAATTAGTCTCGGGGTTGATTTACCTAAGTTGTAAGAGCTTGTCGCACAATCGAGAATAAATCAATTAGTATAAAAGAGAGGCTCGAACTTATGGCCGTCAAACCATTATTCGAAAATTACAGTGATTTTCAGGTCAGCGACTCTAACGGGCTTGCCATGTAATCGGGAATCATTAGTTTTAGCACTTCAATCAAGTCACACTAATTTTGACCAAACAGTATAAAGAATTTTGTAATTCTTCCAACATGTACAACAAAGACTACATAGCTAAACATGTTCGCAAGTCATATTAATTTTTTTATCTTGTTAATTTTTCCCGAAATAAAACAGTCTGAATATTGTTTATGATTATTATAAAAATGAAAAACGAAGTTGACATTTTTTGTGGACATTTTTTCTTTACTTTTCTGAGAAACTGTTGTTGCTTTCACTAACAAAGCAACTTCAAACTACAGATGATATTTTATCAGTGCCTCATCATAATAATCATGTTTTTTATTGTTTTCTTCTTCTTTATCCTCATCATCATCACCAGCAGCATCATTATCATTATTACCATCATCATCATCATCATCATCATCATCATTTTTGCCATTGTTCTTGTTGTTGTTGTTGTTCTCTTCTTCTTCTTCTTCTTCTTCTTCTTGTTCTTCTTGTTCTTCTTCTTCTTCTTCATGAATTGAGTATTATTCGTATTTTGTTCTAATTTATTCTTTGTTCATTTCAATGTGCTATTTCGTGCAATTTATGTCATGCTTTTGTTAAGTTTTATCCATTTATGGAAAGTTTCGCACTTTAAGACGTCGTGATATGATTCTCTCGCTCAAGTCATTTTGTTTATGACATTAAAGGAGTTTGCAATTTGCCTTTCAAAGGTACGTCGTGCGTAAACTTAACACAATGTTCTATTCACTATCTCCTATATTACATGCCAAATGGTGTATAATAGATAAATGAAATAAGATAATTTTCACTGTTAACATATTTGATATAGAACCTTTCCATTATGTTTTAACGGCACTGTACAAAAGTTTTTCATTCAATTAATAATAAACGAACGTTTTTGATGAATTTGACTAGTTATTGATTATTTGTTTGTTAAATAAATACAACTTGGCGCACAGATTTAAAAGCAAATTAAGGCCATAACAACAGCTCTAAAGGAAGCGGGTACTCCGATACAAAGGACCGTTTATTCGATTATATCAAAATGAACATAAAAGCCGTGACTAGCAGTGCATGCACAATTCACATAAATTTTAGTCCATAAAATTTCTAAATATATATTAAGAACTGAACAAATAATATACTTGACAGGGATTCTTTTTATGGAATTACATAGTAGAAATATTTCATCGTGAAACCGGATTTAAAAGTTAAGGAAATTATCTGAATTTAAATAACTTATAACACAAAGATATAGACAGTTTACATTTGCTTAAAAGGTGGCAGATAAATCGAGTCTCTAAATACTCTACATTCATTTAAATGGACAAAATACCTTTCTAAAAAAACACCATGCTATTAACGTTCGTTGTTGTTTGATTCATCACATTCAGCAAGAAATGTGATAACCATTTTCCGCAAATGGTTACCATAGTGATATACTACTGCTTCAAGTGTTAATCGTTCGCTTACTTCTGGTTAAAACTCGTGTTGGAGTCGTTAAGATAATACAAGTCGGCGTAGAATGTTAAATAACAAACTCCTTCTGTTAAAAATAGCAATCTGGAATAAAATCGCGTAACTGTGAATGATTATACCACATAAATCCCATGGAATTAGAGGAAAAGAAGGACATGTTAAAGATAATATTGTGAATATAAAATGTTCTTGTTTTTTTTTTCAAAAGTACAGACAAGTTTTGTCGTAATGAAAAATGGTGACATGAACCATGTAAACTTTAAAACGAAACGTTTAGACCTAATGTGTTGATGTTATTTCATTGCACGAAGGTGCTTTTGATTTTTTCCAACCGAAAATCGAAATAGGACCCGCATTTCAGGCTATTTATGACAGCTATTTTATCCAACCTGCATATTAAGGACTTGAACTGTAACTTGGATGTTTATCTTTCACAATACTGCACCGTGCTTTGAGGCTTATAATGCATTTTATAATTATAAAAAAGACAACTGGATTGACGGAAAATAAGTGTTTTCTGAGCTACCAAATAGGCGTACGGAATGCACATTATTGTTTACTGAAAGGTTGATAGAAAATTAGTTATTTGAATTTTAAATTGATAAAATTGAATGCTTTTTCATTCACACAAATTATCATTACGTTCTACATTATGTCAGTAAATAAGTTCATATGGTTTATATTTGTAAAACCAATGTAGTAATTAACAAAACTGAGAAGAAAGAACAGGAAATGCTGCAGAATGTAGGACATTGCCTTTTGCTGTGTTTAAGTGCATAGTAATAGAGAGGAAATGTGTTCGTTTTCAAGGGAAGTTACCGATAACTGAATGGTTGAAGAGCGTTTTTAGAACCTATGTCCTCATTTTGTAAAATTATAGCTTGGACTCAAACCAATTCGTTTTAATCAGCATACTTGTGTTTGATTTCCTGTGCTACACAAAGTAGCGTTAAAGTTAAAGGACTTATAGTGTTCTCTATCACTTTTATGCAATATTCGCATTTTCGCAGAAAAGACTATGCAATAACATGCCTCACATAAAAACATATACTTAAGATCGAGGTTAAGATACAATATGTGTAACATAAACTGATTTTATAATCGAGGACGAGCCGTGGATGGCTGTCATTATAATCTAAAAGTCATTAGCGAAGAAATGGCAAAGTCAAAATCGAAGATACCAGTGCGCCGGCCGTTTTCTGAACAGAGAAACTCGCGAAACAATGGACAAGACAATCCATCAGCATTACGGCGGATTTCAAGCGATTTGTCAAAACCTATAAAT
This sequence comes from Saxidomus purpurata, assembly GCA_022818135.1. NCBI lineage: Eukaryota > Metazoa > Mollusca > Bivalvia > Venerida > Veneridae > Saxidomus > Saxidomus purpurata. Next base: position 41,052,822 of record JAFMSR010000004.1, on the reverse strand, counting down.
AGAAATATTGATGAAGATCCAGTCCATTCAATTGATTTGAACAACACGAACCTTAAAGTTCGTCGTTTTACAGTGACAGTAAAGGATAGTAACGGAGAGTTTGTTAAACGGCGAAAAAGTTATAAACTAACGTATGACCAAGAAAATGACGGTGGAGATGAGTACCGAATTGAAAGGGAAAGTGAATCCGTTTCTTTAGCGGAATTAGGAGATGATAAAGAGGTGCAGAAGGATTTATCAAATGATAGTTTAGTAAATGCTACCTTCGATGACCCGGAACCGTTTCAACCGCGACAAGACACGTCGCCTACAGGACTGCGGGAACAAGACAGGAGTCCGTCCAATTTAACGATTAAGTCGAACATATTTCAATTAACCGAACTCGAGGCGTCCAAGTCTAAGACGGTTGTTACGGACGATACCTCATTGCCAATTTTTGATGACGAAAGTTCCGGATCACATATACCCCTAGGAGATACCTTTACCTTGGATAATAGTAGATCTTTATTCAGCATAAGTCCTGTTTCTGGCACTACAATAAGACTTTTGACACCTCAAGATAGAAATGAAACGAATATACTATTTAAAGACTGGCCAAAACGAAGAATTGCCAAAGTTAAAAAGGCACAAACATTCGTGTCATCCGAAAAGAAAGCAGAGGATTCTAGCATAATGACAAATGAGAGAGAATTTAAAAGTAAAGCTACCCCCGTGTCAAAAGAAGGGACGAGCAACAGTCTTCCACCGACGAACTTCAAAGCTAACTTGTTTAATAGAATCAGTAAGATTTCAACTCCTAGACGCACACCTAAGTTCTCTCCTATACTAGACGTTAATAGCAGCAAAAGTAAAGCAAAATCTTTAATTGCAAAGAGAACAAGTAACATTGAAAACGTTCCCCCACGACCAACCGTAAAATCAAAGAAAACGGAGAATACTTTTGTGAAGGATTCTGCAGTTGGGAGTGTTAACCGAACTACATTGGAAAGTGCGAGAAATAATGATAAAACGTTGAAACGTGAGTTAGCTGAAGACAATTCCAAAATGATGAGAAATGACGAAGAAAGATATGAATCGATGGAATCAGATAACTCGGTATTTTTGCTTAAACCAAAGCGGCACCGAAGGAGTATGGAATTGCCTTATAATTATGAAAATTCTGAGACTAATAACGCAATGACGCGCCAAACTAATCAAAGTGTTCAAGCTCATGAAACAAAACATTCAGGGTTAAAACCTTCTAGTGCCATACTAAATAAACCTGTTTTAAAATCGTTTGCAAAATCAGACAAAAATACTCAGGGATATAATTTGCTCAGTCAAAATCGTTTCTTAGAATCTTCACACAATGATATATTCACCGTACAAGAGAGAAAATCTAGATTAAAGCAAGCTCAATACATTACTGAAGACCTTAAGATTGTTAAAACGAAACTAAAAGATAGTGAATTCGTTGCTCAGCATCTTGATACAAAAATCAAGGAAATGATTCAAAAGAAAACTGTTCTCAATAACTTAAACAAAAGCACTGTTCAAAAGCAAAACGACGAGACAAATATTCGTCTTCAAACAACTAAAAAGCCTAATCGATTTCAGAAAGGGGCACTGTCAGAACTAACTGCTTCCAAGAAGTATGATGCTAAAAATAAATCAGAGTTTTCTTATAGGAATAAAAGTGACCAACAAGTACATAGGACGAAAATTGACCACAATAGCGTAGCAAGACAAACTGTAATGTCAAACGCGACGAATGACCGCGAAATAAAGAAAACTATTTGGCAACCTCAGCCAAAGATTCATAGGTTTAATTCTGATAAGACAAGACATCTGCAAAGGAAAAATGAAAGTGAAACCGAAAGTGAAGTTCAGTATGATACGAGTAGTGTTGCGACTTGGATCCTTCACTCGGCCAATGGTGCTAATAGAAAAGAAAGACCGGTTAAAAGTATCGCATCGAATAGAAACCTCACTCAAAAGAAGAGAAAAAAACTATATCAAAGGCGGAAATTAATACAAGATAAACGAATACAAAGAAAGGAAAGTACAACTACTTTAAGTACAACTAAAAGCGCCCCCAACATGATAAGTTTAGGAATGTACTTGCCCATTGGAATGAAGAAGTTAAAGCGAAGACCAATGCTATTAAAGCCACGTTTATATACAAAGGTTGGCAAAATCAAAGGCTATGAGGTAGGTTAAATTAGAATAGAACTAGAAAGAATAAACGTACTTATTATTGTAAACACAAATAAACTTTTCATATTTTGTGTATGATCGTATACAATACTAGTGCCAGCGTTATTGACTACATAATTGGCTACTTATTCTGCAATGTCAACCACTGCATCTGCATGGTTCCTGATTCCATCCAATCAATTATATTCGACATGTTTTGCCTAGAAATAGCAAGAGAAATACTCATCTTGAAAACAAAAATATAGAGTTAAGTAGGATATCGCTATACTGTCGATCAGTAAAGCATTCAAATCACTTTTGTATGCCCGTAGTAATGCTTATATTTTTTAACTTGGTTAGTTGCGGGTCCACGTAATTTGGCAATTATTTACACTCAAATTTTGCTTTGATCACAATATAAAACTAACTAGCGAATGGCTTGAAAAGTTAAAAAAAAACTTTGGCCATACAATTTCTTCTGTAATTACAAGAGTAAAACGTGAACCATTGAACACGTACTAACCGATTGATCTTAAAGCCAAATACAGTGTCTCATTAATATACAAGATGCCCTTTGCTAGAGCGACACATGTGCAAGCAATTTACAATTTTAGACATCAATAATTAGCCTTCGTTAATGTGCGTGTTTAAATGTTGAATTTTAACATGTTAAGCCACTGCATATATGCACAAATGCAAATTTATAATAACTTTGTAAATTAATAATTCAATCCATTCAACATAACCGACCGTTTCGCGCATTAAATCTATGTACATGTACAATAAAAATGCTATAGTCTAGTACAGTTAAGCGCAGTTATTGGCAATCTGGATGTCTTTCACAAAACAGATTCTCATCCAGGTTTCTTGAATAGTAGAGGAGTCCTCTTCGTTATAATTAATCTGGCCGGAAGGGGAGGCGACATAATCCGACAGATATCATAGTAGTCAGAATCTAACTAAGGCGCAAAACGCACAACAAAAAAGCTTATAGCGTAATCTACGATTTCAATAATGTCTTTTTATTACTCAATGTTTCGAAATCGTACACGTTTAATCAAGCACTTTGACATGTTACAGTTAAGTATTAAAGTAACACTGCCAGTATACTAGTACATGCTATGTGATGATCAAATTATTTATACCACGTATATATGCATAGCTGCTATTAAGATCAACATAACCTAGACTAAGCGTTGTTTTTCTCCAGTATCTCACTACACAAACGCTATTTTGAGCATTGAATAGCAATCTTCAGCGGCAAGGAATAATGCATTAACCGTATAACCTTCATTGAAAATATTTATGTTCAACCATTAATTAGCTTTGAAGATACCATGTAAACCAGCAGTACTGTATGACAGTATAGGAATCAGCCTTTAACGAAAATCAATATCCGTCAAGTATACGGCTTTCATATTCTATGACATCTGAGGTAATATGACAAACTCTTACAATAAAGATGTAATGCGTATAATAAGGCATGTTATTGTAAATTATTTGTGGATCGAGTGGGTATCCATCCGTACCTTGAAATATTAGAAATATTAGAGCCGATACATGTATTCAGCAGCATTTTAAAATTATTTCTTGATGAAGTGGGTATCCAACCGTATTATAGCATTACTGTGGATCGAGCGGCTGAAATGATGCACTCATGTGTTTTTCAGTAGCTGGGTTCTTGATCAGCAATGAGGTCTGATAAAATAAGTACAGGAAACTTACCAATACAAATACAGTAAACTCCCTGAAAACCGGACCCTGTCCGGACAAGGTAAAAAGTCCGGTTTTCTGAGAGTTCCGGTTTTCAGGAAACTTAGTAATACCAACAGTTTAAAATTTGCTCAGAATCGAACTTCTTGAACGACTGTTTTAACTGAAACAAGGAACACAAATAATGTTTAAGTAAGTAAAGAACTGTATATTTTATTCTAGGAACAATATCCTACACTATAAAACATAAAATTAATATGTCCATGTATTACAGCATTTTAATAAGTCCAATAGTATGCAGAATGGAGATCTTTATTAACTAAATACAAACCTGGGCAAGTGATCGGCTCTAATTGGATGCTTAGTAACTTAATACAAAATGTAGAATTAGCAAGAGAAATACTTATCTTTTTGTCATAATCATTTACCGAAAAAATAAGTTGCAAAAGATTTTGAAAATTTCTACATTTACAAATTTAAAATTACAATGATTAACATTTACCCTACTGTTTGAAAATGATTCTGCATTTGCCACCATTGTAGATCATGATCAACTACATGTTTCTGCCGTCGGCGTTTCTTTAAGCAATGAATAGTATTGTCCAAATTTTAGCTGGTTAATGGTTAATGCCGTATCAATTTTGTGAACGTTTGCTAGACAGCCCAACCATGATGATTAGGCAAAAGGTTTAGTCTTTTAAAAGCATGTAAAAAGATCTGCTGAACTGTTTAAATTCAGTTTTGGTTTTCTAGTATCATGACTTTAAGATGACTCTATGAAGAGCAAGCTTATCTATTTATGATACATTGCTTTGTGCAAGGGACGGCGCTTAAAACTGTGCACTACATGTATTTAAAATTGTTAATATAGGGAAACTCTGTACTGTATTTCTGATAATGGGGGCGAGGTTTAACAATAGACCACTTGAACAATAGCACAACAGAGCAAATGTGCCATCATACAAATTGATACATGTAAAGTATTGACTCGAATAATTACGTCATATCTCGGAAGCTACACCTCCTCGAAATGACGTAATTATACTCTATTTATTACAGAGAGCATAGTTTCAATAGAGCAGTGTAAGAAATTAGACATGATACAACACAGATAGAGAACAGTTTGTTCGGACAGTTACGTTATTACTCGGAGGTTAAAACTAATTTTTCTCGCATACTCTATCAATTACTTAATTATCATTTTAATATAAAGTAATGTTAAACAAATTCTCACAATAACTGTTTCCTGCTAAAGAGGAATTATAAATCGCTTGTTATCTTGTTATTTGGGCTACCAAACATTGCAAAAATTTTCAAATCTGCAGTGAAATTCAACAGACTACAGGACTTGGCCACTCTATAAACGGGCGTTTAATTTCGTGGTTGTAATTCAAAGAAATTGTATTTAAAACAAATGTCAATACAATCAATGTTATTAGCATACACGTTAAGGCGTATTCTTACAAGTGCTCGTGAATATTCTTCAGTTATATTTGCCTTTTTGTTATCTGTATTTCTATGCCTTGATCTGCTCAACTTTGGTTGTTTTACAGTTGTCATATAGCAAAAAAGTGCAGTCAATTTTGAACCCAACCCGAGCCCTGGGCCAAGACACTTAATTCCACATAGCATGTATGTTCACTTCGAGGTTTATTTCATCGGGAGTAAATGTTGATAGCCATTATACAAACATGACTATGTGAACTTGTTTCGCAAATTAATATACAATTATATCCTTAGTGAGAGAACTTGTTCAATAAAATATTCATGCATGCAAAATATTCTTACAATAACAATATGATTTATGAATATTTTGTTCTGTTTATAAGTACGTGACAACTGCTGCCACGGAATTCAAAGTGGTACCATAAATTATAAAAGCTAATATCATGGTTTATTAAATATTCTTTGTTTTCCTTCCCTTTAAAGCCAAGTAAGTAAAAGATAAGAGATCTACCCGATAATGTTCATTGCCTGTATCTACCATGTACTTTAGAGGAGTCTCAAGATAGTACAGGCAATTGGCTTTCTCTGCTTATGTAGTGAATAATTAACAAGTTATTATCATTGTTATTGACCTACCCATATTGTAGCTTTAATAACATTTCTAGCATTTGTATACACCTATATATTATATTTAATGTTGTATACACATATTAATATATTATTTTATTATGGTAAGTTTTGATTTTGTTTGTTGAGTTTGGATATACATAAGTATTTATACTACAGTAAACTCCGTATATAACGGCTCCAGATATAGTAAAAATCCGGATATAAGGAATACATTTTCAGAATTTTTCTTTTATAAGAAAATGTTATATGGAAAATAACAAACTCCGGATATAAGGAACACATTTAAATGGTCCCAATTAATTCGTTATAATCGGAGTTTACTGTATTGTTGATTAATTTCACGTAATTTCACTTGGTGTAATGTTGCGGATACGAAATGATCAGAGCCGGTATCCAGATGTTGTAACGAAACTTATATGTACAGTAAAGACTTTAACACATTATCTACATTTTGTGATAAATGATACATATATTTAAGTGTTACATTACATTTTAATCAGGTCATCTTTATGTAATGTGTTTTAAAGAAAGCAATTTTTACTTAATCTGCCAGAACGGATTATAATTGGTGCTCTATGTCTAAAGATTTTAGTAACCTTGAGACTGTGCTCCCTCCGGCCCTTACCCTGCTGCCAGATAGTGATTCTGTCGTTACAAACAAAGTATTCTAGCAATGATCTGCTAGCTAGTTTTAACTGTGCATACAATGTTCCAAATTAAAAGATTGATAAATACGGTTTAGTTATTTAGTTCAGGTGTAAGAAATAAGAATATATTTTTCATTGCAAGACCTTCCGACAAACCCTTTAAAAGCAAAGTTTAGAAGCTTTTACTTCTTAGATTATGCAAGAATACAAAAGAAAAATGTGCTTGATAAATGTGTATAAATCAATTTGTCATTTTGCAAGACGCAATGTTAGTTAAGCCGTATTGCAAAAGTCAGTAAATTAAAGACACCTAATGCAGTATAAATTTTCAGCTGTATGTAACTCGCCTATACAAATATACTTAGATACCAAAACAATAGTAACACAAAGTCAATCAATTATTAATCGGGTTAGTTATGCATAATTGATGCGTAAAATAACGAAAGATTCGTCTGAATTGGTAAGTCAGAATAGATTAGAACGCTGACAAGTGAACCCATAAAACAAGGGGAGTTGTGAAGGGAATTGTTTTGTAAAAATTAAGTGATTGATTGTACAAATGTATACATGTTGTTCTTCGGCTAGTAGAATAATACTGTGTTAGTTTGGATGCAGTGTTTAGTGGAGCAGAAGGATTCAGCTAAGTATTAGAAAGGAAATATAAATGAAACAAAACTATCACGCACTATACTCAACGTCAAATTGGTTCTATTGGACGTGAGAAATGGATTGCACTTGCACGAATTAAAACTTGTTCATCACTCTAGGTATAAAAGGACTAAATTATATGCTTGATATATTTCTTGAATAGAAGGATTAAACACTACAAGATGTTTTGTCTTCTGCTGTAAATTTAATGTGGTGCTCACGTCAATATCATTCCTGATAGAAGAGTGTGAATTCTTCGTTGATAAGCGACCGTTACGGAAACATTGTTCCTGATTGAATATATATGCTTGACTGCACTATGATTAAAATATTAATAAGCTTTTACAATAAACTCGTACGTGGGCATGGCTGAATTTCATTATGAGCCACAGTTGATGTTCAGGTTAGCGGAAACTCTAGCTGATTAAAAAGTAATTATTTAAGAGTTGATTGTTGCTGTCACTTCTTGTAACAGAGACGTTGGAAATAAGATATCGTGCTTAGAAAGTTTGGAAGTAAAAAACCAAAAGATAAAATTTCAAGTAAGATTGCTACCGAAGCTGTAATCTGTAAGTTTCACATTTCTAAGATGCCTAACACTAAATTGTCGAAGGAAAACAGGAATCAATCTAAAGACAGACTTGACAGCGGAAAAACGGTAACACTTAAAGAAAATGAAGAAGAGGACAGAAATGGGGACGGTGAAGAAAGGATGGACTATGCATATTCTGAAATAGATGGCGGAGTAACAAAAGATGAAAAAGTAAAATCTAAACCAAATTCAAATAAAGTGGGCAAAGAAAATAAAAATAATCCACCGGAAAACTATGACAGACGTAAAGCTTCAGATGACAATAACGGGGCGACGGACCGGAGCAGTCGATCAAAAGACAATTCAAAGAATTTCTCAACTATGAAAAGTTATAACGGGAATACTGCTCAACAAAACGAATTGACAAAAGATAGTACAGACGACCGTAGAAATGCAAATACAAGAGGTAGTCGGCAGTACTCCAAAACCGCAGAACAGAACGACAAACCTTTAAAAGGTTACAAGAAACCAAGCTCCAAACAAAAACAAACATCTAAAAGTTTTGATGCTGAAGGAGATCCGCAGCTAGATGGGTACCAGTACGACTATGACGCAGAGAGATTTGATTCTGTAGCTCAGCAGGATGATTTAACTGGGAGTGAAGATGTAAGTCGAGTTATGTTTTCAACATTCAACGATAAACAATAGAAAGAAATGTATTAAATGATAATGTGTATACTAGAATCACTTTTTCTTTAAAGTTTCAAGCTGCTTGCTCTCAGATTTTGGTAAAAAAATAAAGCGCTTTTGAAATTTCAATATAAACATATAGTGTAGCGGTGCCGTGTAACCGACATTTTCAATCGATTGCTGCAAATTCCTACCTAGATTTTTGCTTATGTTTTGATTCTAGCCTTAAGTTTTTTATTAATGAATAAGTATGTCAAATTTTAGAAAAATTTATTTTTCAACGGTAACTGAGAGCGAGCAGCTTTAAGTCATTTAAACGGATATATTGCACTTGTGTTATACTGCTCTCTCCATTATTTGAATTTGAAATTTGAACTGCTCACGTTCTTCAAATATATTGTATATTTACCTAAAAAAAATATCAGTTATTCTTAAGCATAATTTTGATCATTGTAATTTATGTGCCAGTTGTTTCAATTTTCTGTTCTATGTCGCATGTGTGTGTGTTCGTGATAGAAACGCTGCTCGTTTCTGTTATTTTCAAATTTTGCCTGTTATAAGGTTGTTATTTTATTTTTATTTGCAACAGAAAACACCTGCAAATAAAGACGTGAGTCTTGCGCACTTTATGTTTTTAGATTATACTTTTTGTCCTTTTATTTTGAGTTTACGCCCTCTATCAATCATTGTCTGAACAATCTGTCAGCTATAATTGGTACATGTAAATTGTTTAACAAATTCATTTGTGTACACAATATAAGTGTGCCATATCTTTTCCCCTAATTTTCCAATGGACTTTATTTCTATCATAGAAATACAGTAAAACTTGTCTTAAGCACTCAGTCAGGGGATGCATTAAAATTTGCCATTTTGATTCAGTTCATCTTTTTTGGAACTGAATATTCTAGAGTTTCCTATATTCTATTTTTTTTAAAAGCTTTCCACCTTGAACCTAACGACAGCTAACAACGGATTGTTCTTTACAAAACATGTTGTAAATTATATTGCTGAAAATGTAGGTTACAGCGTACAATAGATGAAGTCTTATTTGCTTCAATTTTCAAAATGTTCAAAACTTTTATAGCATGTTGTTGTCAACGACTAATGTTAAGATGCACAGTTATTTTTGAAATATTCTTAAAGTTAGTTTAAAAACGACATACGTCGTTAAAATTCAGTTCAATATGATGATGGCTCGAATGCTCACATACGTCATTCTCAAACGATTGAATGTCATTTTTGCTTGACACTCAATATTACACAGAAAAAAGATTGATGTATGTCTTCAAAATGTTTGAATGGCTTAAAAACTCTGAGAGTAGTGCTATCTTGATAGCCAATAAACGTCATTAAAAGCATTTGAAGTGTCTTGCTTGCTCGGCATTAAGCATGCGACATTGCAGAAAGTTTGAATGTCATGGTAGCTCGAAATTCTGCATACATCATTAAAAAAAACTTTGAACTTGACATTCAACAAACTGGCAAGACAGTCAGACTTGAATGTGGAATAATCAAAATATTTGAACATTTAAATGGCGAGACAATTTAGCTGTTTTTGAATGTTAAATGTGGATTTTCGCGTTATATCTGTAAGTAAACAGTTCTAAATGGTATGTGTCGGATGTCGAGCTAGCATAGCATTAAAACATTTTTGAACGGTATGTGACAAGTTTTGAACAAGATTAACGTTAGAAATTTATGAATGTCAAGCTAGCACGAAATTCAGCCTAACCTGAATTTGGACTGTTGAATGCGGAGCAAGCACGACATTCGTTTTTTCTTTTTGTTTAGGAATGTCGATCATAGAGCCAGAACGATACTCAAGCATTTCTGAATGCCCCATGTCGAATGCTTAGCTAACAAGTTATTAAACATATCAAACGTACCGTATCAAGTTTCGATCAGAGCTTACCACTAATAGTAACTTGGAGAACATATGTCTTGCATTGTAAACATTTTATATGATTACTAATATCACTATTTCTTCATTTTTGTCTTCAGAATGATATGCATTATATATGATCTTGACTGCAACGATATTAACACACAAATGGGCTTGAGCAGGCTCTATGTTATAAGTCATTAATTCCATTTTAGGTCGGTAAATATTTCAAATAATCAGATATCACGTATTCTTTTTTTCACATTGTTTCCAGTTTCTGTTTTATGTCGCATGTGTTTGTTAGTGATAGAAACGCTGTTCAGTTTTTTAAGTTTTACCAGTAATAAGGTTACTATATGATTTTTATTTGCTACAGAAAACACCTGCAAATGAAGACGTGAGTCCTGTGCACTTTATACTATTTTCCTTTTATTTCGACCTTACGTCCTCCACCAGTGTTTGTTTGCATATACTAGAATTGCGATCAAGCAGATGTATATGGTATTTCTGTGAATTAAAATTCGCTAGCTATCTTTTATACATTTGACACGTTGTGCGTCAAATCTGTACTTTCCCATTATAATTGTACTTTATTTTATCATAAGGTATACGGAAAACCTAACTTAAACTCGCAGCTAGGGGACGCATTAACCGTTTATGTGATTATTAGAATATTATCATTAATTTATTCTAAATAGTATGCACTTTTTGGCCTGGGGACTGAAAGTCCCCAAGGCCTAAGTTAGTATACCACATTTCAAACCCTGCAAGAATTTTAGCCGTGCTATGTGCGAATAACAACTGTAAACATGCGCTATGCGAAAGTAGTGCAAGACAGACCAGATCAATCTTCTGTTTGAATGCCGCATATGATAAGAACATGTTACAAATAAAAATAGTACATAAATCTTCAAACGACTGCAGGAAGGTATATAGCTTACGGGCTGCATTACACATTTTTTCTGTTTTAGAAATTAATGCGCTTTTAGCTGATTACGGAAGATAATCATATGCATATGACGGAAAAGTACGGATATTTACGGAAATTTACGAAAACGTACGAAGCTCGATATAAGAGTTTGTAGTTTGATTTTCAAATTTCCGATGTTATTTCATTGACAACTTTGTTATTTCGAACGATTGCATATATTTTACCTAAAAATAAATGTCTCTAAAAAAGATATAATTTACGTACATTCCCGAGAAGGAACTAACGTGATCAATTCACCCGCCATTTATCGAGGACGCTGCATGTCGAGGCCCAGTGAACGGTTTCACCGATTACACTACAAGGTAACCAATATTATTTTTGGTTTTCTCTGTTATACACTTGCACAGTACTGTATTTTATTTCTTGCTGGTTTGCTTTGTTTATTTCTGTTTCAAGGTCTTGTCATGGGTACACAATAATTTTTGATCCACATCATCAGATCATATCGCTTGAAGTTGTACAAAGCGCAGATCGAATTATTTGTACTGGCTTAAACATTTTATAATGTTGACTATGTGTTTTTTTCATTCAACGTACATTTTATAATAAAACAAACTTCCCTGCCATCCATATATTTGTGAATCTTCATTCTGTCATATATTGAATTTCGTCCTCTGCATATTTCGACCCGCGCTTTAGGTAAGGTTCAGCGAAAAACACGTATGTCAAAAGTTGTTTTTCGGGGAGTTAACCTATAGCCCCCAGGCCTTCAGCGGTCACAGCGCTTTGATTTGTATATGATCTTGATTAGAAACATGTAACCATAAAATGGTCACACTGTTGAAACAAGTACAGGTTCTAGATCACATTATCTCAACCAAGTACGGTATATTTTTCTATACCATGGGCTAACAATATTAAAGTTTGTTATTGTATTGGTACAAATACTTCAGCACGCGATATGCAAAATGTAGGAAAGTTGGAGTTTTTGTCTGAGACAAGATAGCTTTGCGTTTAAACGTGATAAGCTGCCGACCCCGGTGTCTAACATTAAACTTGTAAACTTATCTTTGAATTCAAAGAGTCATGAACTCCTAGGGGTGGTGTACTAGCGATGTTAAGAGATTTTATATATTAATTAAATATATTAAAGTTAATTGACAATACAGTAAATATGCAGACTTTACCATGGAGACATTAAACGACCACATTAAAAGTTTATGAAAGTATTTCTGTTATAGATATAACTTACGTTGCCTTTGATAATAATTGAATAAATGTTCATTTATGAAAATTTGATTATAATAGCTTTAACATCTAGTTCATTTAAAGTCCAAATATCAGTTTTAATATTCACAAATAGAATAATAAATTTACAGATTCAGATAATGATGGCGTTGTCTTCTATAATAAATAATGTTGGCGTTTATCTTTCTTTCATATTTTGTCGCTTTGAAACTTTAAAGCTTTGTCGTACAGTATTTCTTATTTGTTTGCAAAGCCGTTGAAAGAAAATACTGTCCAATCAATTACATATGCGTTATCATGAACATTCGGTATAAAAAGTAGCGTTACAAATGTTTTTTGTACAAATAATGGTCAATTTCGCCGGTTAGACATTTGCCTTGGTAATGTACAAGTTAGTTTTCACCCAAAGTGTTCCTAGGACTTTAAAGGTCAAGAATGGAGTATGTCTTACTGGCAAAATCGACCGCTATATGTACACAATAAAAAAACACTCCAGGGATTCTGATAAACTTATAGTACATGCTGTAGATATTGGAAAGCCTTTACCAATGTTATTGCAAACAATAAGAAAGCCTTTCTGAACAACCAAAATGAATACAAAAGAAAGGCAAACTTCTTTAGTGTAGTAGAATAAAAAATTCCCTATCAATACATCCTAGCACATTCCTAGTTACCATGTGTTCTAAGACTATATTAACCAGCAAACGAGTTAGCTCCATTATCAAGTATTTTGAATTTTGATATATCCCTATACTTCATGTTAAAGGATAGTTGTCCGTTATGATTCACGATCGTTATTCTTGTTTCAGTTTAGATTTTAGTTAATATATTGTTGTACAACTGTTTTATTTAAAAGTGTAAAGTAAGCGCAGTATTTGCGACTAATTTAATCAGGGGTGTTGTTTGTCATTTGAAATGTTTGACCCACTTCTTTCAATTCTCTTTTGAAATAAATGCAACTAATTATTGAAGGTTATGCAATCTAACCAGTTGTTTGATTAGCTTATACATCATCCTAGCATTATCCTATTGAGTTAATATAAGCGAAGGTATTTGTCAGGTACGCATGCCGTGGCAGCATGCACTATCAAACGTTTAACGTGTTGTTTTCCCAATATATCGACAATAATTTTGATAACAATTGTTCCACAACTCACATAGCTTCATGAACGTCGTTTCAATTCGATTTATAGTTTCATATCGTATCAAATATTACGGCAATTAGTTTCGTAGCGAAACTCTAACCATTTAGAAACGGACGCATCGCTATGTTTCTTTCTATTGACAGAAGGTCCTTGTATTCACTTTTAAACCATTTTATACAAGGCCATATAACAAATCAAGGCTTAGTCAAATATTAAATGATGAGCCGATATTTGAATCGTGAAATATGAAAGACTTAGTGACAGTTTCATGACAAACTCCTGGAAAATACCAGTCAAAGCACTTAGCTGTTAGCAAGAAAAGATGTATATTTATTATTCTGCCGTTCAAGGTAACAAACCATTTGTCAGAAACAGTTGGTTAATTATTAATACAATCTCCGGGTAAACAATGAATAAACACCATTTGTTATTCATATGTGCGGAATAAATTAACGTTTTCAATTAAGGATACCTGTCTAGAAATCCCTCATCGTTACATTTAAAGTTACAGTCTAAACTTTTTAGCCATAACAGCATATAATGGATCTCGTATATTTTAAAGTTCATCGTTCCGGAAAACGTTATATCCTGGTCATAAAAACGATGCTCTTGAACAGTTTTGACGTTAACTGACAAGAAGTTAACAGAATGTTGCGCCACTCACCTTGTATATTCCAACAAATATATACATTGCAAATATAAATACATGTAAATGAAATGTGAGTTAATACAGCTTTTGACAAAGGAATCATACAGATAAGAAGATAAGTCCTCGGACTTATTGAGTTACCTTCTTTAATAAAGATTATTATCATTATTATTATTATTATTATTATTATTATTATTATTAAACTGATGAGCATATCAGATCGTCCACATGCATATTTCATGCATGTTTACTGTTTTTATAATCTGTAAAATTATATTACAGTGTGCCATTGAAAATATGCAAACCATGTCATGTTGTAACGTGGTCGTAAATATATAAGACGGAGATCTAGTTTTGCCACATAGTTTTTTGTGTTAAAAACAGTAACAAATATCAATCATAGTCGATTCAATTGTGAAATGATGATGAACAACAGAGATGTACGTGTACATGTAAAAACAATTGAATAACTTAACTCCAACTACGTCTTCTTTGTTTTAGGCGTTCATAGTTCACAATTTCGGTTTCAACGACATCACAAAGTGACGTTGACCAATGAAAATGATTTGTTTTTTACATTTATACAAGTTTTACACTTATACAAGTTGTGTATTTATCAGCTTTAAAAGACTAAACCGACGGACTACTTTTTGTCAGTGCTAATATATCATATCCGAACAGGGTTTAGAATACACAGATCTTTTATATTCATGAAAGAAATGATTTAGCAATGTTCTAATAAAAAATGCAAAAACAATATATAAAAAGAAGGCAACGGTTACAATGGTATAACTTTTTACGACTTGTTTTTCCCTTATACTATAATTTAAAGTTTACTTCATTTGCATGTTCTTACGGAGGAGGACTTTTTGTAGACACGATTGTGTTGTTACTGCTGACATGTAAATAGTTGAAATGATTTACATTGTAGAACCAAGAAGGAATTTATCATATTTGGACATTATTTATTCATATATGCGTGCGTTGCATGACAACTATCATATCTTCCTAATCAGAAACATGTCCTTATGTTGATTTTCTAATGATGCCGATACAAGTATCATGATTTGATTCAAGTAAACAAAACAGACCTATAGCATTGTAAAAGTGCAGTGGTTTCATTAACGATTTCCACACGTACATGTAATGTCAAAAATAGATATGCCTGTCAGCTATTGATATCCAGTGAACAATGTAGATAGTGCTTAAACGGTAATAATTGAATTAGAAACCTTTTTAAAACGTAAAATATCGACAATTACTACATAATTATACCGGGATTTTAGTGTGTTTTATGTGATGTTTATGAAATAACATCCGTTTCAGCGGTGTTAGTCGTTCAATAAACAATGATTTGGAGTACTGATACGCAGAAATAAGCCACGAAGGCCGAAGGCCTGAGTGGTTTATTATTGCGTATCAGTACGACAAATTATTGTTTATTAGACGATAACAAGGCCGAAAAGGATGTTATTTCGATTCTAACATGACCAGATATTACAAAAGGTGAATAAATGAAAAGCGTAGTTTACTACGCGAACGCTCATTTAACGTCATGCGGCGCAATATGACGTCATGTTTACAGCATATCGGTTCCCGCGTTGTTTATGGTTTAATATAACATAAATTTTATACTCTTTGTATATAGAGACAAAATCGTGAGTCAAGTTAGAATCAGAAATATAAAGGTGCATGTACATGTATTCTGAAACGAACTTTGCGTTTCCCATATAAGCATAACAAACAACTTGTAATTAATACGTGACGTTTCTTCAAGGACGTGCGTGCGATGGGTTACGTAACGACTTGAAGAATATAACAATCGCGTCCAATTGCAAAGTATGTAGTCAGTCGTTCGGATACGAAAATTTAAATCACTCGAGCTACCCCTTCGTGTTTTAGTCATTACGCATATGAACTCCAGCGTGTAATTTATTTAACTGTAAAATATGTGGATAAATTTATTATTTCTTAAAAGCTCAAATTGCATGAAATGAGAAATTTGGTATATCTAAAAGTGAAAAATTCAAAACATGAAGCGTTAGAATTGAGGAGGAAAGCTTTGAGATTATGCAAACCTCTTTCCTAATACATTTATGTGTGTCTGTGAGTAATATTCTATGCAATATAAACACAATATCGTTCTATTACGGAGAAATAAATCAAGCTGACTGTCAAACATTTTACTTAGTTCTGGCTTTCAAATTAAACGAAAACATACCAGTAAAACGGCGTATTCTCTAATTTTAACCAAAATATAAAAACTGCCTGTTTGTGAACTCGTGAGGTTACCTGTCAAAGGAGTGTTAATGAATGACGTTTCATTCAGTAGAACGTAATCCTTGCTTGATTCTTATTGATCCACAACTTTACTTTCGAGACACAATCAATGCCTCCAGAAATTAGATTTGCCACAGATAAATATGTTAATTATTTATTTCTTTACACCTTCATCATGCGAATCCAAGACTACAGAACTTGATTCATTGGACAAGAAATGAACTGCAGAAAATATGCTGTCAAATGTATTTGTTCCCGCTTTAACCCTTATGTCCATACATTTCTAAAATGGACTTGTCCACCAATCAGTTTCGGCAGTGTAAGGGGCTGCCAAATTATACTTTATGGACCCGATAGCGAATACTCACTTTGTGATCAGACTGCACGGATGACCAAACTGAACATGATCTACACTGGTTGCAAAGGAAGAATCAATTGCCGTCGGGGGAGGGGGGTGGGGGTGAAGATTAGATATTTGCACTGAATCAAGGCGCAACCGTTGTCTTTAATCCCATAGTTGTAGAGGTTGACAGAAATATAAAGGTAGACAATATATAGCCCATTTATATTCACAGATTAATACGGTGACAATTTCACTGTTACCCGTCGTTTACCTGCCTTGAAGTATTTCATACATCAAAGCGTTTATTATGCGACTCACAATCATGAAGTAAAATATCAAATCAAAAGAAATGCTGTTTGATCGACCACATGATTGAGATATATTTCAATTCATGAAAAGCAAATTGCGTTATTTTCTCAAGTAGCGTAGTGAAATGTAACACATACCAAAATGAAATAGATCTATTATCCTGTATCTTCAATAGTTAATGATATTATGTAAACAAGAAATAATTATTACCCATCTGTTACATCATTGTTTTGCATCGGCATTTTGTAACAGTGACGAACGAATGTGTCGCTCTTTCGTAACAGCGACCAGCGAATGTGTCGCTATTTTACAACAGCGACCAGCGATTGTGTCGCTAATACGTAACAGCCACCATCGAATGTGTCGCTAATTCGTAACAGCCACCACCGAATGTGTCGCTAATTCGTAACAACAGCCAGAGAATGTGTGACTTTTTAGTATGTGTCGCTGTTTTATAAAAACGACAAGCGAACGTGTCGCTATTCGTAACTGTCGTTACTAATAATTCAGTGAAGCGGCGTTAGAATCGCGTCTTGAATGACGTCGTTACATTCATTTGCACAATTTTGCAACAGATCGCATCGTAGAATAATATGGTTAGAAACTGTAAAATGAAGATTGAATATCATTATTGTGAGACAATTGCCTCATCGTCGGCACGATCAATTTGATGAATACCACGCAGCTGTGGATTTTTGCCGCAATGCATCAAATTAAATTCTTATCAATCATTCATACGCAATTTAATATAGTTAGAAAAACCTAATGTAAATAATTCAAACGCGTCTGTATCAGTCTATATGTAAAATTAGTTTGATTTAAAAACAGTTTTGACAAAGAAATCTATATTATTCAATGAAAACCAATAATTAAGAAATTTAGCTTCTCCTTTTACTGGTGTCGCAGTACGGACTAGAAAATCGAGAATCATTACGCCTGTATGATGTCACAACGAAGCCGAGAATAAACATTGAAATTTTAATTCTGTTTAATTTTGATGAAATCTTTAATAATTAGCGGAAGCAATTGTATCCACAATAAGGGTAAAAAAAATTCAGTCGAGCTTGGGGGAAAAAAGAAAAAAAATCCAAAAAAAAAAAAAAAAAATATAAAAAAAAAAAATTTTTTTTTTTTGGGGGGGTTCGGGTGTATCCTTCGCCAGAAATTAAGAAACAATGAAAATTAAAACTTACTCAGATAGATCTAGTGCACATATTTTCTAGCAAAGCTGTTTGAGGGATATTTGAAATTCACACCGGAAAGAGGCTGGTTGTTATAACTTTAACTTTCTTTTAAATATTAGATAACCGTTCAATCATTATTTAAAAATTTGTTGACCTTGACCAAAAGGTCAAGCTACCGTTTTTCAACATTCACCTTATTTTTTAGTACTTTAGATCTATTTACGAACTGGAAAACCGTGAAATGAATTATGCCACAGTTTCAGCCAAAACTTAGTCAATATGGAGCTTTGATTGGGAAATGCTGCGTAAGTCTTCGAGTTTTAATAAAATAATGTATAAATAAAAACTATGTTGGAATGGTTGCCGCGATAGCTCTACCGGTAGCTCGAAAGACTTGTGAGCTCGATATTATTTTTGTTGTTGTTAAGTCCGCCACCGTAGTCATTAAAATCACGGTAACATGTTGATATGTCTTTGCATGTGAGAAAGTTGGTTACGGAGGATGTTAACTCCTATTGTTATATTACTAGATCTACATGTAATTTTAGACTACTTTAATGACGATAAGCCACCTACCTGGTAAAAGCTACAATCATTCCTTGGTTTGCATAGGAAATAATTAAATTTCTTGTAGATTTCTATTGAATTGTTATGAATTTTGTTTTTATCTAACGAACTGCCTCTGAGCCTATGTTCCTATGTTTTTATTGTACAATATAAGTACATCAACAGCTTTAGCACTAGAGAAAAAAATCCATGTAGGGTGTTAGTTTTAACTTTATTACCCAGTATCAACAATTTGAAAGTACAACAGTTGATAGTTCCTATATTTAATCAGGGTAATTGCAGTGCATAAGAACCAGTGTACTGCCGATATGGTTCCCTTTCGGCAGCTGAAAATTTATATCGGTCCTTTTCTGAGTTGTGTGCCCTGTTTCCCCTATATTACGACGAATATCGACACAGCTTTTATTCATATTTGTAAACATGGTCAATATAATGACGTGTAGGACCCAAAATTGTGAAAATAAGCAATAATAAAAAAGATGTTACAAATGAGAAATAATCTTACCTCAGCTGTTAAACCTTACGGGTAACTTACCATTTCTTTTTCACAATAAGGATACAAATGTATTGTATGTAGGTCAAATTCAGGACCAAAGGCAATCAATTGAAGCACTGTTCATCGTACAAATACATTTAGGATTTGCTTCTTACTGTAATCAAGTGAATGATGAGGCCGACACGATGAACTCTCATCTGTGTAACATCTTATGTAAGAAAGTGATAAAAATGTAGCAATAATTCGGAAGAGTTAATGAATGAGTAAAACTTATTACCCCCTTTAGAACAATTCAATTCTTTATTCATCATGGCATGTTACATGCATGTGATGCTGACAACAGTTGAGAGATATATCTATATGTCTTTGTCATAATATCTGGATGTACATGGCCAAAGGCAATATTTATTGTTGATATGCTGATAAACTTGAAACATGATATGAATATAACTTCTTTCGATTCGACGATAACAAACAACAAAACGTATCTAATTTCTGTTCCAGTTTATTTAAGAATTTTATCATTATGTCACTGAAAATAAAACATCTTTCAGTCAATATGCGGTTTCATGTTTCCAGTGGAAAAACATGTTTTCACATTTTGTGGGATTTTTGTCTCACATTTCCACCAAGACTGATGATGTACATTTGTGACATTGTTTTAACCATATGTTACCGCCGCAATTTAACTGAGTTTCCCATTTGTCGAAACTTTTTACACATGTGGTAAAATTATTTCACATTTGTGGCCATCTTCACATTTGCGGGCTCCACATGTCTTGTAATTACAATAAACACGTTCCAGCGAATATTTGGAATTCCAAAATTGTCCAAATTGAAATTTCACTGTTTTTTATTTATAACTATGAGTAATATGTCTTTGCAAAGGCGTTAATCGCAGGAATAAGTGTTTTAAATATCAAAAAGATACGTTTATGTTTGAAACTTGTAGACTGATTCAAAACCATGGAAAATGACCATTAAGTATACGCTTAAAGTACTTTTCTAATTTTCGAGTGAAAATCAAGTTCAGTAAATTGTGTAAAAAGCAATAATTTAAGTAAAGGCTTGAACTACTTTTTTTTAATTCTAATTTCAGAGTGAAATTCCAGTCCAGTCCGACGACGATGACGTGTTACACAGGCCCCGCCCATTTACAGACACCGCCGATAGAAGTAAATTCTACTACGGTAGATATGAAGGCGACAACGAGAAAGTGCGTTTCTATAATCGTAATTCGAAAGCCACAGGCTCAACTGGCGCACTCGTCACGATTTTCCGAAACGGTGATAAAAATCACAATGGAGTGGTTGTACTAATTAACAATAAAAATTACACAACTTTTCAGAAATTATTGGAAGACCTTGAGAAGAAAATGCCGGTGCCTACACATAATAAACATTACACAGTCATTTTCAGATGGCCCGACGGAAAGCAGATCTATAACCTCAGCGAATTCAGGAATAGATGTGTCTACGTCGTGTCCGCTACACCAACGCTCAAGAGAGACGTGTACGGGGAATCACGGGAGGGATTCTGGTCAAACAAGAAGCTGTCGGCGGGCCGGCGCAAAAACGAAACTGAGCTTTATAAAGAGTCATTATCTCCAAAGACTTCGCCGACATACAATCGAAACAGTGCATTCGTTGTAGCAATAAAACACAATTATTCGCCTGATAAAGTAGAAAAAATCATACTGAACCCTAACATTCAAATTCCTTTCGAAGACTGGCTAAAGGACCTTGGACATTCGAACATGCAACCAGTCAAGAAGTTATTTTGCGAAAAATCACCATTCAGCGAGGTAAGAAATAAAAAATCTTGTTTTTTTTGTAAAATATACTTTTTGGTCCAGTGAGGCATGTACACGCAATGTCCAATGCATGGTTGTATACAACGTTATAAAAAGAATTAATGCAGAGTGAAAAAGAATGAAAATATATCTCTACAAACCATTAAACTACGCACCTGCTAAAAGCCAAACTTTATGGTTTAGCTTCTCTAATAACCCGGAGAAACAGAGTTCGAACACAAACATATATGCCAATGTGCCTGAGCATAATTACTTAAAACTTGCGTTCAATATTCA
This sequence comes from Saxidomus purpurata, assembly GCA_022818135.1. NCBI lineage: Eukaryota > Metazoa > Mollusca > Bivalvia > Venerida > Veneridae > Saxidomus > Saxidomus purpurata. The sequence goes on along the minus strand of JAFMSR010000004.1, from coordinate 41,031,218 downwards.
GTATGTGAATGGGATAAATTCCAAAAACGATCGTCTCTGTATGACACTTTAATCATTGAAAGGAAGCCAATACCATATAAACAGTGTTTGTGTCTTTGGTCAAGGTATGTTCATCAAAAATTAGTGATGATGCTTCAATTAAAACTTCGAAAACCGTATTTCAACTTGGTTTCTCTTGTATTTAAAATGCAAGGATTTTGGTAGTATTTCACAGTTTGTGGTGTTTTGTCCCTGTCATGACATAGACATAGACATAGACAAGTTTATTGCTTACAAAAGGCAAAGAAGCATATGCATAACATTTGCTAAGCTTTACTACTGAGTGAAGGAAAGATGACGAATAAGTTTGAATAAGAAATAAGTATAAAGCTTCTGAGAGACTTGTAGGATTTTGAATATGTTTGGCTTATGTCATCAAGTTTGTAGCCCTTTCAATGTTTACGATTACATTTTCCAAGACGACTTTTCACCAAAATGGCGTTACAAAATGTATTGCCAATGTCCGTTACGACTGAAGAAATGTTTCATGTCTTTGATCCTTTGTTGGTTACGACTTAATTATTTTTTCATGTCGTTGTCGGATACGACTTAATTCATTGTTCATGTAGTTGTTGGTTACGACTTAATTCATTGTTCATGTCGTTGTTGGTTACGACTTTATTCATTGTTCATGTCGTTGTTGGTTACGACTGTATTCATTGTTCATGTCGTTGTTGGTTACGACTGTATTCATTGTTCATGTCGTTGTTGGTTACGACTTTATTCATTTTTCATGTCGTTGTTGGTTACGACTTTATTCATTGTTCATGCCGTTGTTGGTTACGACTTAATTCATTATTTATGTCGTAAATGGTTACGACTTAATTCATTGTTAGCTCGACTGGCTACGCCAGGTAGAACTTTTCTGATTGATGATTGTCCGTCGTCCGTCAACATTTTGATTCAAATGACATCTCCTATGAAACACCACTAGGCCAATATTAATAAAGCTATGCAGGAATGTTCCTTGCATGAGGCTTTACCAAAAGTGTTCAAAGAATTCCATTCCATGCAGAACTCTGGTTGCTATGGCAATTAATAGGAAAAACTTTAAAAATCGTCTTCTCTGAAACCACAAGGCCTAGAGCTTAGATATTTGGCATGTAGCATTGTCTAGTAGACCTCTACCAAGATTGTTCAAATTATGACCCCTTGGTCAAAACTGACCCCGCGAAGACGGTCACTTAGTTTTGCATAGGCTTATATAGGAAAAACTTTAAAAATCTTCTTCTCTGAAACCACAAGGCCTAGAGCTTAGATATTTGGCATGTAGCATTGGCAAGTGGACCACTACCAAGATAATTCAAATTATGACCCCGGTTCAAAATTGACCCCGCACGGGGGTCACTTAGTTTACATAGGCTTATATAGGAAAAAAGCATAGGCTAGGGGGCCTCTTCCAAGATTGTTCAAATTATGACCTCCGGATCAAAATTGACTCGTACCGGGGGTCACTTAGTTTTACATAGGCTTAAATAGGATAAACTTAAAAAATCTTCTCTGAAACCACCAGGCTTTGTGCTTAGATATTTGGCATGTAGCATTGCCTAGTAGACCTCTTCAAAGTTTGTTCAAATTGTGCCCCTGGGGTCAAAATGGACCTGGCCCCGGGGGGTCGTTTGTTTTTCAAAGTAGTATATAGGAAAACCTATTTGGTATATAACATTGTCTAGTGATCTTCCACCAGGCAAGTGGACGTGTACCAAGGTGAGCGATATATGGCCATCTTACAACTTAATTCATTGTTCATGTAGTTGTTGGTTACGACTTTTAAAATTCATTGTTCATGTAGTTGTTGGTTAAAATTCATTGTTCATGTAGTTGTCGGATACGACTTAATTCATTGTTCATGTAGTTGTCGGATACGACTCAATAAATTCCTCATGTAGTTGTTGGTTACGACTTAATTCATTGTTCATGTAGTTGTCGGATACGACTCAATTCATTGTTCATGTAGTTGTCGGATACGACTCAATTCATTGTTCATGTAGTTGTTGGTAACGACTTAATTCATCGTTCATGTAGTTGTCGGATACGACTCAATTCATTGTTCATGTAGTTGTCGGATGCGACTCAATTCATTGTTCATGTAGTTGTCGGATACGACTCAATTCATTGTTTATGTAGTTGTTGGTTACGACTTAATTCAGTGTTCATGTAGTTGTTGGCTACGACTTAATTCATTGTTCATACAGTTGTTGGTTACGACTTGAATGATTGTTCATGTCGTTGTTGCTTACGATTGAATTTATTGTTAATGTCGTTGTTAGTTACGACTTAATCTATTGTTAATGTCGTTGTTGGTTACGACTTAATTTATTGTTCATGTCGTTGTTGGTTACGACTTAATTGATTGTTTATGTCGTTGTTGGTTACGACTTAATTGATTGTTCATGTCATTGTTGGTTACGACTGAATACATTTTTCATGTCGTGGTTTGTGATCCAATGAAGTTTTTTTTGTCGTGGCAATTGGTATAAAAAATTATTTCTTTAAGAGTGTGACAATTACATTATGAAGAAAGCGTTTAACACACGCACAAGCTTATATGATCGACAATAAGTTATTTTTCTAAACCAGATTTATTTCTTACAGAAAATTTTGAAATCACTAAACCATGTCTGACGTTGCAAGTTTTAACCACAGGTTCGGAGCTTTTCACAACTTTTCCAACATCTAAAAACAGACAACAACTTCATTGCTTGCGGAGATGAGATGAGGCCGATAAGAACAAAGGAAATACAGAAACGACACGCACCAAGTAGCAATTCCAGCTCGGACTCCATAAATGAAGGTAGAAACCGGAAGAAAAAGCTACAAAAAGATCCGGAAATGGGTCAGTATATACAGTCAACCCTGTCCTGATCAAGTTATTCACAATATTGGCCACTAAAAGCTGGTGAGTGCGTACCCCAGTGCAGTTATGTAAATTTAATGGCCGCTAAATACAGTGTAGTTATGAAAAAAATGGCCGCTGAATACATTGTATATATAAAGGTATGTGAAATTTGCCCCTGAAAACAGTGTAGTTATGTAACAATGGCCAATAAGCATTTATTTCAGGATGCTTACAAGCAAACGGCTGCTAAATTCAGGTTACCACTAGCGCAGTTTTACATTGTATATAACTGTAGTGCGAAACAATAGATATACATGTTTGTACTCTGTATATTGAAAACACGTTTTTACTTTGTGACGGATGTATAAATTACTGGTGAATTCTGGATGTATATATTAGATATGTGTACTTTAATAAGATAAAACATTGTTAAAACATATATAAGGTTTCGAGTTTCATAATTAAATCTTATAGTCATTTTGTTAGTACATCAAAAAATTACTGTTATATCCAAAGGCGTTTTAAGTCAAATGGTTTCGACTGTTTCTACCGTTATTTTGAATCATGTAGAGCTAACTGTAAAGAAATGTACAAATTCAGATCAAATATATGAAAACGGCCGACCAGAGTCTCCGTCGTCGATGGCAATGTCTCGGAATGATATGGTGTCAGTGTACCCGACCGGCGTGCGTGGAAGACAAAGAGACAGTCGGCAAAGGTACAAGGATACTAGCAAAGATAACGTCGTGGAGATAGAAATTGACGGCCTTATAAAAGGTTAGTTTGATCTGTACTGAGATAGAAATTGACGGCCTTATAAAAGGTTAGTTTGATCTGTACTGAGATAGAAATTGACGGTCTTATAAAAGGTGAGTTTGATATGTACTGAGATAGAAATTGACGGCCTTATAAAAGGTGAGTTTGATCTGTACTGAGATAGAAATTGACGGCCTTATTAAAGGTTAGTTTGATCTGTACTGAGATAGAAATTGACGGCCTTATAAAAGGTTAGTTTGTTCTGTACTGAGATAGAAATTGACGGCCTTATAAAAGGTTAGTTTGATCTGTACTGAGATAGAAATTGACGGCCTTATAATAGGTGAGTTTGATATGTACTGAGATAGAAATTGACGGCCTTATAAAAGGTTAGTTTGATCTGTACTGAGATAGAAATTGACGGCCTTATAAAAGGTTAGTTTGATCTGTACTGAGATAGAAATTGACGGCCTTATAAAAGGTTAGTTTGATCTGTACTGAGATAGAAATTGACGGCCTTATAAAAGGTTAGTTTGATATGTACCCAGATAGAAATTGACGGCCTTATAAAAGGTTAGTTTGATCTGTACTGAGATAGAAATTGACAGCCTTATAAAAGGTTAGTTTGATCTGTACTGAGATAGAAATTGACGGCCTTATAAAAGGTGAGTTTGATATGTACCCAGATAGAAATTGACGGCCTTATAAAAGGTGAGTTTGATATGTACCGAGATAGGAATTGACGGCCTTATAAAAGGTGAGTTTGTTCTGCAAAGATAATGTAGTGGAGATAGAAATTAACGGCCTTATAAAAGGTTAGTTTGATCTGTTCTGGGATAGAAATTGACAATCTTATAAAAGGTTAGTTTGATCTGTACTGAGATAGAAATTGACGGCCTTATAAAATGTGAGTTTGATCTGTACTGAGATAGAAATTGACGGCCTTATTAAAGGTTAGTTTGTTCTGCAAAGATAATGTCATGGAGATAGAAATTGACGGCCTTATAAAAGGTTAGTTTGATCTGTACTGAGATAGAAATTGACGGCCTTATAAAATGTAGTTTGTTCTATTCCAGTGATTCTGGAATATTATTTATAATACACTAAGTCTTATATTGCTCGAACAAACAGCCATACATTTTTAATGATTTAATTTCTTAAAATGATACATGTATCCAATAGTTAGTACTAGTATACAAGCAATGAAAACATATGGAAAAGACAAAACTTCTATATTTATACGGGTACAGTTTCTTGATAGCCTTTCTGCATAATTCACATAACAATATTTATCATACGTTCTTACTATGATAATACAAATTATGTTTTAAACCATAGCGAAGAATTTGTATAGCAACTTTACATGTTTAGTTTTTTGGTATCTGTTGAATAAACCAAGCAATGTCCTCACAGACTTACGTTGTCACGGCTTCGCAGATCAATAACAAGTTTTTAATTTACAATGTACCATTTGAAATACGTAAAATAAAGTATTATCCCCAAAAAAGTTACAAGTGAATATATGCAAGAAAGTGTTTTTGGCTTAACATTTCATATATTTTTCTTATCATAAATTTCTTATATAAGAAAAGCCAAACACTTTAAGCCAAGTATTCTGAAATCATTTTCTATTTATAGAATTATTTCCTACTTTTATTTACAGACTTCTATCCTCCGACCGAGATAGATATAAATGATGACGGTTCGAGGCCGACACAAAGATTCAAGTGCGAATGGGTGTATCCTTGATCACTTCTGTCTACATATTCAGTTATTGCTTTCTCTCTGTTCCTATTTATTTCAAATGACAAAACAGTTACTATTTCAATATACTTGCTTGAATAGACTAAATATGATTGGTACGTCTGCATGTATCCCAACTATACAAACGACATCCAATAGCAGCATGATATAAATATTTATGAGGCTCTGTAAAATATTGATATTATAAAATAGTCTAAAAGATTCTAAAATATATAAAAAGTAGCAAAACGTATTTCCTTAACCAAGATCAGTTACGGTTATCACGGCAAAAATGCCCAAAACTTAATCGTATTACCAAAAACCGGAGAAGTGGTTTACTATGTCGCTAGTATAGTGGTGTTGTATGATAAAGAGAAAGATTTACAACGTCATTATATCAAACACAATGAGGAAATTACTTGGTGAGTAGCATGGTTTACTAGCATTCGTGAGTAGTATGTAGAGTGTATAGGTGTATACGTAAGGTAATGAGCATAACAATGTGTAGCTTGTTGTATGTAAAAGTGAGTAACGGGTCGTGTAACAATGAGTAAGGTCATCGCGTGTAACAGTGAGTAGTAAGTTGCGTTGAGTGTAACAATGAGAAGCATGTTGAATGTAACAGTGAGTAGTATGTCGAATGTAACAGTGAGTATCATGTCGAATGTAACAGTGAGTAGCACGAAAATAGGGTGATACATGGAGTCTGTTAAAGATAGTGGTAAGGACGATGTAACAATTCGAACCCTGCTACATGTACCAACAACTATGTTAGAAAGTTGACTTACAGAGGATAAGAGTTTAGTACTGATTCTTCCCTGGAATGCAAGTTATGTAAACTGTCTTCCTGTTAAAATGACCAAATACGGTTGGAACGGACGTTAACTCCTACAACAATATCAATTGGTAGCAGGGTTATATATTTGACCGACAAAATGCTTAGAAAAGACAAGCTGTGTATCATAACATGCGACTCTTATCATAATTATATAAAGCATTAAAGAGATTTTGAAAAAGAACATTTTGCAAGTTTCGTTTGTTTTCTGACAGTATGGCGCTACATCCCGGTGAGACCTTGATTGCCACTGGACAGATGCATGGCAAAGATGCGGAACATGCGGTATTGTTATTTTTGTTCTGTTTTAGTTTTACTTTTTCGTAGGGATGGCAACGAATGCCAAAATTGATATTCGAGTACTCGGTCCTTCTTCTGATCGAGTACTCGAGTACTCGGAAAACGATTTTTTGACTAAAATATATACATACCTCCAGAGTATGTAAGTTTATACTACAGACAGTACATTTCACGGTTTTGTCATCACTACACCGCTTGAAATGCTTCACAGCAGACGATTTCGACGGAGGCATATTTCAAATTTGACTTATAATTTCACAAACAAGTGTACAGATTACTGAGATATTCAAAATAGAGACTTTCAAAGACTACTAAATTCTATATATACGATTTAGGAAATATGAGTTACATTGTTTCTGCTGACCCATAATAATTATTTATTCTCCGCACACGTGTTTAACTTCCGGCATAATTAGGTAATTAAGTCTTAGTCATAAAGACTTCTAATTACAAGACCCACATTTACACTTTATCGAACAAACGCAAAGGCGACATAGTGTAATTGATATACACTTTATTTTAAACAAACAACACTCCAATATTATCTTATACGTCTATATTGTTTTGTTAAGACCATAAGCTGCATAGAATCATAACAATACCTGCATGTCAAACTTTCAACTCGTGTATTGCATTTAGGGACCTACTTAGCGGATTAAACAATAGAAATTTCGCATATCACCTGGCGTGTTTTGATAACGATCCCGAAGTAGAGTAATGACAAGTTAAAACTGATAGCGATGATTTATGATTTTATGATTGATGTGATTTTTGCACACAAAAAAATAATTTCCGAGTACTCGAATACTGTTTTGCTAATCGAGTACTCGGACGTTCGAACGAGTACTCGAGTACTCGAGTACTCGTTACCATCCCTACTTTTTCGACTGAAACTTAGTACTACAATCATGTAATTGTTTATTATAAAATAGACTTCATTCAGTTACTAGAAAAATTGTGTCCAACACGTTTATGAATCATATATTATACTAGTGCATACAATAATTATGTCCTTATAAAAGCCAATCTTCCCTCAAAATATGATGCTTTAACATAACACAACAAGTTCTATAATACTTAATCTACACTCACTGCATGGTCTATACAAACGTTATATGTTATGCACAATGTTCGTAATCGAATGATGATATTATCGAGAAGGGTCCAGACTTAGAAAAAAAAATACGAAGAAACTTCAGTTTCATTTCTAATATATTGGAAATACGTAAGTTTGGTTTATTTTCATTTAGAATGAAATACTTGTATACATTGTGCTATAATCTGTATTCTCTACTTATTTTCAACAGTCACACATCCGGATATGGCACGGGAAGACGTTGAGCACAAATCATGTTATAGGACTTGGGGTTTTTGTAGGCGGTGTTATATCAATTGACTTTTCTTTCGAGGATCCCGACAAAAAGGTAGGTCAAGCAGTATGAATATTTCGCGTGATAGAAGTGTTGTGTAGCTTGAGAAAAAATGACTGTCACTTTATCATGAAGTGACTGTATGTAAATAACTGTACAGCTCTTCTATCCCTACCGTCGGCCTGTATTTGACGCCTACTTTAAACTGAGCTATCTGTAAAAGTCACTAGGTACATCATAGAGACGAAAGATACTCAAACTTATTCAGAAAAATGTGTTTTCAAACCTACACACCGTGCGTGTTCGCAGCTTGTTTCCAAAACAAATATCATTTTTCGTGGTCTTCCGTTGCACTTACAGATGTGATAAAACCAAAACCAAACATGGTACGAACCATTACAAAATGACACGACGCCAAAACGTTATCAGTCTGTCTGCTTTGAAATGGGACGACACTCAAAATCCCCTTGGTCATAATTTGAAATGCACAGTTGTGCAATTAGAGGTTTGTATCTGTTTGATGCGCGGCTAATTACACATTAAACATTCATTTGTTCATCAAAATGAATCATTCAAGAATTCCCAAGATAAATCAAGCGACACAGTTCAATAAACAACACTTCGATGGCATGTGAATACCTTGTAGGAGCGCACGTCCGAATGTGTTCTACTCAGAGAATAAAAAGAACTTAAAATGACGTCATTTATTTCAACAGGTGCACCATTACGTTACGCGCTAAATTCGTAATTCTAGTTACAATTTACGTATATTATGCATGCATGTATCAATCGATGAGATCATATTAAGTCTGCAATTGCGTAGGTAATCTAACCAGACCATGTTCTTATCTCTAACCCTCAGATTCGATTACGACGGCGTAGTAAAATACATTTGTGGCTAATAGTTTATGTCGCGACACACATTACAAGAATTCTGTCTGTACCATCTTGTTTGACGCCCAGCTTCTTTAAGCATCTTTAAACTTCTATAACGGTGGCACAACGTTTCTTACAACTCTACTACTAACAGTTTTTTTTTCAATAGTGCACAACAACCAAACAATAAAGATACCCCCAAGGACGAAGTTTTTATTAAGGCTAACACTTCACTAGATTATTTTAATTTTATTTACTATATAACTTGGCCCATTTGGACATCAGCCTTGAAAAGGCAACAATCATTTACAAGCAAATACAATTGAACTCGTAAACACACATACCACTCTCCCATATTTTCACTAATAAATGCTGAGAGTAACGTCCGTGACTATGAGGTCAGATACGCCTGTTGTTTTCCCCATTGACTTACATTATAAATCTAGTCAAAAGGTGACCCTGTATCATACCCACCTAAAGAGTGTTGACCAATGAAATTGCTTATTTCGAACAGAATAGTCTCTCAGACACCAGAAAATGCTGTTTTTATATGGGCATGACCAACCCAGTTTTTTACAATTTGGCAAGGGAGACAACCATCCCGCTCAGTCAGGTGAGATTTGGGGGTCTAAACCGCATGTGTACACCTTCTATTCATATGGCGATTCCAGTGTTATTTATTATGATAACCAGTCCTAAAATATTCATTCGCGTGCAGAAGATATTGCTTTTTATTTTTCAAATGAGTATTTTTCATTTGTAAACACAACCTTTTCTACCAATCAGGTAATGCCTCATTTAATCTTACGGTTTTCCCTGTACTTTTTTTAGCCAATCCCTGATCCGGACTGCAATAAGATCATCTGACCATGACGATCATTTGTAGTGCATGGCGTTATAAAATGGTCTTTAAAACGAATAATGTGTTATATGGTCATGTTGTTTATTGCCTAAATTCACAAAGCTGTTAAATTACACCAAAGGGACTGTCATAAGCTGCCATTGCTTATAAAATGGAGCCTGCCTCTTCTCGCTATGGACGACAGGGTAATGTGGATATGTAAAAGTAAATATACACGCAGAATAAAAACATTATATGGGTTTGCTAAATAGTCAGAGTAAAGAAGAAAAAAAACAGTATTGAGATCCAAAATAAGATACATGACCTTAAAACATGTAAACATCGAAATAGATTCTCCGCTATCAGAATTGGTCGCACCAGTATACTGGTATAGCAGTAAGCACGACTGGTCAATATAAAGGTTCGTAATGGGGGTAGGGGAAGGGGGTCATATTTTTTCCGGCTATCGAGAGAAACCATTAAAATCATAAAAAAATCAATGAATATGATATTGGTATTATTCATTACAGTCAAAACTGTAAACAAAGACTACTCTCTGAAGAAAATTAAATGGTCTTTGTTGACAGGTGGTCTTTATTCACAGTTGTACACACAATATGTGTATAGTTTCTGTCTTTTCCATAATGGTCTTTATTCGCAGGGTGGTCTTTTATCGGAGGTGGTCTTTAACACAGGTTTGACTGTACATGTTTTTAAAATATAAATACTGGAATGGGCTTTATTACTAACAGTTTGTCTTAGAATTTGTGTTTTGAATTGTTGTGTTTAGCTACTTTGACTATTTATCCAACAGAACAATTCTCTGCTTAAATGATCAAGTACTGAGTACTCAAACATTGCTAATGGCAACTTTACAGACATCAAAATAACATTCAATTCTTGCTTTTTTATCTAAAGCGCACAGGTCGTATGATGAGCGTACTGGATGGCAGCGAGAAGCACGTGCTGAGTGTGTGGGATTGGCAAAAAGAACGACTGATTGCAAAGACAATGGTAAGACATTTCGGAATATGAATTAAGTACTTCAATTAAAAATATACAAACAGCATTTTTTCCAGGCAAAGTCTTCAATCTACGCAAATTACTATAAACAGGCATTATTCTCTGTAAATTTATTGATGCGTTTCAACAGTTACATGTAAAGATGAAATTAAATTCGTACATGTATATGTTACTAAAGTAAAGGTGTTTGCCGTTGCTGTAAATATGATCCAGTGGCAATCTCTTCTTCGATTTAATTAAACATACAAACTTAGTTTCAAGTAACGTCATTCTCTGAATATGCAGGGATTGTAATTGTTATATTGATTGGAATCATACATTATTGAATGAATAGGACCCGGAAGACCAGAACTCTCAAAAGGCAGGCGTATGTACACGTTACAGAGGCCTGTTAGTTACACTGTTATAGTGATTTAGGTCTCTGAGGCCCTTTGCTGAATCATACTGTACAAAGGAGTAAAGCTTGGCCTAGAACTCTAACCTGATTGCATGCATACTAAGTCTTACATGTCTAAGAAAAAAGAACAAAAGTAGTCTCTGGACAAAAAACTACAAAAAATTTACATAGATCTGTCAGTAGCATTATTAAAATTATAGCGTGTTCTGTCAACGTAGGTCTTGTTATCTTAAATTCTTGACGTAAACTTTGTAGGTTTTAAGTTAGCTTTCTTGAAACAGTCTTAAATATCGTGATAAGCTTACGAAAAAAGGAAAGTCGTTTGTATCCTTTAGGGAATTCCGCTATGCATCTTAACTCATCCTTGTGTATTATTCTACAATAAATCACGGTAAATTATTCATCTTTTCTTAAGTAAAGATTTGCAAATAACTTTTTCGTAAATGTTCTATGTTCAGTTAACTGCTATCTTTATTAAACTATCGAAAGAAATGTAATCATCAAAATGAAACACAATTGTTTCAGGGACAGACATTTTGTTTTTGAAAATTTGTTTTACATGCCTAAGCGGACATCATATGCATATAGACTGTATTCAACTGTTTTCCTATTCTATTATGTAGTTGATATTATTATAGAAGTAATGAGTATGGCATGCTGTTACATACATTTGTAGTAAAATCTGAAAACTATACTTCTTATTACTACAAAACGGTACTTTATTTGTGTTTGACTTACATCATAAAGTTATGTAGCTGTTATTTTCTTCTTTATAAAACTGTACTTGTCTTTTATCTTTCACTCTTCCCTGTGAATAGAAGGTAAAAATTGCATGCTGCGTTGTGTGTCTGTTTTTTATTTGCTCACCTTAGAAAAACGTGCTCAAGGTGAGCTTTTGTGATCACCCTGTGTTCGTCGTCCGTTGTCCGTCGTCTTCGTCGTCAACAATTTGCTTCTTATCTAAAACCACAAGGCCCAGAGCTTACCTATATAACATGAAGCCAAGAAGACCTCTACGAAGAATGTTCAAATCATTGCTCCCGGATCAAAATTGACCCCGTCCCGGGGAGTCACTTGATTTTACATATGCTTATAATTATAGGGAACAACCAACAGTTTTCTTGCCTAAAACAACAAGACCCAGTGCATAGGTATTTATAACCGATAGCACTGTGTAGCGGACCTCTACGAAGATTATTTAAATCATGACCCTGTGTCAAAATTGAAACCGTCCCGGGGTCACCTACTTGCAACTAGGCTTAAATAAAAAAATCTTTAAAAATCTTGTTTCAAAGTATAAGGCAAATAGCATAGATATTAAATTGGCAGATACCATTGTCTAATGGTCCTCTTACAAGATTGTTCAAATCATAATCCCAATAAACCCACCCCGGGGCTCATGTGATTTAACTTTGAGGTATATAAAATAAATATTCTTGCCTCGGGACACAAGGCTTAGCTACTTGGCGTGTAGCATTGCGCAGTGGAGTAACTTGATCTACTTTCTGATTTTGAAGCTACATCAGTGAAAGTTGGGCCATGTCTACACTTTTGCATGTAGATTTCAAATTCGACATTGTCTGATTTCTACAATGCCTAACACTGACATCGATTATGACCGTTTGATTTACTTTCTTGTTTTACAGTGCAGTTATAGATAGTTGAGCGATATAGGACCATCGGTGTACTCTTGTTTATTTTGTAATATTTCGATGTATTGAGATGTTGCACTGAGTTACTAAGTCATAGTTATGTTTGTGAAGTTTTATAAAGAGTCGTATTGAGAGTTATTTGGTCACATCATGTACTTTTTTTATAATATCAACATTTTGCAAGTATATCCAACGCATCTTAAAATAATATTATAATTCGAAAGCATATTTACACACAGGTGTTTAAAATTTTAAGGTTTAAATGTCTGTAACATGAATTATATCTACTATGCTGAACGGACATGCATAGACATACAACTACCAGTAAAATTTATGTTGAACTGTTTTGACCTAAACGTCATACATCCGCTTCATTTGGATGTCTGTTTGTTTGTAATTGTGCTTATTAGGTCCACCATCCTCTAAAGAGGCTATAATCGGTCACGACCCGGTCTACCAGTAAAATTTATTTTGAATTGTTTTGACAACGTTATACGTCTAAGATAACCAATCAAACAGCGACAAAATCAGAGTTATCCAATGAATATTGACGGGAGATATCTCACTGAACTAGTTGGCACATGAAATAGCATTAATCAATTACAAAAAACAAATATCTGCCACTATCAATACCGTACACAATTTATAGATGTAGGAGTTTAAAGCCTGTTTCAGACGTATTTTAGTCACTTATACAGGCGGACAGTTAGCCTACCATCGTTCATGGGAAGAACTAGCACTAGATCCGTATCCTCAGTAAGAAACTGCCAACTTTCTCACACAAAGGTAGCAGGGTTCGAACAATTGACCCTTAAACAATGAGATATTACAGTAACAGTTATTTCAAGACAGCGGCTCTAAATACTCGACCACGGAGGTGGACATCATAATAATTGGAATAGACGTTGATTACTAATTACTGTTTCCGACGAAATAACTTACATATAAGTCTTCATTGTAGGCTTTACAATATGTTGGACTTGAAACGGTATGGTTGGGGTTTTTAGGTTAAACAACACATTTTAAACACGTATCACATTTTCTTATTTTTTTATTACTTTAAGTCAATATCACAATGCGTTCGTTGTTGACATATTTTATTGCTATTTTCTTAGTGTACATTTAACAATGTAAAACGTTTTTGCACTTACAAATGTTTTTAAAAAACGCATCAGGTAATGTGAAAGATACTGGTAATAAGGTAGGACTGACCTAATCAGACCAGTCCATGTTCATGTTGGATCATGGCAGGGAGAAAAACATTAATGGAATGGTAACTTCGAAATAACATCTCGTTCGCGATATGTTGATTATACGTGAGTTGCCAATCCATGTGTGTATATAGGTCCAACATGTGCATAGTGAACATTTTCGTATTATATTTTTAACCAAATAGTTCTTTTTCTTCATGTTATTGGTTTTATAACAAAATTTATCGTTTAATTACAATCATATGATGTGGCTTTAGTTGTATGCTAGGTTGTGTCAGTATCTTTGATAGAAGTGATTGTTACAAATATGCTGTTGACAGAAGACCTTTTAAAGTAAACCCAATGTTTCATATACTGAATTGCAGTTAATTTAAACATCTTCAGTTAATCATATATAATTTAAGCATTGATTATCACGTGGCGCAGCTGATATTTATTTATAGTTTGGTTAAAAATTAATGGAATGTATGGCGCAGCAAATTTTGAAAATGTTTAAACTGTTAGAAAGAACGTGGTAACGCCTAGGTGAAGGGCTGCTATAATGTTCTAACTCTATTCACTTGTTTTTAAATAGATCTATAGGTTATACAGGGAGGTAGTTGAAACCGAGGACTCGCCCAGTCACAGTCACATGATGATACGCTCAGGGATATTTTGTGGTACATTCATACAAAAATACATGCTTGTAGCTATCGGGTGTGACATTGTTTGTTCAGATCTATAAGTAACACATTGAACACATTTTAAATGGCAATGTGATACTAATTGCCATTAGATTTACATTTTCTTTTCTCATTTTTTTTCACGAGTCACAAAGTCTTTTCATAGACACAATATTTTTTCAATTTCTTTATATCATTGATTTTTGTGTTTAAGTTATTGTTTGTCGACTGGATTTTTTGTATACGATACGGTTTATTTGAAATTACTTGACGTGCAGTTTGCTGTGTCCTCATTTTTTCTTACCTCTAGAAATATGTCCGTACTGAATTTCTAATAAATAATGGTCTAAATATACAATGTAGTACATTTTAGAGGTTTCTGTTTTAAAACTCATCTACATATATCGTAGTATAATGAAAATATTTATTGGTCTGCGTATCATATTGGAGAAATAAAAACATATGACGATTGTACTAGTTAACAAGGGAAGTAACTTTTCTTGCATATTTTGCAGACGTCGACGGATCAAGTGCATAGAGCTTGTTTTTACCCGGGGGATAAAAGCAACAGTATCTTGGTCACATATGGAGCGCGGCATATCTACTTTTGGAAAATATTTTATGACATCGCACTAAAACAGCCGGCCAAGATTCTAAGAGACAGAAATAGTGGATCTTTTATGGTAAACATTGTTTATTTATGTTTTTTTTTAGTTTCCTATGTACAAAAATGTATAATATTATCTAAATAACAGTTCCTTGAAATATGTCGTCTGTTCTGTTCATGAGATATCTGTGTCTTACTTACAGGGAATGCAAGTCTGTCTATAATTGAGAATAAAATTAGTGAACTTGTTAACAAAGACCAGGGTTTTTAGTTTTATGCAGATATATGCAAAAGAGGCAAACTATTAGACAAGCCCCTTTTTCAAAACTTAGTTTTGAACGGCATTTTCTCATTTTAGAAATTGTTTCAACAGTGTCTTCCTATTAACAATTTCCTCAATTAAAAGTCAAATTATTTTCTGAATGCATTTCCCGTAAGATTACATGAATGAAAGCTTACCTCATATAGATCATTATATTGCATTGCATATTATATTTTCTTTGGGTCTGTTATAGTGGCTATTTCCAAAAGTATTAGTAATTTACTAACTTGTTCACATTATGTTCCATACTGAACTTCTAAAACATACCTTAATTGTATATACGCTCAATATTTTTGCATTATATGTAATGCATTGAAACTTGTCAATATAGTCAATTCATTTCATTTGTTAGTAACGTAATCTTAGTCTCACATTATAAATGATTTTTCCAGTTAGAGAACACATGTATTTGTGCAATATAGATTGTATATTTTAATACACTTTCTTTTTAAACCAACAGCTTTGGAAGGTATTTAACACCGTAAAAGTTAAAAATATACTTTCATTATAATGTTGTATGCACAACTTGTAGCCTTTTTTATTTCTACGTAACTGAACTTTGATAGTTGCACTCGCGTGTACGACTGTAAGTAAATGATTAACAAGCTTTCATAGTTTTATGTTTTTTTGTAATTGATGTATTTTATGCACGTTAGTTATTAAACCCCTGGAATATCGAGGAATAAATCACAAATTATGTGCCAGCCCTTGTTGCAAATATATTACCCACAACTTGTTGACAGTCACACAACTGTCATTTATACTAATTTATTTTTTATCGATTTGAAGTGTAATGTCACTGGGTCAAAGTGACATCGTTCTGCTCAATAATTTGAGAAGGCATTGACCTAGAGGTCCAAAACTTTGTAGGGATATTGGTCAGGGAAGTAACTTTGAGGTCACTGCATTTCAAATCGTTCTAGCTTAATAACTTAAAAAAAACATTTTAGATTTTGTCTTCAATCTTATAGGAATACAGCTGAGGAATAGAAGGTGACTTCTATATACTTTTAGTCACTAGGTCAAAGCTAAATGTTATTGTTACTTTGCATTTAAAAATTGTTTTTGCTCCGTTAAAATGTACCAGGCAATGCCATGACTTAAAATCTTCAAACTCTCTAGGATTATAAATTATCCCTATTGGTTTAAGGGTCACCAGGTCAAAGGACATGGTCGTAGTGATATTGGGTTTCAAACACTGTTTCCGCTTAATTACTCAGCAACCCTTTGACCTAGTGTCCTAAAACTTGCTAGTACTATTTCCTATCAGATTGTGATGGCCCCTATTGATATTTAATGACTTCCGGGTCACTGGATCATCAGCAATCCCTTGCGTCACAGTATC